>CM032233.1:48072500-48672500 GCA_019009955.1 Riptortus pedestris | reverse complement strand
CTCGTCGGGAGTGAGCCTGAATACAAATGAAGGAACCGGACATACTCTTCTCCAGTGAGCCTGCCTGAATCTCGGCGAATCCACGCATTAATATTTTTGGCATGCGCATATCCAGGCCAACTGGTTCTAAAGTACGACATAACTTTTTGAACGCGTAACAGTAGAATCTGATTTCTGAAATATTGTAAAGAAAGAAGGCTAAAGCCCTTAAATCCAGAATAGAGTTAGGCATTTGTGAGAGAGTGTCTGCTGGTGGATGAGATGGTCCTCAATGTGTTATTTTTCGTAATCAAAAACATCTTGAATGGCTACCTACTTAGTTAGATGGTCACTGGTAATGCTGGGAAGTTCATCATTTTCTCCTAGAATGTAAACTAACAGCTTCTAATCGGTCTCCAATGTGAAATGCAGCCTTAACCACTCCTAACCATCTAGAACTGGTGGCACAGAACAGCTCCTTGTTGCTGGTGCCCGAGCCCACAATGAGAGGCAAATTTTAATCATAATGAACCAATGTGGGGATGTTTTTAAGCTTCTCAATAAATTGAGTATAATCTGTTATTCCATTCTCAACAACCTGTTTCCTTCAGTAGACTAGTCCTGAGTACCCTCTATCACAACTACAGGAAGCATTCCTCTAATCTGCATTCCTTATATACAATTAGATTAGATGTTTGTTGAAGCATGGGTAATGTTTCATGCGTGGAGGGGGAGAGGACTTTTCTCCTGATTAATGACACTGCTGCACATGGATCATACAAAATTTCTAGCGTGAAACGTATCAAGTAGTACATTTAGTATCATGTTACTGCCCTTCTGCAAGGCCCTGATTGTCATAGGTTCATTGATAATTGTGCTGGGATCCCATACCTGAGGACACTCTAGAATTATTTGTGGGATGACTCTGGAGAATTTTTGCCTGACAAGACTTTCAATAAGGTGCAAACATTAAAGGCTTTAACATTAGATGTACATTCACATTCTTTTTGGTGGATGCATCCCTCCCCCCCCCCCCCACAGCAGAAACAGTCCCGGCCTTGAATTAAACTCATAAGTTGTTGTGAGGGTTTTTGAACAGCTTGCTGGAAAAATATGAAACTCTTGTGAACACTTGGCTATAATACTTCTGTGTTTTATCGGCTCGATCAAGAACTATTGCAGTATGTTTTACCTCCCTAAGAGTACATTTTCAATCTGTGTGTTGTCTTAGTAGTTCTTTCTGCCAGTTCAAGTTATTTATGCCTAAAAGCACTTGATTGCTTAGATGCTTGCCAAGTGATGCCCAAACTTGGCAATGATGGGCGACAGCTCACAGTGCTCCCATGTACTGCGTTATTGACTGCTAATAATGCCATCTATAAGTGACCCCTTCACCTTCAGAAACTGTGACAAGTTTGATAGTAAGAGGAAAGAACCTCTGTGATGGCAGTATATGCCTGTGATACTACCAAAGTCTGGTGGAAATTGTCAACAAGGAGCTTGAATGGTTTGGGCCCAATTCTAGGTAGTAAAAGGTACATACATGCCTCATCAGATCTAATATTGTTTAAAGTAAACTCAATTTCACATTATTGAGAATAAGATTCACATTATTCCTTCTCAGGATTGAAATTATCAATTGAAAATCTCATATTAAGAAACGAGTTGCCTCTTCAGTATGGGATTTATGTTTTATTGGCATCTCCACAACACCACAATGTGGAATATCAGTGTAGAATATAGAGCAATTAACACTAAGAATAACATGTTCATAACTCACAAGACAAGTCAGGTTATAAAATCAGAACAAAAACATATCGCGCATATCAAATCAAAACAGTCAGTATCTACTCTTAGAATTTAATGACATTACTCTTGTGATACATTTGATTGAACCTATGAACATGTAATTACATTTATTTAAAGTACTCAACAAGGGACATTGCAACATAAAACAGTTCTGTAATTTGTGCTGTAACAAAATTTTTGGTGTTTAAGGCTCCTTCCTTGGGAATTCGGCTTAGCTCCAGCAGTGTCTTGTGAGTTATCCACAATATTTCTCCATTATTTCAGTGCCATTCTTCAGGTGGTGATGGTTGTGGTGGCTATGCGGCTCTTAGCAGTAGCTCGTATAAGACTAATCTATATCCTACAAGACTACCAAGAGCCATGTAATCACCACAAGCACCACCACCTGAAGAATCAGTTGGAATACTGGAGAAGTATTGGGGATAACTCATACAACACTTCTGGAGCTAAGCCGAGTTTTAAACCCAT
Source organism: Riptortus pedestris (assembly GCA_019009955.1). Classification (NCBI taxonomy): domain Eukaryota; kingdom Metazoa; phylum Arthropoda; class Insecta; order Hemiptera; family Alydidae; genus Riptortus; species Riptortus pedestris. The sequence goes on along the minus strand of CM032233.1, from coordinate 48,670,244 downwards.
GACAAAGTTTTTGTTATATACATGAGGACTGACTAAGGACATTCTATGTTTATTATGAAGAGAAATGTTTTGAAGAAATCAATTTATATGATAACTTTACATTGCACTCATAGAAAAACACTCACTGAGCTTATTTTTTTTACTTATTGAAAAACTTAATTGAACCAAATTACAATGATGGCATCAACTTCTTCTCTCTGTGTGTCAATAACCTTACAAACCCCTTTTCTATAATTTACATATAAATGTGAAACAAAAAAAAAATGTATTTAAGACACTTTACTCATTTGACAAGTGGTCATCATCAGTACGGACTGTTGACCTAATCTGAATGCCTCTTCATTTTTTACTCTTCCGATCCTTACTATTACTAACTAAGCTAAGACAAAAAGCCTTAAGAGGACCTCCTTACTATGAACTGCGGTAGTAATGTAGCTCTAGATGATATACTGTCTCTCCACAGGCCTTTTGGTATGTACCTTATTTATGTCTGTTATTTAATATGTATCTATTTTTTTGAAAGTGTTACCTCAGTAAAACAATTATGTATCACACTGCAAATGTTTTTATTTGACTCCATGTTTCATTAGTTATTTAATAAGCTAAATGCTATAGTATATGAAGTGGAAAATCCTAACTATGCATAGCTCACTAAAAAAAAAAGTTTAGAAGAAGTTGTGGCTAAAATCAGTAAGGGTGGCTCAACTATTAGCATCTATATAATTTTATTATGTATATCATCAGCAATCTAAAGCCTTTGTGGAACATTGAAGCATACCCTTCCTTTTCTACTTCTTTTATTACATTAGTTACCAAGTTTTCTGGGTAATGTGTCCATGGATGAATGCATTCTACATTCTCTTGAATGTTCATCCAAGCCTCATGGAGACAATTAAAATCCCCCTATTCCAATAGATTTATATGTTCTTTTAGAATTTGTCAAGAAAGTAGCATGTTAAAGGTGACTGAATATTGCTTTCAGATATCTCTAAAATTATATTTAATTTTAGAGCTTACTATAATGTTTATATATATATATATATATATATATATATATATATATATATATATATATAACTTTTAGATCCATTATTTAACAAATAATTAAAATAGAAGTCTATATGTTAGATATAATTATTCTGATATGTTCTTATATAGTAATTGTGTTGCAGACAGGAAGCAGTTAATTATCTAGGGTATTACTCATCACATGAACAATTGATGCATCAGATAATCGTTGAAGAGGCATCTGCAGCATATAGGAACATAGAGAATATGATTAAAAAAGGTTCAGTTGACTGTAGAGTTCACCTGCTATGGAATAAATTGTTATCTATTCCTCCCCCAGTAAGCCAAGCTTTTACATTACATGTTTGATATTTAATTACCTCTGTACTATTTTATAATTTACTTGCATAAGATGCATGCCTTTCACGTTATTGTGGATGAAAATTTTCTCAACTATGGGTCTGAAAATTGTGGTGTAGGTTTTAACCAATTGGCTAATTCACAGTAGAATAATATGCTCCATGAAAACTTCAAATTCATTAATGCTGTAATTGTGTAATAATTTCAGATGAAAGAATGAAAAATTCTTTCTTTCCAAAAACATTTTACTTCGAGAGTCAACTTTCATCCACCATAAAATAATCATCTGTCTTAAGAACAAAGAACTGTTAAATTAAATTTTGAAACTGTCAGTAACTGCATCAACTAATAAAGGTTCACAATGAAGATTACCCTATTTAGCTAATTATTTTATTTAGAGGTGTATATGAACAACTTAGGAAATATTTTGTAAAGATTTTTAAATAAGTTTTTCAAATCAAATCGAGATTTCAAATAATATATGATTTAGTGGATAGTAAACATCTAGAAATTCAATTTACTGAACATAATTTTATAAATAATATTATATTCTTTACTAAAATAATAAATAATTATGTTGTACTCAAGAAAATAATCTAAAGAACTAACTACATTAGATTAAATGACCGTCTTCAAGGAAATTATAAAATTAGATAAAGGATGTACAGTCTTAAAATTGAAATTGAATGACGGTCAATCAAATCTCACAATGCGCTTTGAACTTAAAAAAAATACTTTATTCGTAATATAAAGATTACATAGATGTGTATCGTACGGAGATAGGGTAACAATTGCTTGGGAGGAGGAAAAGAGGGGGTTTATATTCAGTGATGCTTGTATGATGCTGACTCTGCTACTAGTCCTGGAGTCCTAGGATCTAAGTCCTCCCTTCTGAAAATCCAAAGTCCCCTGAGGATGAAGAGGTCGGGCGAAGATGTGGTACGGATCCAAACTTATTTCTGGAGATGATACTGGAGAAGATTCTGGAGAAGGTACTGACAGCCGTTGTGTTACATTTGCTTTATATTGACAGTTAGTGATAATGGAATATATATTAAAGAATACTAAGTATACTAAACTAATGTAGATTACATAATCTATAAAGTTGAAATTTATGTGATTAAAAGATAATTCTTGATATTCTATTTCAGTAAGATTCATTGACTCTAAATTTTGAAAACTTACATTTAGATCCTTAATGCCTATGGGTCCAGAATTGACAGTTAGAACGTTTATATCTAGATGAACAATGTTAGGAGGTAAACATCCCTCAATGGACTCGTTTGAATTTAGATAAATTATTGAGCTTAATAGCAGAAACATAATTTTCTTATTTACATGAATAACACTATAATTATAACTAACATATATATTGGCTATGTCATAATATTTAATAAAACTATTTGAATTTATAGTTATACTTGTACAATTATGTGTATGACCTAAAAATAAATTATATATACATTTGTCTAAAATAGGTTTTACATTACTACAATAAAAATTACTATCAAAATAATTACAATTACCATAATAATATGTGTCATTTACAGTTAGTACATGTGAGTGTGGTGCAAGTGTTGTTATGAGTCTCGTATGTTGTACTGGGTATGGTATAAGTGCATAATAGTCCACAGGGTTTGAATATAATGGGACCTGAAGAGATACATGTAACAAGTCATCATAGAGAGCACAATGAGCATGGGATGTTAGGCAAAGGATTTCAGTATTTGAAGAAATAAAAGTAATGTCCTGAAATTGTGTAAAATTGATTTGTGGAAAGAGTGTGTGGTGTAATTTACCGTTTTTACACTCGTCTATACTTGATATTAAGTTTGTAATTTTCATATAAAGGCATGATAGCATGTTATGTAATTCAAGTAAGTGTAATTGTAGTTCGTCCTGTGAGAGTACAGAGTTAATAGATTTTATTTTGTTAATGTTATTGTTAAATATACTAATATCTTTTTGAAAGGTTTTAATCAATTCTTTATCTGATTTTGCCTGGTATTCAATATTATGTTCAATTTGGTAATTATTGTGTTCGAGTTGTATGATATTGTCATAGTGTTCTTTGTCATCAGCGTCTAGATTCCCTGTTAACCAGTTAATAGCTTTCCCTAATCCATTTACAATCCGTCTTTTATGTATGTTATGGTGAAATTTGTATGAATGTATTAGTGAAAATTGTGACTTTGTTAATTTCAATAGATTAAGTGTAATTTTGTACATGTCTAGTGTCAAGAATTTATATAGTTGGCTTTCCAGTCTTAATAGTTCGTTGTAATATTGTTGGTAGTCAACGTAAAATGTTATGGTATAGTACTTGTCTAGTATGTATGCTGGAGGTAGTTTAACATGTGTGATACCTGGTGTAGTACTTACGTCAGTCACTTTAAGAGCGTCACATGTCTGATAAATGAGAGTTACAGTCAGTAATATCTGAGTTCTCATCTGAAACAGATAATAAATTTTTTGTTGGTTTTATGTAAGTCTTTCGTTTTCTTTGCATGTTGTCTTTATGTACTTCGTATGTTCTGTTTTTGTCTTTGCATAAGACTGACACTTTATAGGGATTTTGATTTTTAGTCCGTGTGTTAGCCTTAGTGTACAGTGGACTGCCTTCAGTATCTGGAATGTCTTCTCTATTTTCGTTTAGTGTTTCTGTGCGTTTTTCTTTTTCTCGAGTAATATTTTCATGTGCTATTTTTTGCATAATTTTGAGTCTGTCGTGATATTGTTCAACAAGTTTTTCCGTGATTTTATTGTCCGTCTCGAGGTTGTCAGTAATTCCAAAAGTTATTTCATTGGGTGTCAGTTTTATCGTTTGATTTAAAGTGTTGTTGAATGTTAGTGTTGCTAATCATACCTGTCATGTTAGTGTGGTTTGTGGGTCTTCTTCTTTGATAGCTCGAAGGATTTCAATCATGGTCGAGTGAATGCGGTTCGCTAAAGCCAATGAATTGGGATGCATGGGAGTAGTCAAGTGGGCTTCGATATTTTGACTCTGCAAAAAGTTAAGAATTAAATTGTTGTCATATTCCTTCCCGTTGTCATATTCCTTCCCTTTGTCCATTCAAATTACTGTAGGTCGTGGGTAGTGTTCTAAATATTCTTCCAGAGTGTGTAATACGTTTATGGCGTTACACTGGTTTACAAGTCTGGTAAATAGTTGTTTTGAAAATGTTTCATGTATTGTAATGATATATTTAGACTGATAATGTAAAGTGTCCATCATTAACTCGTCAAAAGGCCTGTCCGGAGTGTATGTAATACAGAATTTAGTTTTTACCGGCTTCCTATCATATTTCATTTTCCTGCAGGTGGAACACCTGTTTACATAGTCCATTATTTTGTCCGTCATACGGGGAAAGTAGTAATTTCTTTTTAATTTATTGTAAGTTTCCAATCCACCGCGATGGTATGATTTTCCTATATGATAATCTACAATTAATTGCGTCTGTTCCGTGTCAGTGAGTATGTCTATACATTTTTTCCTGTATCGTTTAATTTTTACAGATGGGTATTTGTCCTGAACAATGTCTGAGATTTTCTGAAATATGCCTTCGAATTCGGGGCGTACTGTCTCAACAGTTGGTTCGCAATACAGTCCGTAAGTCGTGTTTGAGGATTTCCTGGAGAATGTCCTCTAAGTCCGAGCGAAAAGGGTAGGCAGTCTCAATGGAGTATCTGTTTTTGTTAAAAGGTTTTGTATATTCAACAGTTTTACTTCCGCGTTGTATAAAAATTTGATTTTTTTTGATGTTAATAGGCTTGAGAGGATCATCTACAATCCAGACTTGCTGATTAGATGACTCCTGTGAATGAACTGTCTGGAGGTCGGAGTCGTCTCGGGTTTCCCTTACGTCAGGTCTGTGCTCTAGCTGCTCTAGTAAGCTGTCATAGTCTGTTTCTAATGGAATGTGTGATGTAGACAGTTCATTGAGTATGTCTTCTATGTCAGAGTCTATTGCCATGCACGTGGTCTCTTTTTTCCGAGAAATGGCGTCAGCAACTACGTTACTTCTACCTTCAATGTGTTTGATGTCAAACTCGAAGTCAGATAATTGAAAAATCCATTTCATTAATCTATTGTTCGCATTTTTCATTGAAAATATCCATGCTAATGGTCAGTCTGTAATGTGAATTTTTTCCCAAATAAATATGGCTTGAAGTGAGTACAAGACCATACAACTGATAAGAGTTCTTTTTCAATTGTCGAGTATTTCTGTTCAGTAGGGGATAATGTTCTCGATGCGAAAGCAATTGGGTGGTCCCTCCCTTCTGAAAGTTGGGACAATACTGCTCCTATTGCATAATTGCTCGCGTCAGTGTGAACGGTAATTGAAAATCTGGGTATTGTAGGATTGGTGCGTTCGTTATCATATCTTTTTATGTCTGTACACTGTTGTTTAATAATTTCGAGTCTACGGGTTCAGTCTGTTTTAGTGCGTTTGTAAGTGGTTTAACAATGTCTGCGTAGCCTTTAATAAATTTCCTGTAACATCCAGAAAGTCCCAAAAATTGTCTAATTTCTTTTTCCCTTCTAGGGGTAGGGAAATTTAAAATTGCCTGTATTTTGTCAGGATTTGGTTTTATGCCGTCTGGGGATACAATGTGGCCTAGGAAAGGTATTTCGGATTGAAAGAATTCTGTTTTGTCCAATTGAATAGTAAGATTGTAGTCTGCAAGTCGTTGAAGTACCTGTCCTATATGGTGAAAGTGGTCTTGTTCTGTTTCCGAAAATATAATAATGTCGTCAATGTATACTACACAGTTCCCGAGATTCTGAATTGCAGCATTTGCTAGTTTTTGAAAAGTGGGGGTCCATTACAGATGCCAAAGGGCAAACGCAGCCATTCATAATGATTTTTTTCAGTGCTGAATGCTGTTTTAGGAATAGACTCCTCATCTAATGGGATCTGATGAAATCCACTAGCTAAATCTATTGTAGAAAAAAAAATTGATCCCTTAAGTTGGTTTAGTATGTCCTCAATATTAGGTAGTGGGAATTTGTCTGGTATAGTTACCGCATTAAGTTTCCGATAGTCAATTACCATTATTTAACAATTAATTACGGATTTTCTTTTTTCCGCTGGTGTCCATTTTTTTGGGTACTACCCATAGGGGAGCATTATATGGCGAATTACTTTCTCGAATAATTCCATTTTTCAATAATTTATCTATTTCTTTATGTATCTCTTCGCGAAATTGACCAGGGTATCTATAGTTCCGCGCATAAATAGGTTTGTCTGTTGTTGTCTCAATTTTATGTTTTAATAAAGTAGTGGGAGGTAATGGGTCATCTTCTCGTTTTATTATTTTTTGATGCTTCGATATTAAATTTATTAATTTTTCTTGTCGCGTTTCACTTAAATGGGAGCATCTGATTAAATTTTTTATTTCTTCATTATTTATATCATTTAAATTAATGATATTTTTATTAAGAATTTTATTATTTTCGATAATTACGTCATTATTAAATAGACTTATTTTATTTTTTTCACAATCCAATATGCTGTTAGTTTCTCGCATTGTATGGTAACCCAATAAAAAATCGTACTTATTACTAAAAGGAAATACAAGGAATTTTATATATAAATCTGTAGTCAAACCCAGGAAAGGTGCAAGGTTTATTAGCGCACTTTGGCTACCCTTTTCGCTACCCACTGGAGTTTTAACCACAAATTCTTCTGATTGGATTTGAGTGCCATCAGGTAAAGCATTGGGAGTTACATAATTTTGTGAAGAACCGGTATCAATCAGCCAAGTTTTTCCTTTAATGTCTTGAAATGAAGGCAAAGATTCAGTTAGACTTAGCGTATGTTGGGGGGGGGGGTCTTTGTTTTGTCCTAAGTCTAAAAAATGGTCCAGTTTTTCAGTAATGTAGTTGACTGATTTTGATAAATTGCCATATTTTTCCTTTAGTCCTGTCACGTCTGCGTCCATGTGATTCACTTGGTTTGACCGAACCGTCCTCATAGACACAGTGTTACTGCTGTCTCATTTTTGAATGGGGGGTTTATTAAAAAATGCATGTTGTTTTTCCGGGTCCCATTGTTGATTATAAATAGGGGGTGTCCTCGGTCTGTAGGGTTGTCGGTATTGTGGGTCATTATGTTGGTACGATTGATACATGTGAGGAGGTTGATACGTGTGAGAGGGTTGATACGTGTGAGGGGGTTGATATGCCTGATGGGGTTGATACGCATGAGGGGGTTTATATTGTTGGTCTCTGTGCCATATTGGGGGTTTGAAATTGTGGTGGTCATGTCTATGTGGTTTTTGTGTATAGCGACTTGGGTGGAGTCTTGGTTCAAATTTGAAATTTGGAATGTGATGTTGTTGTCTGTGCGGTGTCCAGTCCCAATTTTGGTAGTGTGTTCTGTGTGTCCGTTCGACTATATAGGCTGCATCGTTCTGCAATGCTTTTCTGACTTGTTCTAAAGTCTCGAGTTTTTGAAATATAATATAGTCTACTATGTCCGGGTGAGGATGTTTGTTAGTATATGAAATGATATTTCTCTCGACAAATTTTAAATAAATGTCAGGAGAGTCTTCATCTAATTTTGCCCTAGCACATATAAGAGCAAACATACCCTCAATTCGCTCTAAGAATAGTAGTGGATGTTCGTGTTTGTATGGGCGTGTGGAATATATCTCGTCCATTAATTGGTCACATGTCCGTGAATCTTTGTATTGGCTCTCTAAATGTTTTAAAATTTGTTCAACTGTGTCAAATGTATGTCGTAAAAAGCATCTTTTGGCTAATCCCTTTATCCTATACTGAACCATGGAAAATATTCTGCCATGGTTGGAATTGTAGTGGGGATTTTCTTCTTTGCAAGTCCTAGCAGTTAAATCTCTTACAACTTGACAAAAATAAATTAGTTCTTCAGGATTCCCATCATATTCGGGAATCATTTTTAAGTCAAAATCTGAAATGATGTATGCCATTGTATCGTTAGTTTCGGTTAATTTAATGTTTAGTAATTGTGTTGCAAGTACTCCTAAGTCAATGTAACTGTCAGTTAAGGGTCTCTTAATATTTAGCCTATCGCTTAATTTACTCATAAAAATAAATCACATAAAAAATGAAAATATAATTTATGAAAAATATTTATGAAAAGTTATTATACTTAAGAATTTAATTTATAAAAATTCAAATATGAAGACAATTAATTATTATTAAAATGTGAAATATATATTCCATTAACAATATAAATTTTTGTAAAGCAATGTATTTTGAGTTGTTTCTTTTAAGTACCTTTTTTTAAGCTCTCAGAGCGAAGTGAAGACTCGATGAATTTTCTTGGTTCTGGATGGTGATTTTGAGTATTGAGATACTCCTGCGATGTCAGTTCCGGCTTCTCCTGGCTGGATCTTGAAGATACAGATGTCTTCCTGCGTCCTTGGTGGAGGCTTAGAAAAGCTTAAATCGCAGCACCAGTCCCTCAGCTTCGGGCACCAATCAAATCTCACAACGCGCTTAGAACTTAAAAAAAATGCTTTATTCGTAATATAAAGATTACATAGATTTGTATCGTACGGAGGTTGGGTAACAATTGCGTAGGAGGAGGAAAGGAGGGGGTTTATATACAGTGATGCTTGTACAGGGTCCGGCAAAAAAACCTCCCTGATTTCAATAGGCATTTGCGAAAAGAATAAGAAACATACAGAACAATTACTTATATTTGTGAATAGCCTATATAATGCCATTTTACATCACTTAGTATACTTTACTTGGTTTTGAAAATTATGTCTGATAAATGATGTCCCCCATTGTTAAGACATTCACGAAGTCCACGATTTCCATGGACCGCATTCCATGATAGAGACATTTCTCTGACCCAAGATCAACCAGTTTGTTTTAGACCATGAGGAAGAAGAAGTTTGGTTCCAACAGGGCGGAGCCACAGCTCACACTGCTCGGCGGCCCATGGAAATGTTAAGAGAGTTGTTCCCTGGACGTCTTGTTTCTTTAAGAGGAGACATTTCCTGGCCCCCAAGGTCACCCGACTTATCACCTTGTGATTTCTTTCTGTGGGGCTACCTAAAGGCTAAAGTGTACAAAGATCGTCCCAGAACTCTGCAAGAACTAAAAGATGTCATTAGGCAGGAAGTGGCAGCCATTCCAAGGGAAGGTACACGAAGAACTATGGACAACTTCAGGGAAAGACTTCGTGAATGTCTTAACAATGGGGGACATCATTTATCGGACATAATTTTCAAAACCAAGTAAAGTATACTAAGTGATTCACAAATATAAGTAATTTTTCTTTATGTTTCTTATTCTTTTTGCAAATGCCTATTGAAATCAGGGAGGTTTTTTTGCCGGACTCTGTATGATGCTGACCCTGCTACTAGTCCTGGAGTCCTAGGATCTAATTGTCCATAAAAAAAATACAGACTTTCTAACAGAATGACAGAATAAAGAGCTCCATAAATATTATTGCAGTCAGTTGTTAGAGTCGGAAATATGTATATATATATATATGTGTGTGTGTAGCATGGCAAACAACTGGACAGCTATTTTCAGAAACTGAATGGTTTATAATGGCTATCCAGGATCAAGCTGTTGATTCTACAGATGACATGTGTTAAAAGGCAACATTTCCAATTGACATAGACTTTGAAACAAATTTTATGACCTTATTTTGAATATGATGGCAGGATGTAAGATACAGAATTGTTCAGAGTATTTGTTGAGACACAATAATGTAGCTAAGATTTATCACTAAGAAACTTTAATTGAACTTGTATGGTTGACAGGGAAGTTTGATATTGGTATAATACTAAAAATGATTTGAAAATGATAATATTAAATATTAATAAATAAAGTTGGACATTCTCATCATTATAATGAAAATAGATGAGCTGATTATTGATGTTTGTGCACTAAGTGATGAGAATGTTCAAAAAGCAATTGCCTTAAAATTGAGAATATTAGTTGCAAAATTGAAAGATGTCTACAAATTGGAATCAATCAGAGTTACTGCCATTGTTATTTCAACAAATGGACTTGTACTTAAAAATCACAAAATATTTAAATTGACCTCAAGAGATAATTTTGCAATCTCAGAAATCTGTATTATCAGATACTGCCAAGATTTTGAGGAAACTGTGAATTAAATCCATCAAGTAATAATAATACAGATAATACTTTCTGATGAAACCTATATTCATGTCTTAGAGGAATTCATGTTTCATGGTTTCATTACTGCTGTCCAAGGCCAAGTGATTGCCTCACCACATCATGCGGATGTTATATTTTCAAGGACAGGAGCGGCTCCTCTACAAATGTAGATTATGTAACAAGACTTATATCACTTCAATACCTTATGGCTGGATGTGAAATACTTGCTGGATCCAAATACGTACTAAGGCCCAATAGAGTGACAGAAGTATACCATCAAGCTCTAGCAGAGAAATTTGGCATGATAAATGGGAAGGATGCTTATTGTTGCTATAATCCCAAAAAATGATTAGTAAAAGATTATGTGGTGATGTATTGGGATGAAGCAATGATATCTGACCATACTATGCATTATAACAAAACAGATATTCTCATTATTGACAAGATCAATACAACTGCAGATATTATTGATATTGAAGTTCCCAATTTTGGTATACAACATAGTGCTTTAAGTTTTCATGAATTTGTCATTTATTTCAATCATTTACACACTTTTTTTTAATTATTTTTCAGGTTTCTTTAACTTATAACGAGCTCTTTGAAATGAAAGATTTGGCTTATATTCAGAGCTTTCTTGACTTAGATTCAAGATTAGCTCCCATGTTTTCTCAACCTGTATCTTGGTATCAAGGGTTAATGAAAATACTAATGTCTAAGTACAGTGACAGATATAAATTATTTTCTTCAACGGATAACAACAATCAGCATTTGCTCATTCTGCACCCACGCTTTCTTGATGGATTTGTAATGATGTCATTAGATATACCTAATAATTTAGGAGTAAGTAATAAATGAATATATAATATTCAAAATTAATTAGTTAATGAAAATAGATTATTAGGATTATTATTTATGTTGTTCTTTTGGTATGGTAGGCTAATTGAAAAAAAAATGTGTAACCACTAATAATTTCAGTTCAGTTTTGGTTTACAAGTTGTTTCATGTCTACAGGACAATATGTAATTGTGAAATTTAATGTTAATGGAATAATTTATATTCTGATTGGGTTATTGTAAAGGGATGAAACATTTAGTCCAAAATTGAAATAATCTGACCTTCTGACTTAGGTCATATGATTTTAAGATTTGATTTACTGATCAAGCAGTGTTAATCAGACAGGCATCATAAGATATAAATTATATATTGTAATTTTGTGTACTTCCTTGCTGTTGGTCAAACTGTTCTTCTGATTTTCACTGACTTTCTGCCCCCTCATCTATAGGAAAGCTAATCTTCTTCATGGAGAAGGCAACCGAAGAATTGCCGAAAATTAGTTTTCCTATGGACGTGAAGACTGCTGGTACAGTAAGTTATTGCAAGCCAGAAGGAAAAAAAAATATAAATTAAACACAAAATCCAAAATTGAGAGCCAGAATATTATAAGAAATTATACAATTTTTAAATTTCTGTTACGACAGAAAGGATCCTGTAGATTGTGTGTCAAACACCCTCTATTTTAGAAGATACAAATTTTATAATAAGTGATATATTACTACTGCAAAGGATGAATAAGTGAGGAAGGTGTGCTCCATCTTGATTACTCTCTACAAGCAAAAAAAAAAAACACCTGCCTCCTACCCCCAAAGGGAACCATTAACCCTTAAGGCTTCTAAGCCTTCTATTTTTTAAATTCAAAATTGAAAGTTTTTTTTTCACCCTCATCTAGTTTTAACTGTCTTTTGTTACATTAATTCAAACATTTACACTTATGTCACTCTTAACTAATCTGTTTTCTTTTCAGGAATTAAATGTCATTTTTAGGCAGCCCCCTACATCAAAAAATGATGCCCTTGTAGATGATATTCATAGTTTGATAGAAGGTGTTGTTAATGCATGCTGTTTCCATTTATGGCTTAGTTTGATAACATAGAATACTGTTAAAGAAGCATTTTTTTATTGATATGCCAGCCAGACAGAGACTATATTTTATATCAAATTTCAATTAGTGCCTTCTATTATTACAATGCTCAGACACAGATCATTCTTCCTGCTGGATTTAATATATTTTTAATACCTTAGCTATAAATACTTTGTACAAAGTAATTATTATTTTTGTAATATTAGTTTACATTGTTATAAACGGGTACTGATGTTTGTCTGTGATGTATATTTATCACATTATTAGAGTAGATAATAATGAAATACTGGTTCTTTTTTATGTAATTTATTACTATGTACAATAATATTATTTTTTTATCAGGTAAATTACTAATTTTGGTCTTCTTTTTTATTTTTGGCTCAAAGAGTTTATGTAACACACATATACTTATATAGTTATAATGTGTTTTGTATTTAGGGTGTATAAAGATTATGCAGGTAAATCTTTAGTTTATATTGCTCATGTAAACCTGTGAAATGATTAATTTTATGAATCTAGTCCCTTGTGCTTAAGAAAGGACTTTAGTCCTGAGATAAGTGTTCTGAAGTGTTATGCATCTAAGATATTGTTTTTTAACATTTTTGTTGCTAGGTTTATACTCAAATTATTTAATTATTGATTTCTTTATATATTTAATGTATTGTTTACAATACTTTTGGTCCATTTTTTCATCTCTATTTTCTTATAGGACTAAATTTATTGTTTTTTTTAGAAAGAAAAGACTGTTATTTGTAGTTTTAAATGATATAAGTGGTGGAAATAATGTATATAGAAAAAGATTTCCTGCATTCAACAATGTCAAAAGCATTTTCATGACATAAAATTACTTTGGCACCATTCCTTGAAAACCTGGCTCGAGTCATTTGAAATACTTAAAATAAACAATTTCAGTTTTTTCTTCTAGTTTCATATATATTTCAATTTGGCCTTACATGTCAGTTTTTGTTTGTGGAGTGCTTTTAAGTTGTTAATTCTATATGAGTTTGTTCTAATTTATGGTTTTTGTGCAATGAATATATTCTAAAAAATTCTGCCATTATAGCTGAGAATAGTCTTTTCTGCATGCTAAATGTTGCCCTGCTTAGAAACACGTTCATCATCACTAAGCTATGAGAGGGAGTTAACAATTCACCCACCATTAATGAATTATGGGAAGGAACTAAGAGTATTTCATTGCCCTTACTGGAATTCATTACCTTACCAATAACATTCATGTGAAGGTTTATATAATTAACTCCGTATTATTCCCGATAAAAAGAAATTAATGGAAAGTTTAAAGAATCAAATTAAACTTATTATATTCAGAGTATTAAATTTAGATTCATCAGTCTCATCGATAAATTAGAAAGAATACTTAATGGAGTCCCTAAAGACAATTGTTTGCACATTAAACAGCTTATATCAAGACTAAATATTTATGTCATCATATATATGTTTGAACTATATAATTATCTCTATATAAATGTTTCTATTAGAAAATTTGTCAGATTTAATTTATACTGAAGAAAAGCCAGTATTTCTTGAAATTGTGTTTAAAATATAATACAGTTTGAATATGTCATCAGCAAAAACCATATCCTAGAACTATACCTTACATTGTAATGGAAAAATATTTTTTTGCAAGTTTTGTTTCATTCCTTTATTTCTTGTCCTTTTGGTGAAGTTATTTATGAAAGTAAGTTATTGGAAAAATTCCATTATTTTATATTTTAATTCTAGTCTCATAAAACCAGAAATGTTTGTTATTATTCCACTATAAGTTGTTTTTAAAAAATATTTTAATTGTGGTTGAAATATAGTACAAACTAAGTGCCATTTTAAAATATTTGTTATTTTCTAGATAATGAATGTGTTAATTATGATTAAATAACAGTTTCTGTTGTTGCTTCTTGAAGCTTCATTGTTATTTAATAAAACTACTACTCACTGGGGAAGTGCGATGAGATGAGGATATGGAGGTACTCAAAGACGGATAGTAACTAAGCAGAACCAAAAAAAAACTTTGAAATTCTTTTTTGTCTTTTTATTGAGTTTCATTTGATAAAATTTATTTAAAAAAAAAATAGAATAAATTGAACTGGTTTTGTGTTCTGATAATTATTTATGGGATTTTATTGTTATTGATGAGTTTCTTTATCTCATTTTGTATCAGATATTTAAATACTGTGGTGAACGTGCTCATGCTTGGTTAATTCGTCTGTAGTATGTTTTATTTTAAGATTTGTGAGAAATGAAGGAATTGTTAAGATAAAATACATTTTTTTTGTAATAAGTGCTGTTTTGTAATTTCATTTAATTTCTTTTTGTTTTAATAAAACTAAAAATCATTTATTCATTTTTATGTATTTTTATCATTAATATGCCATTACTTCCTTGTTTTTATGTCCATACATTGATATTTTTTTGCTCTTGTCATTAAAACATATTTTTATAATCCTCTATTTTATTTAGAATAATACCTGAAATCAATCTACACCTTACAACTAAAGTGATTAGTATTTCATTTGATATAGATCATTCATTTAATAATTGTTTATCAAAACTTTATAGTTATACATTAGCAGATTCAATAATTATGTTCCCTTAAGGGACATCAATTATTGAAGTCAAATTTTCTTTGGGAACATGGGTCATTATTGGGGTGGGGAGTCTTACGTGCTTCTATGGATGACATATGATGTGAATACATAAGCAAAAAAAAAAGTTACTTGCTGTCACCAAAAATGGACCTATATACTAAAACAACAAGATAATCTTCCCACTAGAATATAATGGAAGGGAGGATATATCCTCTGATGTGTACAATTAAATATTTATAAGATTCACCTTGTTGTTGATCTTATTAAAGATATAATAAATATAATCAATAAACGAATGATGAGTAGGCCTTGTGGGGCCGGAAGTGTTATTGGCAGAAGCTCTCAGCCAATCACACGCCTTCCTCTCCTTTGACCCTTCCCCGCAACCTGCTCAGTTTTTTTAAGGGCTGTTAGCCGGGGAAGGAATCTGAACATCTCCAGCTTTAGACCTGCACACTTTGAATAGTCAGGAACTAGAAAATAACTTCGTTATTTTTATAACAAAAGACAAGATACATTTAAACTTAATATGATTTGAATTTGCAGGGAGGACTACAATCTCTTTCCCTCACCTCGCTTTTAGAATATAAATTAAATTATTTTTAGTGTATGACTGTTATTTATTGACATCAGGTATATAAATTACTAGAAAATATTTTGTTAATGTATTAAATAAATAATTAATTATTGCAATGTTGATGCTGAAACAGGGGCAGAAGTTGTCGGGAGGCTAACACAGTTAATTGTGTTAACTTATTTCCTGTGAAATGAAGGAATTGCATTCTACTCAAATTTACCATTATGTATACAACTAAGCTCACAACCTCGGATTGGTTTCTGATAGCAAATATGTACATTATAGATAATATTTAATTCTAATAAACGCTATCGATGGTTATGATTTGAATTATTCACAGTGTGTCAAACAATGGAGAGGGGATTGCCTAGGGACTTATTTTAATTTATTCTTCAAAACTAAAATTTCTATTCTATAAGTCCCCTGTGCAACCCTCACGGGAAAAGTATACGCCCAGACGGGAAGTGTAGTTGTACACATTGAAGCAGTGCCAAAAATAAAAACCATCATTCAGCCTCTACTGATTTCCTGAGCGAAGCCGGGTACCTTTGCTAGTATATATGTATGTGTGTGTGTGTGTGTGTATATATATATATATATATATATATATATATATATATATATATATATATATATATAGATGCGAAAACTACCTGATAACCTTATAAGATCCCTCCCAGTGCGTTTGCAATTTAAGGGATAATTCTTTCTTGCATTGTGGGTTAAGTAGTAGAACCATTTGTCCTTCAGTAAGTTGCGATGGTAAGCCTAACTTGATGACTTTTTACGAACTCTTCCGGACCAAGGGACACCGGTAACTTCCAATTTGCATCACGGTTCTTGACTATGTTTACACTGTAAACTACTACTTTTATCAAGAAAAACTTATAAAATCCAAACAGATAAGTTTTTTTTTGAGATTCAGATTGGAAGATGTCGTTGGTCTATCTGGATTACATAATCGTTATGGGGAAGACTTTTGACGAAAATCTTAAAAACCTGGATGAAGAAGTATTTAATTAAAATATTGATATTTCGTTTCGTACTGCTTTTTCGGCAAATATGCACTTAACAAAAAGTTGTTTATTTTGTTCTTTATTATAAATAAATAATTTGACCAAAATATTTATGACTTTTCACAACATTCAAGAGCAGAACTTGTGGAGAGATTCACTCAGTTAATTATGATATTTATGAACTCTTTCCTGAGATTTATGGCATTATTTTAATTATTATGTACTTACTTACATTTACCATTATGTATACGATCCGGTTTTAAATTAGCAGTTATAAAAATGGATGTGATTGTTTTGAGGTTACTTCTTTTCACAGTTTACATTTTTATTGGATGGATTGGCTTTTTTTTTTGAGGGGGGGTTTACATAAATCAAACATAACTGAGTTGAGGGAGGGGGTCTATAATCTTTTCAGCAAGCTTTAAACAATTAAATTAAATCTCCCTCTTTAATTCATCCTGGTATTAAAATGCAACAGTCTTAGCCATATGCATTAATATATACGTAGAACATTAAAATATTAATGGAAAATTTTAGGACATTTATTATAAAACATATTGTCAATGGAGAAGCGACAATAGAGCTTTGAGTGTTCCCACCAAAATGCGGCTGACATCAAACGTACATATTAAGAGACATACAATTTTTCCTATTCTAATAAAAAAAAAATTATTAGAAATATCCTGTAAAAAAAAAATTATAAAAAAAAATATTAGAATTATCCTGTATTCAATTCCTCTCAGTATTGAAATGGGTGAGTTTTAACCTTACAAATTAATATCCTCTTACTAAATAAGGCAATAGTACCACAAGAGAAATGATAGAAATAAGTAAGAGATAAGAAAATAGTTCACACGCCTTCCCATTCTTTCCCTCTTATAAGGATGGGCAACTCTACATGACTGATTTATATTCGCAATACTGTTCACATTATCTTATGTTCACAATT
Organism: Riptortus pedestris; assembly: GCA_019009955.1. NCBI lineage: Eukaryota > Metazoa > Arthropoda > Insecta > Hemiptera > Alydidae > Riptortus > Riptortus pedestris. The sequence continues at coordinate 48,652,683 of CM032233.1, read as the reverse complement.
CTAAAAAAAAATGTGTTCAAAAAGTTTTTATTAAATATAAATGTTTTTACTAATAAATATAGATAAAGTTTTTATTAACAGATATAAATTCTGTGGTTACAAGAACTCTTTCCTTTCTATATAATTAAAACTATGTGGATAATGGACTAATGACATATAAATTGGAATTATTGCCAGTTGGCACTTTGTTAGAAACGTTTTAAATGACTTTAATGACCTTTTAATATTACGAGTCAACTATCATTAGGCAGAACATATGCTACTTTGTGTTGATGTTCTTTGAAGAAACATTTTTTGGATTCATTCAAGAATACTTTTGCGTTACTTCGTTAATTTTTTTATTTATTTTTTTTTTTGGAGGGGGGTGTTTAAGAATTCATTCCTTTCCCCGTAGACTTGTTTTAAAGATACTTTTGTTGGGTAACTTTTAAGTCGCAGCATTCTTCAATAAAATGTGGCGCTTCTGAAATAAATATTTGTACATTTTACGGCTAAACAATGCGTCAAATCGAAAAATTCACCGATATAAAATCGTTTTAAAATTTTATTTTCTACAAGAATACGCCATAAAACATATTGCATACCATTGAAAATTCCAAAGTTATGGTTGCTGGAAAATTCTTCCGAGATCACAATTATTGGACACCAAGTCTCAGCCTATTATTTATACAATCGCAGATTTTAAAGGGGGTGGTACGGGAAGTTGGGGCACCCTATATATATATATATATATATATATATATATATATATATATATATATATATGTGTGTGTGTGTGTGTGCGTATTTATACATACACACGAGGTAGGATCGATGTGCATTTCAAGGAAAGTCAGTTTCATGAGGGCATCCTCAATAGCGCGATTTAGGCGGATTTCCCTAAAGGATATCATTTCTCACTAATAATAAATAATTAATCTAGCTTAATAAATGACAAATATGTACGTGTGAGAAATAGTATTTGCCATGCTTAAATTGTGTCATTTTTTAAACGTTATATTTATATGTTTACAATTTTTTTAAGTATATTTATTTCTATGATTTTTAGGAAGACTGCTTGTAGTTTGAAAGGACTTAAACGTGTCATTTTTTTTCTTTTCCCCCTGCATTATTATATCTACTTGTTTTTTAAATATATATTCCTGGCTTTCCAAAATCGCCTGTCGGCCACTAAAGTAGACGATTGACTGAGGAGATGGAGTGGTGTTGTTGCGTACTCATTAGACAGCTAGTAGGGTTGGAGCAGAGTGGTTGATGTGTAGTTGTGGGTCACTTCCTTGACCCTAGAGCTAAGGCCAGGGTGGTGGGGGACATCTCTGATAGTATATCGTCCGATCAGTTTACTCACGGTGATACCAGTGTTTGTACGACAGCCTCAATATGACTCCTCTACTCTACGAAATAATCATCGCCGGCATCTGCAGTTTTTTGACACCAGCAGTAGCACCAGGTCTGTATTATTTTTTTATTAGCTGTGCTATTCCTTATTGAAGGGGTTAATAAAAGATGTTTCTCTTCCGACTATCAAGATTTGAATAGTTTAAGCACTAAATAACCCCTTCCTATTAACAAATTTCCCTCAAGGGAAATAAGCTATTAAAGTTGTGCTCATTACAAGATTGTCTTCAAATGTCCACCCATCTTACCCATGAGTTGATGAAAATGAACGCTCTAGCGGTCACAATTTTTGTTTGATCGTTAAAAAACTCTAAGTCTAAACATTTGATAAAAAACTAAAGATTAAGTCTGTTAACGCCAGAAATCGGCTCAGATATTAAGAGAGTTATTCAGCCTTTGTAGTGTTTCTCAGCCTGCCGTAAACCCCCAATTCTACACATCGAATTTTTATTTAGAAGTAGGAAATATATGGCGAAAACTTCTGTGTTTCGTACCAGCACGTGGGAAATAGTTTTAGTTTATGCAGCCCCTGCAAGACGGACTTTTTTTCACCTTCCGTAAACGCCCTGTAAGTTTAGTTTTCCTCTTACTATCTATAGCCGTAATGAATTGAATTTAAAATGTAGATTGGAAGTTTTAAGTAATAATTAAGAATTTCATACTGAAAAACTTTTTTATGTTACAAAATGTATTCCAAACACAATTCATACTTTCCATTTGTTTTTTATAACATCAGTAACCTGACTCAGTTCTGAGTAACTGATTAACTGTAAAATTTAAATTTTACCTTCTAAGTAAATATCGATTCCTGATAGGCCTAATAAAATAATTATGAGTGCACCCTGACCAAAAAAAGAAAAGTTAACTCTTCTGCTCTCTCGTGAAATACCATTGAAGTATATTTCTTGGCTGAACTTCTGAAGAAAATATTAACTCTTATACTTCGAACAAGTTCCCAATACTGAAAAATAATTTCCAAACAAAATTTATTATTTATTTTTTTCTCGATTATAATCAATAGTCCAGCTAGTAAAGATATTGATGGATATATGCTTTGACTTTCAAGTAAATCCGGACTAGAGAATGAAGTTTCTTTTTGGCCTTACGTTGGGATAATTGACGCACAAATATGAATGTTTATTGTAATAATTCCAGCCTTTTTAAGCAATGGAGTCAGAAAAGGGTGGAGACAAAAATTCCATTTTTGGCGGACTTATTATTTGGATGACATAAAGTGCCATATCCATGCAAATATAAAAAGGATTACGGACACAACTAAGATTTTTATTTGTGTCGGCTGAAACAAATTAATTGCAAGATTAATAGATAATCTTAGCCTAATAAGGTAAGATGATCTTAGCTCAGCATCTTTATATACTTTATAATTAGAATGTTTGTGAAAATACTTAATATAAATGTGCAAGTTTCATGATGGCCCTCCAATGATTGAACACGTCTTTTTTCTCAATTTGTCTTTACAAAGAAAATGTTGTGTTTATGAAAAACATTAGCTATTTTATAAACATAATATAAGATAAGAAAATGTATGCTTCTAAATCGATTTAAATTACTGTTGTGAATATTACAGAACAAACGTTTGAATTGAACCCTGGTCTCTGTCCCATGGTGGTCTTTACTGTACCAACGACTACTGATTCCTTTGAGGACTAATTCAAATTTTCATTATCTGTAAACTAACCACGGCGTTTCAGTGGTTTGACTTACTTATTACGTGTTTAGTTATGCAGGCCGCTTGCCATCTCTAGGGTTATCTCAGCCAGGATTAGGATGCACTGGATTTACACAGGTCAGTCCATTTACAATCCCAGATACCCCTGCTCCGAGATGCCATTATTCCTCTACTTTCACAGTCCATACTTTCACTCTGCTTGGCTATATATTTTCCTAAATTCTATTTATTCGACCATACCAGTGTTTTATGACTGATCTTGTCATGATTTGAATCATTACGGACTTGGTCCATCGTTTTTTCTGCTCATCGGTACCAGAAATTCATCACCACAACATTCACCTGTCTGATACATCTGTTATGCTTTCCAGAGCTTCTAAGATATAACTTTTCACAATAGAAGGGGATTCTTTTTCTTTCTTCAAATCCATATAACTAACTCTGTGTGATGCAAGCGTATTCCTTTTCAAACCTCTTTTCTAGTCTCACCAGTACTGTACTATATACCTTTTTCATAGTCAACTTCGATCCCCGATCCAGGTCTTTCATCGACATTCAAGTACACTGTTTTCTGAAAGTTGATGCTTAGATCACAGTCTGAGTATTCCCGGCCAACCTGCGCGTAATGTAAGCCTCCTTGCCTGCAGTAAAACCTGCTTGGGCATGAGTAATATGTAGCGTAAAAAAGTGAGCTGAATATACTGGAATTCTCCTTCTTCTACCCCTATAGTCCCCCCTTTTTATTACCTCTTCCATTTAAATCTTTAACAAGCTAGAGAATGCACTACTCTATTCAGAGCTTTCGGGGCTTATAATCCAGAAATAAACGATTCCGGGATTTAAGCTGGTAGTGGGTTCTTTTATACGAATTCTTGATTGGGCCCCAGAATAGAAGTTTCTCCGCAGTTTTTTTAAAATCTTTAGTTGGATTTTTACATTTTGAGAAATATCCCCTGTATTTTCTGTACTCATTTTGGCTTTTAGAAATCTTATTGTCAATTGCGTTTCGACTCGTTAACATAGTTGGGCCCCTGCCGTCAGTAATTGCACATAGTTTCCTGTCCAGGTGTTACACTAACCATCATGTTCCTAAGAGCTACAACTAATTCATTTGTTGCCTGCAGCATTTCTTCTTCATTTATCATAGCTTGATCTGCGAAAGTGTTGACATTTTCTTTAAACTGAACTAAGAAATTTTCCTTTTTTGTTCTGTCCACTCCTCGTCTATGATTGCATTCAATTTTATCTGTGTCCCATTAGGAAACCTGAACAGCTTCCAAGCTTGAGTAGTTATGTTAAAATCCAATCTTGTTTCTACGTCCATTCAGAGGCGTTTCCCACCCTGTTTTAATTTTCTTGCTGCTACAAATACTTCTTTAGTTTATTTTTCTTGGTCTTGCATTTTGAGGAATGAGGCTACTTAAAAAAACTATACATTCTCCCCTCAGGTCTCGCAGTCAATATTTTCTCCAGGTGGTTTCTAAATAGTCGCATTATATTATTAAAGTAGAGTGAGATAAAGTTATAACTTGAGCACTAAATATGACAGTTCAGAAATCTATATTTCCAACATATATATCTGTGTGTGTTTGTGTGTATATACAGGGTATCCCCAAACCAAACGGCCAAACTTTAGGGATCGATAGAGGATCGAAAAACTAAAACAAAAAGTCCTCTGGCATATGCCTCGTTTTTGCTTCGTTTTCGAGAAAATCACAAAAAACTAAAAATAGTTGTGCAAGATCTAGTTAAGGCCAATGGAAGAGCGGATTTTATTCCTTGAATGAATTTTAGCAATAAATGTTATTCCAATACAATTATTGTATTCTAATCTTATACTAACAGAAAGGTAATTGAAAAAAAAATATTTTTTATTAAGAAAAAATAATAAATACTTTTTTATTCAAATATTCATAGTATAAAAAAAATTACCTATTTAAAGTAGATAACATTATGAACAATAACTGAAGATTAAAACATAAAAAAAGATTAAAAATTTAGAAAATTAATAAAATAATTAAATATTCTTACTTGGAAAACATAAATGTTTCAGTTTTTATATGGGTCTACCTTAGTGAGAAAAAAAAAAACCTGAACATTTTGAAGGTTTTACCTTCTCTAAAATTACATCGTTAATTTCTAAAGCGTCAACGTAAATGTTGTTCGAAGTGCTGGCTTCTCCCTGCAATACACGCATCACATCGCGTACTCACAGATCGCACTGCATCTAAACATTGTTCTGCGGTGAGCTGGTTGCAAACCATTCTGATGCGCTCGATGAGGTCGTCCCTTGTGCGGACGGGCTCTGGGTAGACATTTTCTTTCACGTATCCCCAAACGAAGAAATCTAGTGGCGTGAGGTCCGGAGACCGGGGAGGCCAAGGCACCGGCCCACCTCGTCCTATCCAGCGACCTGGGTAGTTGATGTCCAACCAGTCTCGTACGGCCCTTCCGTAATGTGCAGGACAACCATCGAGTTGAAACCAGCTCTCAAGCCTTGTTTCCAAAGGGATATCTTCCAAAAGTGCCCGTAAGTCATTCTCCAGGAATAGATGATACTTTAAATAAAATGGTGTATTTGAATACATTACATTGGCGACGAGGATTAAAAAATAAAATGGGAGGATAGAAAAAAAAGAACCCCCCAAATGGTACAGTTGGGGTAGAAGAAAGAAAAAATGTAAGTAGCCAAAATTGTATTGGTTATTTAAGTGAATTTTCATAAAAACTGATTGGACTATTTTTCTATGTTCCACCTAAGTTCTTTGTCGCAGAGTGTGTAACAATCCCTTATTTACCCGCAAACTGATTAATTCCAGGATTATTATAATTTTGAGAGAATTTTTTCTCGTCAATAATTTTTTTGTTAAAATGTATGTGATATAAAACACTATATTAATTTCCCAAAAATTAATAATAATAGTTTTCATTATATAGGACAAAAAATAAATGCAAGTCTGATGATTTGATTATACGCTGTAGCTATGACTATGACCTGTATCTGATTCCCTGAACAAAGGATTTCGGGGCTCATAGGTATGCACTTGGAAAGAGGACAAGGATGCACATTGGTACTTGCCTTACACGTGAATGAACTGCTCGACAGGTTGAGATGATTCAACTCGTGGCCATAGCTGTTTAAGGCGACATCTTACTAGCATGAATGGACTGGCTAATGATTCACATTAACTAGTGTCTTTATGTAGGTATGGCTTTGATAACTGTTATTTATCGTTGATGTCACCGGGCTTTTAGGTTGGGCTCCTACACCCTCCCCCCCCCAGTAACCACTCAGAATCTTGGATCAACATCCAATATTTAAGCATAAATATACAACAAAATAAAATAAATAGGCAAATATGAAGTGGTGAATCGTACATTAACGCCTTCCATTATTTTTTCCTTCTTCAGAACTTTGCCTTCATGAATATAATGAAATCTATAAACTAGGAATAAATAGAAAACTTAGGCCATACAGTCTTAACCGATGTGGTTGTCAATAAGTGGCATTAATCTGGGCAATCTAATAAGACCGTTAAATAGAAGAAACGGTTTCACTTCTCCTTTTCAGCACACTTAAACTTATCTGTAACATTATTCACTATTATTTAGCCTAAGACAGTAATATTTAAGACTAAAAGGCGTCGAAGGGAATGAGATTTAAAAACGATAGTTTGGGGGTTTCTATTGCTCAAAGCGGCACTTTCAACGGTGTCGATTATTGGGGAGAGGAAAAAGGCAATGAATTCCAAACATTGCTCTGGGGCTGGGTGCTACTTTGACCAGGATCGCTTGGAAGCCGAGGGAGATATTGTAGGGATCAAGTATAAAAGGAAATTTATATTTTCCGAAAACTTGACAGAATTCACGACTATGTCAAAACTGATTTTCTTGGAAATTATATATAACTGAACTTAAATGGAAATAAATATATTGCTGGTGTAACATTTATGATAGTTTTCACTGACTGAAGTGATGTAAGAGGTTAAGAAAATAATGTTCATTAAGTTCAAGTTTGTCCTCCTAATTCCGCCTGGAAATAGAAGAAGGACCAACTTATTATTTATTTATTAGCTTCTACATTATGCTACAATGATTAGTTGGTAAAATAATTAGTAAAAATTAGCAATTGCGTTTCTTATTTAGGAATTTACCATAAAATTGCAAATGCTTCCAAAACTTTAAAGAGTATCAGCGTGTGCTTTTCAGAAATTTGTTTAATTTACTGACAGCAGGTCCCCTGTTATTTAAGCCCCACAATAAGAGTAATTGTCAAAGATTACGTATAAAAAGGTGCAAATGCATGCTTAATTTCGTGATATTATGATCACTCGTAGTAAGGAAATAAACAGAGATATAAATCGACCACTAATGGACACAATGGTCAAACCGTAAGCTTTGGCCAGTAAAAAGAATTTTGACTGTCACCTACAGAATCAGTACAGTAATCAGACAGATTGGATTAGACCTTCAATGAAGCATCTGCAATTTGATTCCAAATTTCACAATTAAACTTCAACACATTCACCCGTGATCATGAAACTGGAGCTCACTTAGAGTAATAAACAGGAGTAACTATTGTCAATTCCCAAAGATAGGATCACTTTTTTAAATTTTATTACTAATAACCAATAAAGAAAATAACTACAGAATTTAAATAAAGCAAAAAGATCATATATACAGTCATAAATTGCAAAAAAAAGCGTTTCTCTTCAGCTATTATATAATGGCATTTGTAAATGGAGGACAGTGAATGAATCCGTGGAGATTTTTAGAGCAAGGTGCGCCTTGGCAACATGACTCCGTAATCCATGACAAATTTTGGAGTGACAATATGAACTTTGTGTACCTCTGTAAGAACTGTCCATTTATTTCCAGTTGGCTTATGGCAGTAATGGACGGGATAAAGCCGATGAATGCATTCCAGGTATATATTTGTTTACTTATAGAAAAAAAGTCTGTTACGCAGGAGCTGCGTAAACTAAGCAGATTTCCCTCGCGGTAGTATGACAAAATACTGATATATTGATCTCCTCTCAACATATAATTTCTATTTTTAAGTAAAAATGGAAGAAGTGGGGGTTTACCGAAGGCTGAAAACAAACGAGAAAGTACAAATAACTCACTTAATTTTTGAGCCACGAAAAAATGTATAGAACAATAATGCTCTACAAGTGTTTTTTATACATGACGTAGCTTAAATATTATGGGAGTGATTCGTACTTTCTCGTTTTCACTTTAACAAGATTGGTTCTATAAACGTCACCACACTACGTATTTCCATGTATCTCATGCAAAAGAAGTTCAATGAAACAATATGTGGTATTGAACATTCTAATAAAATGGTTCATGATATAAAAGATTATTGTTTATTTGACATGAGTAGAAGTGGAGGTTTAGGGAAGGATGAAAAATAAAAAATCCAAATATCTCGGTTAATATTCAATATAGTGAAAAAATGTATATCTTAGAAACAATTGCAATAAAATTGGTTTTATACAATTTTTCGATCCGACTCATAATAACAGAGATATTTTAAATTTTCGAAATTCTCCCCTCCAAAAAAATTTACGAACTGAAAAATTTAATTTCAGCCATTTACGAACTTGATTTTTAGTTTTACATAAAACTTTTAAATATCGAAATTTGTAACGATGAAAAAAAAATTGCTACCGCTAGACAAATATTCATACATATATATATAGTTTTGAATGGGCCTCATTTTCATTGCCTCCTGAGTATGATCGATGGACATTTTAAATAATTTTTCTTCTTGAGTGCATCCTCAATAACTTTAACAAACTACATGAGAACCTGAAGACACACAGTAAAGACTGGTATTCTACCATGTCACTTGTTTGGAGAGTTTCCTATTTCTATCACAGTGTATAATCAGAGCCAAATAAAATGAAATGGCACTCGAGAAAGACGACGGTGTATATCTATAAAACGGGTTTAAAACCAACAGGTATAACGGTTTAACTGTGAAATATTGACATTCAAAGGAAAACATCATTTTATTTATGCCCCACATCTAAGGTGATTGGCTTAGGAAAACATTAAAGAGCATACAATTTGTTGGCCAACTGGCCGCATATAAATTAGTGATTGTCCATAAAATACATTTTCCTGGTTGAAATCCTAACTCATACCACGTAAGTGAGAAAGATTGATGTAGAGTAAAGTCGGCTGATCTCCCATGCCTATAATTAGTAACCTTATGCAGGGGCAATTCAAACAATTTCAGCCCCAAATAGAGATCTATCCACTTTTCCTAATGCTTATATTGTTGGTTTGTCTCAAGCATAAGGCAAGGGGATGAAATTGCATGTCCTTGTGGGCACTCTTTCTTTCGTCGTCCTTGTGCAAATCAGGACTTGTTATTCTCGAATACTACTAGCAAGTAGGGGGAAGTGGGGTAAAACCGGGTAGCTAAGGTTTAAAGGCTTCCAGAAACCAGAATTTTTACCACAATTAAGTAAAGTTTTGTTGAAATAAGGTTTACTTATCTGTTAACGTAACTACAGTTTCAAGAATAAAATCTACATTTTTAAAGAAGTTTTACCCTACTTTTTTTTGTAAAAAGTCATTTTACCCGGTTTTACCCCACTAGTAGGGTAAAACCGGGTACATATGTTTTTTTTTGTGGGAAAATAAAAATGTAAAGATTTTTAATCAAATAAATGTTTTTTTTTGTTAATAAAAAATGTTGCTTGATGCATTAAAACAAACCCCCCTTTTGGGAACAATACAAAAAAATAAAGTAAAACTATAAACAAATAACAACATTATTCTTTTTAGCTATTTCAAAACAATTATATATTTCAAAAAGTAAATTCATAGTTGCAAGATTTATCATATTGTTTGTCATTATACATGCTTTTACAATGAAATAATTTAAAAAAATTAGGTAAAATTATACATACCCCGCGCGTAAAGTTGAAATAAAACATTGCGTCCTTGGGGCATACCAAACGCTAAAGACAATTACTTAGTGCAAACATAAAGGTAATTAAGACTTGTACTAAGGGAACTAAATGCCTGTATTCTAATTGGAATAGGTGCGCAGTACAATCAAAAACCTTTTCCACCAAAATCATAAGCACGTTCCACGAAAGTTGAATTATTGCCACAGACACAAAACAAGCACGACTAACGATTTGGCGTAATGGCCGCTGCTTCTTCTTCAAAGGTGGATTGTAGTTGCTCCGTTATCAGCCCGACTGCAGTGCACACATCGGCTAAGAGGAGGTACCCGCTTTGCTCCCGACTACCCGCTTTCACCCTACTCTCCCCTATAGCTTGCCCATACAACAGCCGCAGCGATCATGAAATAAAACAAGTTTCAAATTTTAGTTGTTTGTTATTAGGATATTTCAGTCATATTTTCATAGAAATAAATTGGTTTCACATGATTGAGAAAATTATACACATTTATAACAAGTGTTTAGATTTCCATAATATTTCAAAACTCATACATTTATGCATATAGAATAAAAATTAGATTGATTTTTTAATATCATGTTTATAAAAATTCTTTATTTAATTTCAGAACTAATTGTAGACTCTATTGTAAAATGCTGTACCCAAGCACGTGAAGTTGCTAGTTCTTCTTCTTGTGAAAATGTCCGAGAAGTTTTATTTCAATCTGTCATGGTTTCGCAACGCGCCAAGCAGATCTGCAACTATGTAGGGGCCGTATGTTGTGAAAATGCTCTAACGTAAGTTATGATTATATATTTGTTTTATAGATCATTAATAATTAAATAGAAAATAAATAGCGTTTTTGGGTGATTAATAATGCTCGACAGTAGTGCCTTAGCATTCAGGCGTTCTTTAAACTTTGCCGAACTCTTTAAACTTCTATCCTCAATTTGAAGTTGTATGTCGTGCCTATTATATACAAGGTGGTCCACAGGAAACGTACGGTTTTGAATCGCACAGTACTTGGCAGCTGGTGGAGGGGGAAACGCGCCGTCAAGGTCACTCGACTCCCCACCGCCTGCCATTCAGTCGCCATTATGCTGCTCTGGACGAAAGATCACCGCTCATGTCTACAAAGAAAAGCCACGCACTCTGGAAGCACTGAAGACGGCAATACGAAACCAAATCGCTCTAATCAATGACGAGCTATTAAGAAGAGAGGACGTCAATTTTCAAGAAAGACATAAAATGTGTGTTCGTGAAAATGGCCGCCATTTAAGTGATGTTATTTTTAAAAAATAAAGTAATGTATTTTTTAAAAATGGCATAAATTCAGCTTTATTTTTGTGTAAATAAAATGTGTCTGTCTTCAAAACTAACAGAGTAATTACTATTTTAAAACCGTCCGTTTCCCGTGGATCACCCTGTATTTCTAATACAAATTTCTGATTTGTTTTTCAAATATGGTTATACATTTTGTTTTCATCAGCAGCTGGGGCACACGTTGTAAGGGATTAGCCTAAGGACAGATGCATCCAAGTCTTCAGTTTCCACTTTTCCTATTCTCCAACGTTAACTTCAGGAAGGTTAACTTTAAATTTACCCTTAATTGATTATCTCTTGCTGTTTAAATTTAACTTGGGTCATATTAATTATAATCGTGGATCAATGCCTTCAATATTATTTATAGTGAAATAATAAATATTTTACCAGAAAGCAAGGGATGGATTTGCAGCTCGCTTAACAACCCTGTTGACTCGATAATGAAGTTTGAAACGTTACAGTTTCTTTCTGATATTATTCCGAAGTAAATTTCCATAAATTCTTATTTTCCTTTGAGTTTTTTTTTTCTGTAAAATAATCTGTAGTAGAAAAACCTGTTAATCCTGTAAAATGTTATGCCTATGCCTTGTATATAAATTATATGAGTGTTATATTTAAGAGGGCTGTCTATAAAGTAGAATTAGAAACTTTTTTGTTGTGAACAAGAAACGAGTAGTCATCATTTTTCATTTTAGGACATCCTTACAACTCAATTTGTAAAATTCAGTGATTAAGATAGAGTTTCAGTCGATATTGTTGGAAGCACAAACAAACCTTAAGCAGCGAGAAAATTTGAGATGGTGCAAGAGCATTTTGAGGCAAAAGAGAACTTCATGTTCTATTAGCATGAATTCAGTCTGTGGACTGTCTAGATGAGCTGGGGAACCTCCATACAGAAAGTGACCAAATTAAGGGTAGGATTGCTCAGTACTTCAGGGATATGCTGAATTTTGTTTTTACACCCCATTGCATGGACCAATTCAGTGATGAGAATATTGAAGAAGCTAAGCTACTTATTAGAGATGATATCAATAAAATTGCCTTGTCTCTGAAAAATAACAAAGCCCCACGGTTGGACCAAATCCCTTGTAAATTATTAAAGTATGCCAGAGACGTCATTATTAGGGAGGAGGTTTAATCGTTGACTCATGATAGAAGGATAAGAATCACAACAGAATGAGACACTAATAGTTCCTCTATCCAGAAAAATGAAAAAGTCTAAATGTATTGAACTCCTTCCCAGACCCTATAAGACCCAGTCAGTGAGTATTAGCAGTTTACCTCAAGGGAAATCAGCTGTCGAGGTTGTAGTCATGATATGATTTCGTCGTTCATGAGTAGTTGAGGTCCACCATATGTAAATATATATTTGTCTTTCATTGCACTAACGGTTGTAATTTTGTTCGATCGTTATCAAAGTCCATATTTAAACGTCTCATATAAGACTAAAAATTAAGTTCATTTACGACTGAAATCGAGCACGGAGGAGGGGGTTAGATGGAGGGAGCTTTAAAATGTGAAATATTATTATTATGAGTCGAGTTGGGGGAGTTCACGATTCCTAGTTGCAGCTCATAAAATTATATCACTCGGAGGGATAGTTTCTGAGACCAATAGCGCAAAATAGCTGAAGGGACTAGGTGCGTATAAGTCCTACCAAACGTTTTCTTCATTAAGTCTCTCTCCAAGAAAGCCAATATAGATGTCCGCTACCAGAGCTATAGTTATGCATTACAGAGATACATCGAATTTCATTAGAGAAATCTAGAAAATCCACATGGTCTGGGATGAGATGAGAATAATATCGAGAAATTTGGTGACACTTATGGTTGGAAAATATATCCTTGTTTTATGATTTGTAGTTTTATTAGAGGCCATATAATTAAGGCAAGTGTAATTGTAATGCGAACTGAGGAAGAAAAGCGTTAATAGATTTTATTTAGCGGTATTGTTAAACATGATAGATGTCTTGATATTCAGTGTTAAATTTAATTTGGTGTTTTTTTTTTTATCATTTGTGTAAAAGTCGGTTATAGTATTTTTTGTTTTCTGAAATTTTCTGCATCCATATACAATTACTCTATGACAACATATTAAAAAGTATGGAAAATGGACTCTTAACTAATTATAGTAGATTAAATTAAACATATCTACTGAGGAGACCTTACATTTGTGATTTCCGAGTTAAAAAAAAAATCATTGTAGTTAGTTTGTTATTCAATATAAAAGGCAACTATTAGAGTAATAATCGTGTGGTACGCTAACTTTAGATGTACGGTACCTGGCGTGTTTCTTACGTCCGTTACTATAATGACATCTCATTTGTTATATGAGAGTCAGAATTGATCTCAATCCACACCTCAGAAAGGTCTAATATTTTTGTCATTTTTATGACAGTATTTATTTTTGTTTTTAAAGTTTTCCTTATTCACATTGTAGTTCCTGTTTTTGTACTCACTTGGTATAGACACATTTTTCGTGCGAGTGTTGGTCTATGTATAAGGTGAACTGTCCATATCTGGAATGTCTTCTTTATCTTTATTATTGGTGTCGGTAAGGTTTTCCCCCCTGCAATATTTTCGAGTGTTACTTTCGTTATGATTTTTGATGATCATATCCCTAAAACATTTTCAGAAATCATTGGGGCCAATATAATAATCTCCCTTTCCATAGAAGTCGAATGACACCAAAGCCAAACTATGGAAGGCAAGTAAACGTTAAAACTACTATTAAGCCAGAGGGAACTCCGACAGAATTTTCAGATCAGGAAAGTTTTTGAATAACCCGAGGCTGTGTGTTGTTAGACCTCAACTTGTCAGATGACCACATTATCCTACCAAAGTTGAACTCACTTTAGCCAGTTCCATGGACATGGTCACTAAATGATTCCCACACTTGCTGTTCGGGTCCATCGATCTTCCTATCTGAAAATTCCAGTTGATTATTGAAGAAATTACTATGATCTGGGAAAATGAGAATAATTAAGATGTCTCATAAGAGTTTGGTATGGAAGAATGAAGTATAGATTTAATTTCTGGTGTGGAACTGAATTCAGTTCTACAAAGCAAAACTAAGAACGTTTAACAAAACAATTATTTTATCCTAATTTTTTAACTTCTTCGTACAAAGTAAAGAAAGTGTTGTATCGTGAATATTTTCTGTTCTTCTTTTTCTCACTCAATTCCTTTTCTACCTTCAAGACGTCTAGTTAGTGTCAGAACATATGCCTTTGTAAATTTATGCCAATAATGTTTCCATCTTTTTGATTGTTTTTTCTATTTTTCTCCATTTGCTTCTCTTTGCCAACCATTTTTAAGGTTCATTTATTTGTAGTTTCGTAGACTTCCTTGTTGGGCAGATTGCCCTTCAGCCCCACGTTGGCTATCTGCTCCAGCAGTCTCCTCGCCACACTTCAAATGCCACATTTTCGGCAGCTCTTCGGATACCTTCTTCAGGCTACACATCTCCAGTACTGCTAATCTGGTTAGCTCGTACATTATAGTCCTCGGACTCAGAACTAACCAGATCAACAGTTGCGGTGATTTGTAGCCTGAAGAAGGTAGCCGAAGAGCTACCAAGAATTTGCAGTTTTTCTAGAGTGACGAGGAGACCTCTGGAGCAGAAGTTCATATCTTTTTATTTGTCTATGTACTAAAATGTTAGATGCAATCGTGAAATATTGCGTGTTTGCAGTTTTATTAAAAATCAGAAGAATATTGATTTTTTTCCTCTTCTTTCGTGTATGATTTATATATATATATATATATATATATATATATATATATATATATATATATATATATATACTAGCTCAAATACCAGGTTTCGCCCGGGAATTCATTTGAGGCTGAATGGTGAAGGTATTTTTTTGGCTTCACTGTCTTCCATATTGTCATATTCCCGTCTCCTGTGCATTATGCATAGATTTGAATTATTAAGGACAAAATATTAACATAGATTTGAATTAATTTTTCCAGGTGAGGTACCTGGTAGTTCATATTGGAAAGAATTGTTGAGCATATCAATATTTCTACGCAAATTACTTGCTTCATACATTGTTCCCGAAAAAATATATAAAACAAAAGTTACTCTAAATAACAAAGTAAACAACATTTGTTATGTGCACGTTTGCCTAAAAACAAATAGAAAATGAAATATCGCGAACTTTTTATTCAGGCCTCTCTTATAACCCATACTCCCGTTCGAACCTAAAAAAATTAATTTAGCTTATAATCATGGAAGAATTAATGCTAATTTACATATAGAGTTTTGTTAGGCTCCGTTCAATCGTTAGTGCCCAATAAAATTGTTGGCTCCCACTTTAATTTTTTAGTGTAAATCTCATTTATACTTTGTTATACGACAAAAGTGAATATTACAAAACTTACTCTAAATTACAAAATAAACAACTTTTCTTGTGTATATTTGCCGAAAAGCCAATAGGAGACGAAATATCGCTATTTTTAATTTTAGGCCTCCCTTAAAACCTTACTCCTGCTCCATCTGCCGAGCTGATTTGTGAATCTAAACCATTCAGGGTGACACCCAAACACATACAAAAAAATTCATTCAAATCGGTCCAGCCGTTTAGGAGGAGTTCAGTGACATATACACGCACAGTAGAATTATATATATAAGATGTACATGTTCTTATGAATTAATAATAAAACTGTAATTAGAAATAATGAATTATTCATTTAAATGTTAGATAAAGATAAAAAATGGTTCTTGACTATGTATTTCTTTGTTTAGGGAAATGCACTGTACGAGTGGGATAAATAAAGCACGCACAGAAGGAGTCTGTACCGATGCGCTATCTGATGATTTCTTGGTAGGTTTGTTTTATTATTTTTATTGATAAACTGTAAAAAAAAATAATTACATCTTACTGTAATGCTTATTTTCATCTTATTAATAGAATTATCATAGTATGAGCCCCAATATATTTAACCTTTATTGTCTATAAAATTTCAAATTGTTTCAAGTGATCTACACATCTTCGCTTTTTTTAATTAACGTTTTTAATTTCTTTTATACGTCAAAGTTGGGGTAGATAAGTCGTAAATGGGTATTTTCTACAAGACTTTCGGGATGAGTGAGGAGAGCCTATATTTTAACATATTTTGCGTAGAAGGAACATTAAAAAAGTAAATGAAATTAAATTTATAACTTACACTTTCATTATACTCACAAGGACGGTGGCCCGTAGGACGTATTAATAACATTATAATTATAATGTGCAATGCCACTACCGACCTTGAAACGACTAGTGTTACTGGCTTCTATGTTATAATATGAGAAACGAAATCGTAATGCTGTAATGATATACAACTGGAGAAATAATTGAGGAATTTAAATGAAAATAAACTCATCTGTTTTATTCATTAAAGAAAACGTTTATCTTCTAAATAATGCTAGTTCAAGGTCACAACCTCATTAGAGTTAACACCTCTATTATCAGAGGTTATCATAATATGAATTGTAGATCGCTTGCTGTGCATACGAGATTGACACAAATAACTTTTTCATCGTTGATTAATGAAAACAGTATACAAAAAAAAATTATAAACATTTCATTCACTATTGAGAAGCCTGAATGGAATAATCTATGCATTCCTATTATTTGCCTCTGAATTTCTTTTATCCTTGACCTTAAATAGTTTTTGAAAATACATATTTCTACCTCAAAACACTTATGATCTCTGTATAAAACTTCATTAAACACCAAGAGTGTTGTGTCAATTCGGTGAACAAATGGATAGAATAACGACCAAGAGATTTGTGGCATAGATCACATATAAATTTTAAATGTTATTTATTTACGTCCACTACATGCTACTATAGCTAATTGGGACGGGTTACCTAGAGATTATTATTATTAAAAACTAGGGCAAAGGATTTTTTTCAATGAGTTTGTCACTAAATAAATTCCTACTGCCCAGGCGGGAATCGACCTCACCACTTTAGGTTTATTATATGAGATTAAGTCTAACGCCTTGTGTGCGCTCGCTAATGTGACGTCTTTTGTAAAGAATATCAGTTGGCCATGAAAGAAAGAATAAACTTTTTCAAAATTTGTAGATCTGAATTCTCTAGAAAAAAGGTAGGTCAAGCGGTGTGGGAGGGTGGTAAAAAAACTCATTCCTATTACGTTTATAGCAAATATGAACTGGCCATTTTTTGTTTTTCGTAAAAAAAATCCCTACAATTTGTACGACACTTAAGACGGCTGTAAATTGAAAGAATACGCAAGTGAAAACAAACATCGGATCTTCAACCATCAAGAAATGTAACATTGGAACAATATTGGAGGATTTGGTACAGGCTATTATTGATATAATGTAAGCAGAATGGGCAGTTCATTTGTTTTTAAGTGAGAGTTTCGCTTTCGTGATGTAGTTTAATGTGTTTTGGGGTTTCTGCACTTTTTTAAATGCATCCTAAATGATCGGTAGATTTCTAGTTTGAATACGATTTTCAAACTTTCAGTTTTAGTTTAAGGTTCTGCTGTTATCCATAGAGAATTTATGACCTATATCTACGGCGAAGTGATTTCGCCTTTATATCTCAACATTCTATTAGGACGTAAAGCATTGAACTCTTCTCTTCAATTATATTGGTGTGATGTCATATCAACTTGGGAGACCCTAATGTATTCTATTTAGCTTCTGCATCAAGCAGTCTTAGTCTATTAGAAGATCGATTGTAGTCCCTTCTTCATAATCTGGTCAGGGTCTTTGTTTGGGCGGGGGGTTGCTAGTTCATTGCTTTGAACGAAAATAATTCGTAGGCCCATAGTAATATAAAAAGTCCGTTACGCAGGGGCTGCGTAAAATAAGAAGATTTCCCACGTGAAGTTATACAATAGAGAAATCTAGATACCGGTAACACAACACCATCATGAATATGGGGGGGGGGAGCATGAACAGAACATATTTGCATATATCTCACAAAGTAAAAGGTTAGAAGGCAAGAACGGAGAAAGGTTAGGTTACATGAGTGCCAAACAGTTACGGAAACGGCCGAACTAATCCGGAAACCTCCGACAATAGCTGCACACACACTTAATAAAAATTCAAATATCTCGGTTAATATTCAAGATAGAGAATAAATGTTTGTAACTTTATTTATAGTAAATGTAATTTGCAATAAGATTGGTTCTATACAATTTTTCGATCCGACGTACAGTAACGGAGATATTTTGAATTTTCAAAATTCCCTTCTAAACGCCCCCTCCCACTGGTCCGATTTCAGCCGTTAACGAACTTGATCTTTCTTTTTACATAAAACAATTAAATACCGAGTTTGGTGACGATTAAACAAAAATTGCGACCGCTAGAGTGTTAACAGGCAAATATATATATATATATATATATATATATATATTTATATAATTTTGAACGGACTTCATTTTCGTCATCTCCTGGGTAGGATGGATGGACATTTGAAGAAAATTTTCGAAAATCGCGTCATGAGTACAACCTCAATAGCTGCTTAAGGGAAATCTGCTAAAACAGTGGCTTGTAATTATTAAGTAATATATTATGAATGCGTAATATACTGGTTGAGGAATGGACTATATGGCTCTATTGATTAGGGAATGGTTAGTTACAAAGAAAAGAAAGGTTGTTTCGGTGTGAAACCTTGAAATTTGAATTAGTTGCCCCCACATAACGTAACATCCACCTTGAGGTATTCGATGATGTCTGCTGGTCAAGTGCTCCTGAACACGAAGAGATCCACTAGAGCATTTCTCACACAGGTCTTATTTATTGGAATGGTTTCTATAATGATTATAGTTTGCTTAATGTAGGTTGAATACATAGCAGATGAACATAATATAAGTTTATAATTTGATTAGTTTTGTTTTATCAATAAAGTATCTTCATCGTCCTATCTTAGTACGCCTGTACTAAGAACCCAATCATACTTCCTGCTCAAAAAATTAGTATACTTCTTTCATATTTGATACTTTTATTGAAGTTATAATGAATGAATAATAGAGCATGAGTCATTTTCAATTTTAGGTGTGCTGTGAACTCTGTAAAACGGGCTTACAAATTGGTCGTGAAAAAGAAACATGTGATCTTCAAGCTGTAGTTTTCGGTGAGCCTTTCGAGACGGCATTTATACAATGCTGTGAAATGGAAAATCCATCTATACAAAAGAAGGGTAAGTTTATCTTAAAGACTAAATAATGACTGTTTATTATTTACATTATAACGCTTCATTATAAACAATCATACATCTCTTATGGCGGAAAAAATATGTTTTGCCATCATGTATGTCTGAAAACTAGGTGTACTTTTCTAGAGACCCGAAGATTAAACGTAAATTATTCCATAGCACACCATGGTGGGACGAGAAAGACGAGTTCAAGTGTCTCGTATCGTACCTTACTGGTAAGGCAGTCTAAGATAATGACAGAAGCCCAGCTCCTTCCATGTTTTAGCGCCTGATAATATAATATACAGATATCTATCTGTTAACATTACTTTCACTGCTACTAACAGTAGGGCTAGCAATAGGGACGAATTAGTTGCCTTCTATGACATGCAGAGCACACTTTGGTTCTATGGTGTGATAAAGAAATATGGGTACTTGTGTATTATACCCACCACATTCTAGTTCCAATAGTTCGACGGTAGAGTGCGCTGCTGTTTTAAGTAGTACGATTCCTCGCCGGCAAAGGAGGTTATACTTACCTTATACCCTTCTAAGGAATTATAATGCTAAATAAAATAAAACAATTTATAAAAATAAAACATTTTATTTATTGTTCCAAATAAATAGTTGTTTTTTGCAAAAATTGATAGATGTTAATTCCTTGCACCTTGAATGAACTTTAAAGCATTACAAAATGGAATTTTGCTTCCTTCAAACCAAGTCCCAATCCGACTTGCTCACCACACTTTCTTACATTGCACTTCCAAAACATACTTTTTCCACTATAAAGTTTCATACTATGGGATTTAGAACACTTTCTTCTCCTAGGCAAAATATTTCTCTTCTGTAAATATTTTACTGCGTCTTCTTCACTTGTTGGCAAGTCCCAAAGAGGCATTTTTAAACGAATAAGAAACACTAAACAGCACAATAAACAGCAAACGCAACTATAACATAACCTCATTAGCCTGGAAGAACTAGCGTCGCACTTCAGGCGTAAAACAGTGGCGCACTCTACCGTGGAACTATTGGAACTAGAATGTGGTGGATATAATACATAAGTACCAAAATATGTAGTTCCAACATATCCTATCAAAAGTTTTGATTTGATAGATTCTGAGGTGTTAAGGAGTTTAATTATTTTTTTTTTGAAAATCCCCAATGAAAAAGTTTATATGAATTCACTTCTAAATTATGATGTATTGAATATGACCAATGCAAGTAATTAGAGATTCCCAGAGAAGGTCAGGTTTTCACAACTGGGATATATTCCTTGTGATGATATTTTAACATTCTTATGTTAAATAGATACGTTAAATAAATGCAAATGTTCTAAACACAACACTATTTATATCTGTTTGTAACATATACACATTTGAAGATTATCAAAAGAAGGAGCTACATATGTATGTACACTGTGTGAAAGGCAGAAGAAGACACTAGCCTTCACAACTTTCTGTTCTTCACAGCCGGCTGGCTCCGTTGCCATGGCAAGGCTCACCACGTTCCCGAATGCTGCCGCTAGAATATTTTCAAATCATTAAACACACAAAAGAAGAAAGTAAGCTTTATTTCGAAATGAGGGGTTAAAATGTGCATTTTTAACCAATCGATGTACAATAGAATCCAGCTTTTTGACCTGCGAATAAAAAGAAATTCATTTTAGAAGTTTCTAGTGCCACCACTCAGACTTGGCTTCTTAATACAGCCACGTTATTAAAAGCTTAGCATTTTTTACGTAAACCATAAAAAGATTTTTTTTTAAAATAATTTATTTTTCTCTATATATTGCAGCTAAAGGAGAGATAGTTAACTTGTGCGAGCTATATCATGGTGAATTATGCCAACAAGGATGTGTCTCAACAGGCAATTATACCTACAAATGCTTCTGTAAACCAGGATACATTCTCACGGAAGACGGGCAAACCTGCAAAAGCAGGTATTCATTGTTCTATGATATAATATTCTGGAAATGCATCTATTTATAATGATTTTATTTATACTGTATAACCCTTCGTTACGTAGTTGTTAACAGCACTCCATTAATGTACAGTGGTGAAAAAAAACATTTAATAATTTTGTCACGCAGTGGCTAAAAGTACAAATACCTCGCTTAATACATGAGTTACGAAAAAATGTATAGAACAGCAATTGAAGAGCATAAATAGGTTAACAAGATTGGTTTATTTTGTGATACCACTCATAATAACGGTGATATATTGAATTTTCTAAATTCACCCTCTAAACCCCCCGCCCCATCCTATTTCACCCCCGATTGCTACTAATACGATCTTTAATGTGTAATAACAAAGTTGAATATCGAGTATGGTATAAAACTAATAAATAATTTCATTATCGACCTCAAAATTTTAATTGATGGTGTCATCGAACTAGGTATGTGCATGTATCTCGCATAGTATACGTTCAATGGAAACAATATTAGGTATTTAAGCTTGGAATAAAGTGGTCTATGATATAAAAGCTTATTGCTAATATGACATGAGTCAAAGTGGGGGTTTACCAAAGGCTGAAAAGTGAAAAATGCAAATATCTCCTTTAATATTGAAGATAAAGAATAAATGTATCTAACAATATTTATATTTCCAATAAGATTGGTTTTATACAATTTTTCGATCCGACTTATAATAAAGAAAATATTTCGAATTTTTTGCCCCTCTAAAGGCCCTCGCCCTACCTCCCTTCCACTGGTTTGATTTCCGCCACTAAGGAACTTTGGTTTTTATGGGCTTGGTTACGATCAAATAAGAATTGCGACCGCTAGAGCGGTAACAAACAAGTATCTATCTACATATCTATCTATAATATATAATATATGTATATATATATATATATATATATATATATATATATATACAGGGTGTCCCAACTTCCCGTGCCACCTCCCTTAAAATCACCAATTGTGTTAATAAAAGGCTGAGACTTGGTGTGTCATAATTGTGACCCATGAAGAATTTTCTCAGTCCATATTTAACTTCGTAACCTTCACCAATACTTCTCAAGCGACCAAAACTTTGGAATTCCAATGGAATGGCATCCTTTTTTATCTTGTAGAAAATTAAATTCTAAATAGAATTTATATCGATGAATTTTTGATTTGACGCATCCTTTATCCGTAAAATGCACAAACCTTTATTTCAGAAACGGCACGTTTTATTCGAAAATGCTGCGACATAAAAGTTGTATCCAACAAAATTATCTTAGAAACAAGTCTACGTGGAAAGGTATGGGTTCTGAAATTAACAAAAAAAATATTTAAACGAAATAACCTAAAAGTATTATTGAATGAATACAAAAAAAATGTTTACTTCAAAAAACGTTCTTACAATTAATTTATTTTACACTAATTACGTAGTGGTTATTTGTAAAAGGAATACATTTTTCCACCTGCATAGTTTCATGAAAAAAAAAACAAAAGCCAGTTTTTTCTTTGTACCACAATACTTACAGCCAGTAGTTACAAATGTTCGAAAATGCGTCCTTCCTCATTTATGCACTTCAAAAGACGGTTTCTGAAATCCTATTTATACCTTCTCCCTTATGACCTCAATTGCTGAGTTTGCTTAGGGGAAATCTACTAATACACGGCACATTTAAATGTCATAAATGAGGGGCATATTTGCATTTATCTCGTATAATAAAGGTCTCTTGAAAACAATTTATGGTATATAAACTTTGAATAATGTGGTTTATTACTTAATAGAGTATTGTTAATGTAACATGAGTAGAATTGGGGGTTTGCTGAAGGCTGAAAACTAAAAAATGCAAATATCTTGGTTAATATTCAAGATAAAGAATAAATGTATATAACAATATTTATAGTATATTTAATTTGCAATACGATTGGTTTTATAGTAAAGGAGATATTTAGATTTTTCGAAAATCCTCAACTCTAAACCCCCCTCCCTCTCCCACTTGTCCAATTTCAGCCATTAACGAACTTGATCTGTCTTTTTACATAAAACGTTTAACGAGTTTGGACGATCAAAAAAAAATTGCGACCGCTAGAGCTTTAACAGATAAATATATATATATATATATATATATATATATATATATATATATATATATATATATATATATATATATCTATATATATATATAATTTTGAACAGAGCTCATTTTCGTAATCTCCTGGGTAGGATCGATGGACATTTGGAAATGTTTTTCGAAAATCGCGTCATGAGTACGACCTCAATAGCTGATTTCCCTTAGGGGAAATCTTCTAAAACTTTCGAACTTATCAATGAAAATTGAGTGTTGGAAGCGTGAGCCTTCAATTCATTTTAAATTGTTTTGGCTGCCCGCGTGACGCTCATGCGTTGCTGGCAAGTGCACCCTGCTGCACCAGCAGTACTGCCCATTACTCTTTGTTCGTTGCCTTCATCAATTGACCCGACATTGCAGTTGATTCGCGACGCCAATCAAGCTGGTTAGAATTAATTAGAGCCTATATAACTAGCTGAATAAGAAACATCATCTGTTAATTATCACTAAATTAAAATCGCATCTCATCTTCCTCTATTTCACTTGAATCACTATAACACCCTGCGAATAAATTACTAAATTATTTGTATTCTCCTTTCAATCTTCTGATGTTACTTGTTTGTATGATATTTTTAAATGGCTTTAGCAACCATTTTGATTGATGCTTAACACTGCAGTAGTCGCGCCACTCGTCAGTACAAGAGTGGTCGCACGTCATCTCTCAGATGACTTACCACTTTTCCTTAAGTATTAAAGTAAGAAGGTTAGTTTTAATTAAGCCTGTACTAATATTTGTATAATAGTTATAATTGATACATTGTATGACGAATATACATGATTTATGATTATATAATATGAAAAAAAAATATTTCACACATTATCTTGGCTTACACAATATAAAATTGATACATACATATGTTATACATACACATTATATAGTCAGGTTTATAAAATAAAATAAAATAGTTAGGTAGGTTTATAAAATGAAATATGGCCATTTCCTAAATAAATTACTTGAGAATTGATCTCCGAAATATTCAGAAGAGAAAAAAATACTACCATAGGCCACCTTCTGGTATTTCTCGATACATTATAAAGTGAACACATTTTACCAATAATTCCACACCTACTTTGGTTTGATTATAATGTGAGGCTTTTTCATTTCTCCTATTCTCTAATTTATTTTTCCATCAAAATGCATACTTGATATAGCCAATATATTTCTAATTTTGGAATAATTTTTTGGGCATAGGAAACCAAGGTGCCCTCCTTCCTACAAGCGAAGATGCTTGAATTTATTTCCCTATTTTTTATACTTTTAAGCTCCCTGTAAATCTGCCACTGCACTACTTATAAAGGTAGTCGTGCGGGATCTCACAGATGCCTCAAGGTCAAGCGCAGTACTGGAGAATCATAAAAGGGTTGAAACAGTACTGACGGAAAACTATAGGGATGGGGGGAAGGTACCGAGGGTTTGGGGGGCTTGCAGGTTCTATCTTCTACTCAGCAGCTTAAAACGTATCTCCAAGTCATCTCTCAGATGACGTGCGACTACTGGAGCGTTAATGGTCAGAGAAACACTATTCGTTCAAATTCGTGTGTGTGTGTGTTAGAGGATCCCAGACTGTACTGAAGATATGGTAAGTTTGAGGCAGTGACCCAGGTCCCGAATATTGTAGTGATTCTTCTTGGATGTTTAATAAAAAAGTAAAAATTAGCTATAAGTCGTGAGCTGAATTAAAGTACACCCATTGCGAAAATATATATCTTGAATTGAATTACTTAAAGGACGATTATTACACGTTAAACGTGTTGATGAAGCTGATAACAAAACAACTCTCACGAATCAGCCTTAAAAAATAGACGCAATTTTGAATTAGATATCTGCTTAATGCATAGATAAAGAAAAAAAAAACCAGTAAAATGAAAAATTAAAGAATTGCTAAGAACTGGATAGTTGAAAAATCAGAAATTGAATTCTTACATAGAATCTTTCTTAACTTATTTGACAAGTAACAATAATTTTATATGCACTATTGTAATTTATTTTTCACTTACTCTATGACTACATATTGTATTTTAAATTAAATTTATTCCATCAACTATTCTGATATTACCCTGAAGAGGCGCAGTATTGCAAAAAATATGTGGGGCAGGTTTTATTAATGAATAGAAAAAAGAAATGAGTATGATTATCTTCTGCCAGTGTGGGGAAAAAGTTAACAATTGTTTTAGTTGAACAATAATTACGACCACAGTACAAATTAATCTGCAGTTTCAAATACATTTTATGAAATAGAGTGGTAGACGTTGAAAGAAACAACTAAATAATTGAATTGTGTGTGTGTGTGTGTGTGTGTGTGGGGGGGGGGGCATATGTGCATATCGTTACAAGGCATCAGAATTAGTATTGATGGAAATTTGAATTTCTGGTCTCGACTTGTCAAGACTGAAATATGGGGGAGGCATTGTCTGTCTATTATGTAGGATGTCATGTAGCCATGTAAAAGTATAATATTTCCAATCATATTGACCTTGAACGGTGGGTGTATATGTTAGGTTGAATATTGAAGACATGAGTATTGACAATAACGTCATAAATACTTTAGATTTAAATTCTCCTAAAATGAAAATATTTATTTACACGGGTAGAAGTTAATGATGGCCATGTGTTTTGTTAATGACTAGGAAATAAAGAGACATCTGTTACTGTTAACGTCCAAAATATTATGTTTTAGATGCCCGAATTGTCCAGATGGCTGTGAAGAAATAGAAAATACATTAGTCTGTATCTGCCGCGAAGGATTTTATCTCGGCCCTGACAACATCACATGTAAGTTGAAAACTAATTTATTCCTTTAAAAATTTAGTCGATAACAATTATGTGGCCCAAATTAAAAATTCTCGGTTAGTTTTTACCCACCTTTCCTTACCACTATCTTGTAAGTATTGAGCTATGCGGCGAGTATTCCCACGTTGAGGCAATTGATGGAGATAACCATTCATGTCTGAGAATTTATTAATGATTGAATTGATTTAACGTTATTAAGCAAGAAAAATACCATTTTAACAGTTTATTATATACACTTAGGCAAAGATTGTAATATATATAATATATGTTCTATTGTATCTCTCACATTATCTTTAGTAAATATTGTTTACTGTTACCTAAGTTATCCATCCATTAATGTTTAAAAATAATGTAGTTTAATTGCTTTTATACAGCTCCAACATGCACTCATAATTTACATGATGTATTAGATCAAAATAAATTGGCAGTGAAAAAATACTCGTACAGTACCCTGAAAATTTAATTTACTAATAAGATTCGAACAATAACAAAAACGTAAACCTGATCCTTTCAGCAATTTTAGAAAACATTATCATACTGTGAGGCCAGAATAAATTATAGAAGAATATTGACGAAGTATAATTCACTTTATATACTGAAAGAAGTTTTTCAGGTCTGGAAGGTAACGCCACAACCACCAAATTCACTTGTCCGAAAGGGTACCAAACCAAAGATGGAAAATATCAGCTCTGCTACGGTAAGTTCCATGAAATTATGATAATCCAAAAGTATATTTGTTCTCAATCTATGATTCAGTCCTCAAACTTGTCCTGTTTTCGTAAAATAACAGTTTTTAACTATGCCAGAATCAATCGTTTTTGGAATGTGCAATGGATATGAAAGTCGTCCTAATTTAGTACGTATAAAATAGGTCTTAAATTACACATACAGGGAAAACCTCACCACTGACCCTTAATAAAAGTTCTTCTCAATCAATTAGTTCGTATTTCGTTTATTTTCTTAGATTTTGATGATTTTCTCTAAATATAAATCGAGGTGCATTCGAGAAACACCAGTTCTCACGATATCAACATGAATTCAACAGAATAAATTACAAACTGATGAATAGAATATCTCTCAGATATATTAATATATTTGAATTCACGAAGGCATTTTCTGCAACCGTGATATTATTAATTTTCCTGTAACTCGAATATTAATAGTTTTTAACTTTAATCCCCACTTCAACCTATGCGATTTTCACATCAACCTCGTATTACAACGTAGAGTGTCATGCTTACCTTAAATACAACTTATTTTTATATTGTATTGGGTTGGGAAAAAAGTAATTTCGGTTTATCCCAATAGTCGCGTACCAAAGTCGCTTATCTCTAGTAATCCTTATTCAGTGAAGCCATACTATACCACGTTTGAAAGGTCATAGTCCATAGAATATTCCAAATATCTCTACAGTTTCATTCATTAACTTAGTTAAACGTTATTGTGCTTTGAAAATGGAGATTCCAGAAGGCCATTTTCGTCATGTATTGCTTTTTTACTTCCGAAAAGGGATAAATGCAGCTCAGGCTCATCGAAAATTGTGTGGTGTTTATGGTGATGTCTGTTTAAGTGAACGTCAGTGTCAGAACTGGTTTGCTCGATTTCGTTCCGAAAATTTTGACCTTAATGATGAACCTCGACCTGACTGGCCAATTGTTGAACAAGTCGATGAAATTCTTCAAAAAATTGAGGTAGACCGACACATTTCATCTTGTGACATCGCTATGGAGCTGAACATCGACCATAAAACAGTTTTGACCCATTTACATAAGAATGGATAACAAAAGAAGCTCGATATATGGGTTCCACACGAATTAACTGTAACAAATTTAATGGACAGAGTTTCCATTTGTGAAACGAAATGAAATCGAGCCATTTTTGAAAAGAATGATTACAGGTGATGAAAAGTGGATCACGCACGACAATAATGTGCAAAAAGATCGTGGTCGAAACTTCACAAACAGTGGCAAAGCCTGGATTGACACTAAGGAAGGTGATGCTGAGTGTTTGGTGGGATTGGAAAGGCATTGTTCATCATGAGCTGGCTGCCCAAACCTGGCCAAACCATTGATTCGACTCTCTACTGCCAACAACTAATACGGTTGAAGCAGGAGATTCAAGAAAAACGGCCAGAATTAATCAATAGGAAAGGCGTTGTATTCCTTCACGACAATGCTAGACCACATCTTTGGTGATTCGGCAAAAATTACGAGAGTTTGGCTGGGAAGTTTTGATGCATCCACCTTACAGCCCGGACCTTGCACCGTCTGACTACCACTTGTTTCGTTCTCTTCAGAACTCTCTTAATGGTGTAAAGCTGGAATCAAAAGAGGCTTGTGAAAATCACTTGGTTCAGATTTTCTCCCAGAAATCACAGAACTTCTATAGTGAAGGTATAATGGTTTTACCGAAAAATGGCAAAAGGTCATCGATCAAAACGGCGCATATACCATTGATTAATATCTAAAATTTATATAAATAAATGCGCTTTGAAAAACATGAAAAATACTGAAATTAATTTTTCCCCAACCCTATATTAAGGGAGAAAAACAGTATTGTGAGTTCTGATAGTCATATAACATCATTTATGGGTCATTCTAGTGGTGAAACAGCATTCTGACTTGAATTTGGGTTTTGTAAATATATCAAAGGATGTCCTTTTCAGAATCGCACTTAGTTTACGCGGCACCTGCGTGGAAAATATTTCAGGATTTATCGTCCATTAAATGAATAATGAAATACTAGGTGTTCATCAATCACCAATAATAATTCCTTAACACTTAACATATTCTAGTCGATTGCTAGAGAAATTTCTTATTTTTATTGTAATATATTTCTATTATTTTTATTGGATGTATTCGTTTAATTTTTAGACATTGATGAATGCTCTGATGGAACCCACACATGTAACAATGAAACGGAGATATGCTTCAATTTCATTGGCTCCTACTCATGCCTCAAAAATGTTTCTGCTAATTGTACAAAGGGATATCAGTTCAATATATATCACCAGACCTGTGAAGGTAGTATTTTATAACTATTATATTTTATTCTGAATTAAAGAATGTACTTATAAGTTATTTTGTATGAAAAAAATTACATTTACTACTGATCAGCTAATGTTCACTTGGTTCTTTTTTAAAGAGTTCCAATCTAATCGCAACCTTCTCAAAACATTTTTTGTTGGATTACAGTTATTGTTTAGACTCTTAATGATGTTGACTGACATATTAAAATTTGATAACATCCCTTTAACCTTAAACTAATTTTAATTCATAGCATTATCATTATTTAATCTATAAATACTGCGCTACTTTATAAATTAACTCTGTCGTATATGTAGGATGCTCTTTAGTACTCTCCAATAGTTCATCACTCCTCATTGGATTGACGTATTTTTGGAAAAAAGAATAATTGAAATTAAATAAAAATATGACCTATAAAATGAAGAAACGGGTTACACTCTCGTTAGAGAAACGTCAAGGGATTCACTATGCTAAAAAGGCATTAAAACATTCGTGATTGATGGAATTACTGTGGCTAATACCAAAATACAGAAACAATTCAGTTTACCTCTCATAGAATAGTTTCCGTAGCGTGGTCATGCTAAGTCAGCACATCGAGAAATCAGCTGATCTTTTATGTTTAAAATCTATTTCCGGATAAAGCAAGGTCAAAGATTTGAATATATTATTTCGAACATGCAACATCCTTCACCCATATTATTGAAAACAAAATATGATGTGAACACCATAAGACTTCCTTGTAACTGCACTACATTTAAAATGATCTCATATACGATATCTCGGTCCTAATAAATATCAATAAGTGTCACAGAGCATAAATTATAGATCATTCGATGATAAACAATGAAGATCCTATCGTTACGAATAATTAGTAGGAATCTTTGGATTCACATTTCCGCACATGGCAAGTCTTAGCTTAAGCTGCCCCTGCCTCATAGTTTTATATTGAACAAAGTGAACAACTCTTTGTATTAATAAAAGCTCCCACTAAATATTAATGTAATGCTATGCTTGATAAATATATAAATGCTGTGTATTTATTCATTTGTGTATTTTGTTTATATTCATTGTTTTTGATGAGCGATATCGCCTCGCAGCAAACGCTCCACAATAAATAAATATACTGAAGAGATTAATTAATATCACCGATAAAAAAATTTGAGAAAATAAAAAGTTGAGTGCTGTTCCAAATCTTTCCAATCGGATGGGTGTTGTTAACTTGATTTTTTAATTTGGTAATGTGAAAATAACTGTGGTCTCATTGACTGATTGTAAATATTCAAAACAAATCATCGCATATTGTTTTATTTATTTTTTTATTAGTGGCTTGGAATCAAGGGTCAGCCCGAATTAGAATAGAATAGAATAGACGTTTGAAGAAATTATTTAGTTTTTTTATAAATCCCAAAACGTCGAGGGTAAATAAACTTCCTAATCCCTTCAAGATATTATTAGGGCATTACTGTATGGGATTCACTATTAAGAAAATAAATAAGCTACTGCAAAAACAGAAACAATTCAATTTATTCAATAAATTTATAACTCTGAAAAGGCACCATTAGTACTTTTATAAAAAAAAAAGGTGACAATGATTTTATAAATGGATGCTAATTTTTCTTTTTAGATGTGAACGAATGCGCTGAAACAGAGGATCCTCCTTGCGATAGTAATCAAGATTGTAATAATACTCCTGGTAGTTACGATTGCTCTTGTAAAAGAGGTTTTAACCACGATCCAATTACAATGGCATGCGTGGGTAAGTATCTTAAAATATATAGAATATAAAAAGCTTCACAAAAAGCTATTCAGCAGGAAGAGAAATCTTTAGTTCCGACAAAATGCAATATGGATTCAAATAAATTATTCAAATTTTCTTATACAGTTTCTATAGAGTAATCTTTTAATTTAATTGTAGGTTAATTGCGACTTCTTAAATATAAATAAATGATATGCAAACTCTTAATGAGAACATATGATTTTATATATATATATATATATATATATATATATATATATATATATATCATATTAGTAATGATTCGAAAAGTACCCACAATTAGGTATATTAATTATGATCAACGACCAACCATACCTTCACGTAATAATTCCAACTACCTTCTATCTTGTCTAGTGTTTAATACTATATGACCACTAAACACATTTTAAATAATAATTAATTTTACTTCTTGCTTCTTTAATATATTCCCCATAGTGTTTATTTATTACATAATAGTTTTATATGAAATGTTATTTTCGTTTTAGATGTGAATGAATGCCAGCAGCGGCTACATAGTTGTGGTCAATTCCAAAGATGTGACAACACATTGGGTTCATATATATGCGTCCGTGACGTTAATTGTGGCACAGGTTATACTCTGAATACCTATAGTAACAAATGTGAAGGTAAGCGGCCACATTTTCTTTTAGGGGGAGAGTTATTAGTTCTGTTTTATCACATCTACATTTTAACGTATTTTTAATCCAGAGCTCATGCATAATTCATGTAAGAGTAGGCTAACTATTTTAATTTTAAAATCAATAAGAACTATGCAACAGAAACACATGTGATTTATATTATGAAAAGAAATAAGTACATTAACATGAAAATAAGAGCCAGCCATTATTAAATCTCGAAGTCATTTTTATACACGATACCTGAGAAATCTTTACAAAATTACGAACATTTTATAATTTTGTAGCCCAAAGGAGAGCATCTCCGGGATTTTGTGTGTGTGTGTTTGTGATCTTTTCCATATTATGTCCGCTATACGTTAGTGAATGTCGGTGGTGTTTCCCTATCAATGAGTGTTCTAATGAAGTGGAACGTTTAGTGTAGGGAATATAAGAATTTAAAAAAAAAAACCACCATGTATTGAGCACATTCAAATTCGATTGTGCTAAGTAGAGTTTTTGTACAATGTGTTTGTAAGATTGATACTCGATGACACTGTTAGACAAGTAAAGGCGACATCATTTACACATTTTAATCTCTATTTTCCCCTATCTAAGTGCATTATGTTATCAATATGTGTAATTTAAGCATGGTATGTTTAGTTACATTGTAGCTTAATATGAAAATCGTGATGACAGTAGTGGAGGTTTACTGTATATAATAAAAAGTAAAAACATATAAACAGCTCCATTATATTCCATGGAAAGATTGAACAACAATTGAAGTACATGGCATTATCAACAAGATTGGTTGTATTACATTTTCCGATCCGATTAGAGAGAATCACTTTATTGTACAAATTTTTATACAGTTTGTGGGGCTGCTCAATTACATTGAGATGCTGAAGCACACAGCAACTTAAGTCAATCCCTAGGACAACAGTAAAACAATACATATTGTATTTAGTCAGCTCAATAACAAAAATATTAACTAAAATAAACACAGTCAGGAACTTAAAAGGTGAATGTCACTAGATAAAAATTAGAAACATCATTATTGTACTACCATGATCCGTCGATCTATAATAAGATCACTGGTCAAAGCAAAATTAAAATATATGGTGAAATAAAATAAAATATTGGTGAAGGGATAAATTTGGGATTGTACATTTTACCTTTCATCAAAAACCTCACCCTTCCAGGTCCAATTATAGCCTTTAACAATTTTGAACTTTAGTTTTATATAAAACGATTAAATATACATATAAAACCGCAAAATAAACCTTCTGGCCACTAGGGCATTAAAAGACAAATATATATAAAAGACAAATAAAATACTGCTGACGGGCATTTGAAGAAATATGTTAGTTAATTTGAAAAAAAATGCAGAATACAATCTTAATAGCTGATTTCCCCCCTAGAAATCTGAAAACATAATTATGGATATCGATGCTCCATTTATAAATCGTTTTATTGTAAAGGGACCAGATTAAATGTTTTTAACTTTGACTTCTCTTATTATCAAATAAAGCAAAGAAAAAAATATACATGTTTCATAACATCATTTTGTATACATACCCCTTATCCATGAACCAGCACCATAGTGATTAGATTAAAAATAGTCCCATTCCCTGAAATAGTACAAATCTCTAACAGTTTATTGTAGTTAAAAAGAAAGACAAGGTGAAAGTGTATTTTAGTCCCCCCTTGGAGGCACACGATGACGACGGCAGCCATTTTGTTTTTCTAACTTTATCTTTTTTAACACTTTAATATTTCCAAAATACGCCATCGGTGGTTAAAACCGAGGGTGGGGGTTTTGTTGTTCTAACTTTATATTTTTTAGCACTTTAAAATTTCCAAAATTCGCCATCGGTGGTTTTAAGCGAAGGGCGGAGATTATAACGAAACAAAATGGAGGCGTATGGGGGGGGGACTAAACTGCACTTTAGCCGAAAAAGAATTATATTAATGAAAATGGAGCGAAATTTTGGGGTTTTATCTCGATTAAAATAAAAGGGAGAAAAATATTTTTAGTTCAATATTCTTAAGGTACTTTATGGAATGTGAGCCATTTTACAATTTGAAAACCTATATTTATACCCTCATAATTACAGAAGAATTTGGTGGGCATGAATATTAATCCTTATTATGGTGTTAAGTCCACGCCGCACATTGGTTCAGGAAAACCTCCCACATCGAATTTCTTCAATCAAGTTTATAGTAAAATTTTGTCATGCAATACCCAATTAGTTGTTGAGCAAGGACCAAGAATTGCTCTCCATTTTATAATTAGTTCTTCAGGTTTAATAAGGGTCAAAGGTTAAATACTTTGAAGTTGAGAATTTACGTCCTAATTGGGTGGTTTTAGTACACATTATTTTAATGTTAAAAATTGGGAATGGGAATTATTTAAACGCTAAAAAAATGGTATTACGCAGAAAGTTTCTTCTATATGAATATAAAAATAATGGGTTTAAAAAAAAATTATTTTTGTCAATAATGAAGCAATTACCATGGTTCTATTATGCTGCGAAGATACTAGTAATACAACTTAATTTTTCGTAATTTATTTAGAGTATAGAAAAAATAGCTTTATTGGGCTTTGGTCCAAGAATAGTTTTACCTAAAAGTACATGCATTGAAGTGGTAAACTTATGAATTTCATAGCCAACTTTGGCCAAGTTTGTTTTCAGCTGACAATGAAATATAATTTCCGCTGCAACTTAGCTAATTGGAAAATTGACTGAGGAAGCCCAAAACAATAAATACTCTAAAGTACTGCCTCAAACATGGTCGTAAATGGAGTCTACCAATGAAGTTGCTAAGAACACGCTACTGGTTACATCCGAGCCTTACATATATACATTTCGTGCTGAACAAAAAACAAAAACATCCTGACTTACATGACGACATTAAGTCAATGTTAATTTATTAATGTGAGAATTATTATATTATTTCAAAATATTATGCGTTTAAAGTGGTGATTATTGATTTTTAGATTTCAATTTTCGGTATACTTATTACAAAAATTGTTAAAAACTTATTCATTTTATAAATAATAAAATTAGTCGTATTATTGGATAGTCCATTCATAAATAATTTATAGTTAGCAATTACGTATATCATTTCATTTATTTCCATCCTTCCATAAAAACTATATGTAATAAACCTAAATTTAACCTATAAATTTATTTATATTCGTGGCTCAGGTTAGCCATGTGAGTTAAAGCGTTGGCTTTAATCTCACATGTTAAACATAGAGTGGTGAGTTCGATTCCCGCCTGGGCAAATAGGAGGAATTTATTTAGTGACGAAATTCATTAAATAAAATCCTAAGTCCCACCATGGCTAGAAAAGGCTGGTGACCTGTAGATAACCCGTCCCAATTAGCCATAGTTGCATAAAGTGGACGTTAATAAATAAATAAATATTTATTTTCAAAAATTGCTGATGTATCATTAATTTAGTTCAAAAACCCTGCAAACACCTAAAATAATTTATTTTAATGTTTCATTAGATGTATTTTAATGTTCAGATTCCAATGAAACTTGTTCTATGACAATAAGACCAACGGTTTAGAAATTATGAGGTTTTACGACATTTAGCCTGTTTCACACCACTGTGCACCGCTTCCTAACCTATTCTTTTCATATTACTATAGCCAAAGAAATTTATAAGTTGTTTGATGTCTTCAAAAATGTATTTTCTAGGCCTCCCGCCTCCTCTATGTCCAATGACATAGAACCTTCAGATATATTTGTGATGGAATCGTTATGCCTTATGATATGCCCAAGAAGTTTCACCCTCCTTTTTTTCTATGGCCTTAATACGACTTATACATTCACTTACCTCATTCAGAACTCCCATGTTTGATTGTGTTTCCACAATTGATGTTGTTTTCCTTATATTCCGACTTTCGCTTCCCTAAAGCAGTACACTCCAAATGAAAGACTTCACTACTAATAACGATAAAGAATTACAATTTGCTAATGCAGGCTAAATGTCTGTAATTTACGTCTAATATTTAAAAAGATAAGACGACGTGATAGACAGAAGAACAGAAAAATTGGCGGAACTATGCCGAAGTCTACGGACTCTAAAAAAAGAAAAGTGTTTTTCATTTAATTGATAACTTTCTTCAACATTCATTCATATTTGA
Organism: Riptortus pedestris; assembly: GCA_019009955.1. Classification (NCBI taxonomy): domain Eukaryota; kingdom Metazoa; phylum Arthropoda; class Insecta; order Hemiptera; family Alydidae; genus Riptortus; species Riptortus pedestris. The sequence goes on along the minus strand of CM032233.1, from coordinate 48,616,747 downwards.
ATGAGTTTCAATACGATTTATACAGGATTGACTGATTTATTTTAGATGACGATGAGTGTGCTCTTGGTACAGACAATTGTAAAATACATGGTCCCACGTGGGAGTGCAAGAATACTGTAGGCTCGTTCCGCTGCGTGAAGAAAACTAATACTGCCAAAACTACCACTACAGCTCGCCCACGTCCCACTGATCAGACGCGCCTTGGACGCTATTGCCCTTCAGGTTATAAGTATCATCCTATATTTCAATGCGTTGGTGAGTAAACTAAAAAAATATATATTTCAGTTAAATTTTTAATGAAATATACTATTTTTGTAATTATATTATTTTCTTACATTGCCGACGTTCAGTCATCTTAATAATGACTGAATGATTTCATTAGGCACAATTTAATGCGATAAATAATTTTGTGGTAGAAGTAATATGAATGAAAATATGTACAAAATGGAAAACACTAGATAAAGAATGTCCGACCCCTCGTGGAATTGGTGGGTCATTTTAGCAATATTAAAAGAAACATTGGTTTTAATGGACAGATGTCATTTGAACTTTATATTATGGGAGTGCAAGATCATAAAATATATAAGTTTTTGAATAATATTAGGTGCATCCATTATGTTACAAAATAAAAGCCATTTTAAATATTGTTTTGCATTATTTTAAGTTACCAACTAAAATTGGGATTTGCATTGGAACGGAGATATCATATTTCACTTTCAAATGAAATAATTTTAAATGAAATGCTAACAAACATTTTTTTAAAATTTAATAGGAGTACAAGGCAGTCGTGTGGTGCCACATCAGATTTTTACTGATAGTTTTTCCTAAATCGTTAAGTTTTATAATTAAATAATTTCATTGTGTGACCAGTTTATTTTGGATTGACTTTCAGAAACAATAGTGCTGACAAGTGATCCCTGTATCACTAAAAAATATCATTATTTTCCATTATAGACCACTCAAAGTCTTCGAAATTGAACATAAAAATGTTTGTTAGGTTGGGGTAGCATAAACTAAGCACTTTTCTCCTCAAAAAATTCTGATGGGTAGGGGTTTACTAGTGTTGAATGAAACGGTTAAATATCGAGTATGGTGTAGATCAATTAAAAATTGTCTAGTTAAGTCCGTAAAACCTGAATCGATGACGTCTTCTCACAACGTATTTGCATGTATCTCCGTTGAAAAAATCCGCTGAAAACGATATTCGGTATTTAACTTTTAAAAAAAGGGAGTACATGATATAACAGGTTTTTGTTAATACAACATAAAGTAGGAGTGGAGGCTTACTGAAGGCTGAAAACTAAATAATTCTAATATCTCGCTTAATAACGTATATGACAACTTTTATTTAAAATTAAATTTGCAATAAGAGTTGTTCTATACAATTTTTAAATATAATGTCAGAATTTAAGGATGACATGCTGAATTCTAGAGAGCCTTATTAATTGGCTCACATTATGTCTTAAAAATAACCTTTTTTAGTTTCCTAAAAATAGAGCGTTGCAGGATACTTGTTCCAACAAGAGTACACAACGTTTTCGCATTATAGTTGTTTAAACAGTGAAACGTACCTATATTTCGTCAAAATGGCTGAAGGTTGCTTATTCGATAGTTAAGTCCCAGAATGTACACCAAGACGCCGACTCAGAAATCCTCACCGTTTCTGCTATATAAACCCCGGTTGTATACTGGTAATTAATTATGTAACATCTATATTTGTGTATATTACCAATAAAGTTTTTTTTTTAAACTCTCCGTGTGTCCAAATCTGTAATTGTTGGCATGCGAAGTATTTCTCTCTTGTTATGATTGTTTTGATTCCTATACATCGTGGAATCTTATCGGATAGGAAAGTCAGGTGAGGCTCGGAAAGGGGTTTCCTCCCCTACTGTACCATTTCTTCCAATATACTCGTATTTCAGGGGTACACGTGAGGGGATCAAGACACATTCACCATTATTATTTCTCTCTTCATATGCATTCTGAATCGCACAAACTACCGTCAAAGCTCCCTTACAAATAGATTGAATTTTTCGTGATTAAAATTCTTTAAAACTCTAGAGCTATATGGATCAAGCGATCCTAGAGTGGAACATGCCAGCTCGTTTTGAAGCTTAATATTTTTCGGATATCCCTGCATTTTTTTCTGTGCAGCTGCATTGCTTACTAAATTCAGTTTCCATTCTCTTGAAAGAGATAAAGCCGCTTCAGGGAAAAAATGATTTTGGGTCTCTCTCTTCGATTTCGAATATTAGCCTTTGGAGAATCTAGAATTTGTGCTGCCAGCGACTGCTGGAATGGCAGTCGCACTCAACTTCTTGCAATTTGTTTTAGACCTTTTTGGAAACGCCTGATGATTAACTTTTTAAAGCTACTTAGTTCAAAAATTATTGTGAGATTTATTTTTCACTTTGTGAATGCGTTCTTTTGCAAACAGTAATTGGAGTTTATAAGTTCTGCACTGCTATTGGTCGAAAAAATAATGAATGATATTTAATGATTGATATGTAATATTTGTATAGTACTTAGTGAGAATCATTGTAAATAGTAAGAGCATCTACATATTTCTTGTGGAGGACGATTTACTTTTAAATTATCCAAAACCGCCAGGAAATTCCTTTGAAAATATTTTTAGACAGTTTCTATTGCGATATTTATTTGTGGACTAATGATTTTAACGGTAGTATGTGCAGGAAAAAATATGAGTTACCCTTTATTCTCAATAGCCGAAAACCTTGATGGTGATAGTGACAAGAAACGTTGAAGCTTACGAGTATATTTCATTTCCATCTTGAATATCTATCATGCTTACTATGTACAAGGGAAATATGCTTAGTTTACGCAGTCCCGACGATAAGGAATTTTTTTTTCCATTACTAAGTGATCTGCAAAATCGGAGATATCAAATGTTATAATGTTCTAGGGCACATTGTTCGTAGCTGAACTTATTAAACACTAGACAAGTGTTAAAGAAGCATTCTAAATTCTCTTCAGAATATGATCAATAAATCGGAGGTTTTTAGCTCACAAGGGGAGTGCACGGCCATCCCCCCACCGATTTGAACGAAAATTGTTTAGTGCTTAGTACCTGATGAAAAACCGATTCTATTAAAGCGGGAGAATGCATTTCTCAAGCGTTCGTCTAAAACAAATTGTTAAAGTTTGCCTGAACGTCTTGAGTTGTTCTCAAGACTTCTATTTCATGGAGTCCTCCGTGGCTGAACGTATAGCGCTTTCTTTTCGTAACCGGAAATCTTGAGTTCGAAACTCGCCGGGGGCGACTATTTCTTTTGCAGGATCTTAAACGGTTTTATCTATCATTTCCAAATTATTTGATATTATTTTATTTTACAATTAATAAAGATATTTAAAATTTTCTAGCTCTAGACATAAAAATATTCTTTAACAGTTTTATATGTTAGAGCTATATTTTCATTATACTTGACATTGGATCACTGACGTAAATTTCTATCATCAAGTTAACACCATTGTCATCGCAATAAAATTGTTAACAATAGCTCTAACATATAAAACTGTTAAAGAATATTTTTATGTCAAGAGCTAGAAAATGTTAAATATCTTTATTAATTGTAAAATAAAATAATATCAAATAAGTTGGCAACCTTTAACAATTTTTTTTTAAAGCAAACTTTAACAATTTTTTTTAGACGAACGCTTTAGAAGTGCGTTCTCTCACTTTAACAGAATTGGTTTTTCATCAGGTACTAAACACTAAAAGAATTTTAGTTCAAATCAGTGGGGGGAAGGCCGTGCACTCCCCTTGTGAGATTAAATTGAAAGCAACATTAGTTATAGAAACGGTTAATACAAGGAAAAAAATACAAAATGTTAACATTATTAGGCTAACTCATTTTCATCCTTTTGGTGTCTGTCTATTATCATAATAGATGTTTTTGACGTCTGTTCATTATCGAACTTGAATACCTTATTTTAGATGACGACGAGTGTGCACTGGGCACACACAATTGTGGAGCACAGGGGCCTGAGTGGGAGTGCAGGAACTCGCTTGGGTCTTTCTATTGCGTAAAGAAAAATCATACAGTTCCTACAACAATTGCGACAACAACAGCTCCTCCTCTTGTATCCAATCAACCGGGCAGAGCACTCAAAATCAGTTGCCCTAGAGGATTTACGCTTCGAGGTTCAATATGTTTTGGTGAGTAAAGTGAAATAATTAAAACAATTTGAGTGAATTTCATTACATTTATCAACATTCCAGTTATTGATTTTGCAAACAGAACATATTAATATGAGATATTAGTGATCCTTGAACGTTGTTCAGTCCTTCTTGTTATGAAATGTGAATAAAGAGACATCGAATCAGCCTGGAAGATTCAATTTTCTGCCCTAGTGATACCGTGGAGGGAAACTACATCACCATTTCAGTGAGGATTATACATTCTTTTATATTAGTTACTATTTTAAATATTTTAGTTAAATTATCTGCCTGTGTATCTGGTATCATTGGCTCTATAAAAGAATCAACAGATTTACAAATATAGCACACAAGGGAGCCATTCGGATTTGAGAGAGGAGGAAGGAGGGGCTAAAATAGCAGATGTTATAAGTATTCAAATAATAATGAAAATTTAAAAGAGACCTACACTATCTGTCTGAAAGACTATATGGTCTTCCTTGATACATTTATCTAAATAAATAGTAATTCCGGTTAGCGACTAGGACAGTCTACAGCCAGGAATTTAAGCTTGAGAGTCACGAAAGGTTATAGAACAATCTCAAACCACGCACTCAACGCAATAGTAGGAACTCCACCCATCGAAATTCTATTCATGGCCAATGTGGTTATGTGGACAGCTCTAAAAGCATGGGAACTGCCAAGTTTAGCAACCGAGGCACTCCAAACGCTAGTTCAGGAGATTCAGAACAGAATCAGTGGTCCCCAAAAGGGCTAAAAAAATAATTGAAAGAAGCCCTCCATGAACTATCCATAAAGGAATGGGAGGGAAGATGGCAGGAGACCGAAAAAGGAGCCTACACCAAAAAATTCTTCCCAACAATAAAGGCAAGGCTTGACAGAGCATGGTTGAACCCTGGGTACCTCCTCACACAGTTTCTCTCGGGGCACGTAGATTTTAACCACATGTTCAAGAGGAGAGAATGTCCACACTGCGCCTGCGGCAACTCGAGTGAAACTCCAGAATACGTGCTGATGGAGTGCACCTCATATGACGGAGCAAGATGGCGGATGTTCATGGACTCATATAACTAAAACCCAGACATAGAAGAGCTCGTTCGAAGATGAAGCCAGCCTCCGGGCACTCAATGAACTCATTAAAAAATGGGAGAAGGGGGAAAATTAATAAATAATCAAATAAACAAACCAAGCACCCTATCTGATCCTATCCCAGCCCAAATATGCCAATATTGCAACTTGCAACAGACGCCATTAAAAAAACAATATAAAAACAGTCTACAGCTACGTTTATGGTAGGACGTAATTGTAACAGTAGTAGGATAGTGGATAACCTCGGGTGGCCAAATATTTACTAAATGTGACAGATTTTAATGAACACTAGAAACCTGAGAAGTATAGGTAATGGTTGACACAAATTTGTACACAGACGTAGGAAGATATTTATTAGAAATTTCTAAATGGCGGGAAAACGATATTTATGGCCAAGGGAGGGAGGAGTACACAGGGTACTTCTCCGAGTACGCAATCAGACTAACTGATAGAGGATGAGAGTTGGCGCAGTTTGGGTCCCGGCGAGAATACAGATGGGCGGCTGGCTGCTCCCATATTGGCTATGTGTTGTGTTGGGTGTGTGGCTAAGTTCTATACGCATTTTCACGATCCTAGAAGCAGGCCACACTTACTGGCCCAAAATGATGGTAAAAGATAAGGTCCATCAAGTACTAAAGAGATCAGTACTAAATAAATGACATCTTAAATGATGAAACGCGTGAAACACTAAGCTAAGAGACTATAATGAAAATACAAATGTCCGATGATAATTATGTGGAGCCTTTTAAGAAAAGGAATGATGCCTAACTGAAAGGAGTCCACTGGAAAACTCACAAAACATACAAGGCATCCTCTGAAAAGAGACTCTAAATAAGTGCTCATAAATTTAGTACTGGAATATGTTCCTACAAACTTGAGAAGGTGCCGGAGCATTTTCCGAAACGTAGGATTTACACGTTTTATAAGGACATAAAAATTCGGATTTGGGGGGATTCAGTCAGTGGACTGAGAAACCTTCCAAACCTACTTGATTCATAGATGTAAATTATCTGGAAATAGAACTATGAGGAATAATATTTCTATTGCTGAAGGCTTTCCCATCCCACGTATGTAAACAGTTAAAGTGTTGTAATAGTCTAATGTATATTGATTTATTACTCTAATGCTCAAAAGAAATATTTAATGTAATTAATGAACTATTAATACTTTTACAGCAACGAATTATTCTTCTTTTCAAATAAACGTATAATATAGACATTACTTTCTTTCAAACAAGGACGAGAAAGGTCTTTTATGCCCAAAATAAAGTTCTATTTTTTTCCCTATACATCAGAAAATGTAGAGACCTAGAAAACAATTTTGAGTACAAGATTAATTAGTTTTCTTGAATTCCAACTAGTTCATAGTCCTATACTTCGCATTATTTGTTGAAGCATTAATACATTCGATAGCTCATGACATTACCATCAGAACTAATGAGAACAAAATTATAAAATTTGTAAAAGTTTAAATTATATGTACGTATATATATATATAAATATAGTGAATAATATACAATGAAAGCCTTTGTTGGTTTGCCTAAGTTCTGATGATGACGGCATGGAACAACAAGCTGATGAAAGTGTGAAGGATGGACTTAAAATTTCTGATAAATTCCTTATTCCCACCCTGGCTAGAAAAGGGTGGTTCCCTGTAGATAACCCGTCCCAATTAGCCAAAGTAGCATAACGTGGACGTAAATAAATGAAATAATAAAATTAAATTAAAATTTCTAAATTTCCTATTGAGAAATCGGTTAGTCTTAGGCTATCTAGTTTTTGTAATTAAAAATTAATATTTAAAAAAAAATAAAATAAAAATGTTAGTAGTCAATGGGCTAACCCAGTGGTCGGCAAACTTTTTAGCCAAAGAGCCAAATATGAACATTACAGTTTCAAAAAACATTGGAAGCCAAATCTGCTTGTTTAGTAAACTTTTATTACACTAAATAAGTAGTACACTAAATTTTATACTTAATAAATATTTATTAATGCGAACAATATGCTTCCATCTCCTTAGAAAGTTTTAGTAAGTCAGGTTTGAATGTTGTTGTTTAAGCAGATTTCCATTAAGGGAAATCAGCTATTGAGGTTGTACTCATGACGCAATTTTCGAAAAATTTCTTCAAATGTCCATCGATCCTACCCAGGAGCAGACGAAAATAAGGTCCATTCAAAATTATATATATATATATATATATATATATATATATATATATATGTCTGTTAACGCTCTAGCGGTCGTAATTTGTTTTTATTGTTACCAAACTCGATATTTAATCGTTTTATGGAAAAAGAAAGATCAAGTTCGTTAATGGGTGTAATCGGACCAGCGGGAGAGGGGTTTTAGAGGGGGGAGATTTTCGAAAATTCAAAATATCCCCCTTACTATACGTCGGATTGAAAAATTGTATAAAATCAATGTTATTGAAAATTAAATTTACTATAAATATTGTTATATGCATTTATTCTCTATCTTGAGTATTAACCGATATATTTGCATTTTTATTAAGTGTGTGCGTATAACATATGATGAGATCGGCTGAGGTCGGTTCTATTCGGGACTTTCCGCCGAAAGCTAGTTCGGCCATTTCGGTAACTGTTCGGCTCTCGTGAAATTGCTTTAGAGGCTCGTTACTACTACTGTTATTAGTAGGCTGATTTCTCTATTGTAAAACTTCACGTGGAAAATCTGCTTAGTTTACGCAGCCCTTCGTGACAGGCTTTTTAATTTTAGGCATGATTCCAAGTTTTCATCAATAAGACGATTTCTCAGATTACTCTTGATAATGTTCATGCTTGAAAAAGATTGATCGCATACGTATGTATATATATATATATATATATATATATATATATATATATATATATATATGTAGAGTCGAAAGGGAAAGAACAGCAAAACGAGGCCAGAGCCCCACTGAAGGAGCCAAAGAGCCACTTGCGGCTCTGGAGCCGTACTTTGCCGACCACTGGCCTAGTCCATTTTCATTTGTATAAAGGTCTTTTCCCAATATTACAGAAATTTATTTGGATGATTTATTGTAGATGACGACGAATGTGCAATGGGAACAGACAACTGTCATTTACAAGGTCCAGAGTGGAAGTGTGTGAACTCTATTGGGTCATTCCGCTGCGAAAGGTGGCCTGATACTACCACCACAACCACGAGCACTGTTCGAACCCATATCACACAAGCTCCACCTCAGCCGCATCATTACCTCAAACGAACATGCCCCTCAGGATTCAGGCTTCAGGGCTCAGAATGTTTTGGTGAGTGAAAGAAAATATTTATTTCAAATAAGGCATTTTTGGTTGAGATGTTCTAAATATTTCTATGTCATAACAAATGAACAAGCACATTTGCTAATTTTAAAAGATATGCATCATAAAATATGTAAGTACTTAAGTGTGCTAGTTCATTGTGATACGCTCCTTTCATTGCTCTCTTGATGATGCTAGTACAGGCTACTTTTGACACAGAGAAACATCTCTCAGATGACTTACCACCTTTCCTTAAGTATTAAAGTAAGAAGTTTAGTTTTAATTAAGCCTGTACTAATATTTGTATAAAAGTTATAACTGATACATTATATGAAGAATATACATGATTTATGATTATATAATATGAAAAAAAAAATATTTCACACATTATCTTGGCTTACACAATAGTCAGTTTTATAAAATAAAATAGGCTAGTTAGGTAGGTTTATAAAATGATATATGTCCATTTCCTGAATAAATTACTTCAGACTTGATCCCCGCAATATTTATAAGAGAAAAAAATTCTACGATAGGCCACATTCTGGTTTTTCTCGATACATTATAAAGTGAAAATTTTTTATCCAATATGCCCACACCTACCTTGGTTTGATTATAATGTGTTACAATGGAAGGCTTTTTCTTTTCTCCAGTTCTCTCATTTATTTCTCCAGCAAAATGCATACTTGATATAGCCAATACATTTCTAATTTTGGACTTATCTTTTGGGGCATAGGAAACCAGGGTGCCCTCTTTCCTATAAGCGAAGATGCTTGAATTTATTTCCCCATTTTTTATACTTTTAAGCTCCCTGTAAATCTGCCTGTGCACTACTTACAAAGGTAGTCGCGCTGGATCTCACAGATGCCTCAAGGTCATGCGCCGCACTGGAGAATCAGAAAAGGGTTGAAACAGTACTGGTGGAAGGCTCTAGGGATGAGGGGAAGGTAGCTAGGGTGGGGGGCTTGCAGGTTCTATCCTCTACTCAGCAGTTCAAAAAGTCTCTCCAAGTCATATCTCAGATGACACACGACTACTGGAGTGTTAAATGTAGAGAGTAATTGGAACACTTATAACTTTATTTTTCAACCAAATAAGGATGATATTGAGGTATTCCCCTAGACCGAGAGAAGATAGATGAAATAATAAAATTTATACATTACGTACAGACAGAGAACCGTCTCGTTAGGAAGAGTTTTAATTATAAGGCAGTAGTAGCGCCATGTCTTTGGTAATTACTCACTTAATACAGGCAGAAAATGTCTGGAGGTTTCCAGAATACTTCTAGCAGGCTTATAAAAGGGTCTTTTCGGACAAAGCATTGGCTCATTGGTGTCTTATTAATTTGATTTCTTTATGAATGCTGCTTAGGGCTTTAGAATCACCATAAGATTCTGATAAGTGGAGTTAATCTACTCTAACGTCAGAGTGAATAATTTTTTTAACATTCCTCAACTATTTACATCATCCAGCAAGAAGAAGAAAAAACAAGAAACCGATTGATTTACGCAAAGCATTGTAATTCCAATTCTGAATGGACAAATAATTATATATTTATTTTTTTCTTGACCGTCTACGACAGAATAATGGGTATTTATTACTTGAAACGATAGCTGTACCGAAGAAATACAATCTTCAAAGGAATAGTGAATCCAAATATACTACTTTTTCAAAAATTGATGAAAATGATTACAGCGAAATTATTGAAAGCTCTTAGTGAGGAACAGAATTTTCCAAGGGAAAAAAATGGAAGCTACAAAATAAGTTTTAGAATTTCAGAAAAAACAACTGCTACTAAAGCTACTTCAGGGAAATCCTTCACCTTAGGGGCATTTTGTAGATAAATGTTTCTTAAGTGCTATATCTGGATTTGTTAAAAAAAAAAAAAAAGAGAAAATATTTCAGATTTTCAATTCGTCACGAATGGCAGTACAACGATGAATAAATGACAATCATATTAACATTAGAGATCAGCAAATACAGAAAGCTTTGGAATAACTCTTTTATTGTATAGCTATTGATGAAAGTGGGGATGAAAAAAAATCTCACTATAGGTGTTCATCAACACTTTGAAATGATTACTGAAGAATTTCCTGGATTGAGCTCTATGTCAAATTGTTCAACAGGAAAAAATTCTGCTCGAATTCCAAATAGTTCATAGCCCTATACTTCGCATTATTTGTTGAAGCTTTAATTCATTCGATGACTCCTGACATTAGCATCAGAGTTCATGGAAAAAAAAAATATAAAATTTGTAAAATATTAAATTATATGTACGTATATATATATATATATATATATATATATATATATATATATATAAATTTAATAGATATTGTATAATGAAAGCCCTTGATGGTTTGCCTAAGTTCTGATGATGACGGCATGGACAAAAAACTGATGTAAGTGATGAACTTAATATTTCTTAATATATATCCTATTGAAAAATCGATTAGTCCTAGCTCCTCCGGTTTTTATAACTAAAAATCAATATTTAATAGAATATTTTACACAAATGTTTATAGACAAAGTCTAGTTCATCCTCATTTGTATAGAGGCGTTTGCCCAATATTACAGAAGGTTATTTGGATTTAGTAAACTTTTATTACAGTAAATAAGTAGTACACTAAATAAAACTAAATTTCATACTTAATAAATATTTATTAATGCGAACAATGTGCTTGCATCTCCTTGGAAAGTTTGAGTAAGCCAGGTTTGTATGTTGTTGTTTTTAATTTTAGGCATGATTCCAAGTTCTCATCAATAAGACGATTTCTCAGTTTACTCTTGATAGTGCTCATGCTTGAAAAAGATTGTTCGCATATATATGCGAAAGATTGTTGTTTATTTATATGTAGTGCCGAAAAGGGAAAGAACTGCAAAACGAGGCAAGAGCCGCACTTAAGGACCAGCCGACCACTGGCTTAGCCCATCTTCATTTGTATAAAGGTCTTTTCCCAATACTACAGAAATTTAAGTGGATGATTTATTGTAGATGAGGACGAGTGTGCAATGGGTATAGACAACTGTCATTTACAAGGTCCTGAGTGGAAGTGTGTGAACTCTATTGGGTCATTCCGCTGCGAAAGGTTGCCTGATACTACCACCACAACCACGAGCACTGTTCGAACCCATATCACACAAGCTCCACCTCAGCCGCATAACTATCACATACGTACATGTCCTACAGGATTCAGGCTTCAGGGCTCAGAATGTTTCGGTAAGTAGTAAAAGAAAATATTTATTTCATATAAGGTGTGATTGGTAAAGATGTGCAATTTTTTATAAAAGGTAATATTTATACTTACCAAATGGCATGAAATAAAATCATAGTTCTTAAATTGTCTATATTTCTGAATTTTGTTCTATTTAATTCGGAATGCATTTACAACCTCAAAAGGCGATTTTTTAACCATAATGAAATATTTCACATGGTATACATATTTAGATGAGCCATTTGTAACCTATTTTTTTAAAAAATATATGTCGTAAATTTAGAAGAACATTGATTAATATTAAATACGGCAATTGAACATGATAAATTTGTTAAAGAATATGATGAATTTGTTAAAGACCTGAATATGACACATTTGTTAAAGAAAATAAAATGGCTGGAATGTAAACTTTATATATGTAATGGTACAAAATATTTTCAACAGAAATAACAGAATTCACTGGGTATACCTTTGAGGTTATATACAAAGGTTATTTATGAGGATTAACCTTTGAACGACAAGGCTGTGTCATACATGATATCTATGCCATAAGTTGTACACGCATGAGCTTGTAACAAACAGGACAAGACTGGTGTGCTTAATACCCTCTTATTCAATAGTCAACTACATGTCAAGGTCATTGCACGCTCTGTCCTCCACCATTTTTCGTACTTTTTGGGAGTCTTTGTGTCGGTAGGTGTCGTATTTGACACAGCCTTGTTGTTTAACTTCCCTTTTGTATATTTTCTATGAAACTGAATTCGCTATTTATCACTGAATATGAGATCAGAAATGAACTTTTAAGACAAATGGATGATAGTGATTTATTATAAATAACAAAAAAAATAGAACAGGTACCCGTCTTTGATCTAAATACCAAAGAAGTATTTGCGGTGAACACATAGTACTATGGTTTCCCTGAATGTTTTGCCAATAAGGAATCGTCAAGTTAATTTTTTTTTGCATTATTTTCCTTATAAATGAGTGTCCTTTGATTGTTTTTGCACTGTGCAGGTAAATATTTGTATATAATTTTTTAAACTTAGGTATATTTTTGTATAATAATAATATGTTACTAATATATGTGTCTTTGCTTATTTATTTCGTAAGTAAAGGTATTACATAGTATGTTATTATATAATAAATATTACATAATATATTATTATACTATAAATATATTTTTTGCATATTTTTATTTAATATTTCATTTTAAGCTCTCATTGGTGATGGGGGGGGGTACTATCAAGCACACGTACACACTAACGCGCTATTCTTCTTTACTTTTCTAAATGTTATTAGACAAGAAGTGTGATTCTGAGCAGAATAAAATGGAAAATATGCATGTGGCAGGTAGGTGTCATGTATGAGACCTACTTGTCAAATTTGTCCTGGGTCTCAGCCTTCTTGTTCAAAGGTTAAACAAATTAATATTTCTGAATATAACACAATATTACTAAAAGTATAAGCATCAATTCACGTGCAAGCTTAAACCAATGTGAGGTTGGGAGTGTGATTATAATTATAATCTTATCTGTACATTACCGCTATAACATGGCTGTCACTAACCTGTGTATAAACTGGAAGTTGTATAGTTTTTCCTGCTTTAAATAAAATATTTTCTCCTCATTTCAATTCTTCCCAGATTTAAAATGCAAGAATTTTATGTACACTCAGAACATTAAAGTAATGGTCACCTTTAGGAGATCAAATATTATGACTAATAGATTACACACACACACACACACACACACACACACACACACACATATATATATATATATATATATATATATATATATATATCTGTGTGTGTGTTCCTATCTACTATGCTTTATTATTCCAGATGTAGATGAGTGTTCTGAAGGAATAGCTAACTGCAACAAAAACCAGAGGTGTGTTAATATTCAAGGCGATTACTTTTGTCCGGAAGTTAATAAAGATTGTGAACAAGGGTTTAGGCTGAATAACGCTGGAACACGGTGCATAGGTAATGTAGTTCAAGAATTAAAGTTTATTACTCACCATTATCCTAATCAAAATTCCTTGGACCTTGGGCTAGGTAAAATTTAATTTTTACATTTAAGGTATGTACGGGCGCCTTCATGTTGAGTATATGTCTACTTACTGGGCCGATTTTGTATGAAACTATGCAAATATAAAATTAGTCATGCTATTTGATTTTATAATTTATCTTCTTAAAAATTTCTATTCAAGTTGTATTTTTTGGGCCTATATCCGTTTACTCGGTTTCCACTCGGCATGGTGAGTGATTGAATAGCTACTTTAAGAAAGAACTAGTGATCTGACTGTACTGGAATATGGTAGGAATGGCATCAAACTCACTTGACCTCTTTTCAAAGTCGAGTGGCAGACCCATTTACAAATTTTTATTTCTAATGCTCAATTACTTCCTCTGAAGCCATCGTCAATAATATAAAATGACTTTAACTACATGTCATTTTTGTTTTTGATTTTCCCGATATAAGTAAAACCCTGTAATCAAGAGTTTGTTTGCTTATATTAATTTGTTCATGAATATCTATTTCTATATATGTTAAACGTTTATTTATTCTTCTTTATTTTGTGGTTAATAACTTGGTTATACCTGTCAAATAAATCTACTTTTAGACATTTCTGTGAATCTTGCTAATTTTTGATTACCTGAACTATATTTTTTCTTTAGTAATTTTAATTGTTTTAATTCAGATATAAACGAATGTGAAGAGCAACCGAACCTTTGTATGCATCGCTGCTTCAACCGTTGGGGTTCCTACCGCTGCGTTTGTAATGTTGGATACACTCTATCAAAAGATAACAGGTGACTTCAATACTAAAAATATCTATTATAATAACTATCTAGGTTTAATGACTTAGTATAGTATATGAATATTAAATTAAAGACATGCCCAGTTTTATGTTTGTTTTTAGTAATTCAATGGAGGAAAATGTAAATTAAATAATTTTTTCACAACGGGGAATGCGTCAAGCTGACGACCAAAACAGCGTGGCAAGTTGGCACCTTATAATAAGCTGTTAACCCTGAGGTTTTCTTTTGTAAATGTGTTCTTAGTTTCATAAGGAAATAGTGCTTTAATTATTTATGGCTTTATTATAAACCTTCTTCGTTTTTATATGGTTTTATCTGTTCTTTTCAACCGGAGAAATTTTACCATGTACAGTATGTCAATAACATTAACAAGTATTTTAAATTTATCCCCATCAAAGAAATATTAGTCATTCATTTTCTAGCTGAAAAGTTGCTGAAATTTTCAAATGTTGACAATTAGAGAAATATATTTCAGAAGTTGGTTACAGGGTCCGACAAAGGCGTAGGTCAGGCCACTAAAAAAATTCCAAGGTCTTATAATGGGGCTCTCTTGTCTATCACTTGAAAAATGGTTGCTGGTGTGGGCAAGAAATTGTAATGACAGGATCAGTACGTCTCAGCTCTGTTTCATAATGATTTTGATAATATGGATTATTTAAATTAGTCAGAGTGAAAAATTTATTTAATTTTAAACGATAAATGAAAACTAACTCAAAATTTACCACTTAAAGCTAAAGTGGCGCAATTAAAAAATAGTTTTGAGATATTTAAGGTGTATACTTTCAATTCCAGGGTTTTTTATTTTGTTAGTGTTTATTGATTAATTTTTTTAAAAACTCCATTGAATATTGCAATTTCATTAATCACGAAAGAAAAGTATGGCTTAGTGACAGTGATATAAAAAAAATTTATATCTTGCATTATACTAAAGAATTTGAAAGATGGTTTTAGTTGTTCAAAAAGAAAAATAATGAACACTAATTTGTTGTTCACCGTTCCAAATATAGAAGTGCTCGGATAATTATAACTACAGTTTGATTGATGTTTTACTACAGCAAAATTCAGAATCTTTTTTTTTTTATTTTTTATTTCTTATGGGAAAATCTATTATATGTTTAAAATGGTGCCTCTTTGTATCTTGTGCCATACAAGTGCGTGTTTGTACTAATTTACCATTAGGATTCGAACTACTCGTACTAATGAATTCTCTAATAATCTTAGAACTATAAAGTCTATTAATCTATAAACTATTAAGGAGTGGCCACCGAACCATAGGAGTACTAGACGGGAGGAAGTAGTTCTTGCCAGACTCAGGATCGGCCACACATGCCTGACACATAGACACTTAATGACAAGGACTGATAACCCTATATATAAATACTGCAACAAACACCTAACGATAAAACACATACTGACAGACTGCATCCAACGAAAAAAAACCTTCACATACCCTACGATATGACAGAACTATTAACTGACAGCAGCCAATATATTCCACAAATACTAAAATATCTAAAACACATAAACATTTACAAAAACATAAAGTATAAAATACGTCTACAGCATACTTAAAAAGATTTCAAAGGGTTAACTTTTATTATATTCATATAGACCAAGCACGGATATGAGAAACTATCAGATATTAAAGAAATATTTTCCATAATATAAAAATTAAGTACAATAAAGGTAAGTACATGAAGAAGTAAATATATATTCTAATTATGCCAATCACCATGGCTGTGGGACACAAACTAAATAAATAAAATAAAGTCTATCCTTTATGCTGATGGCACTAGTTTAATTGTAAAAGATAATTGGCAATAGTTTAACTATTTGGTTAATGGCAAACACGTTAGCTGTGAAGGAGTATAAATAAATGTTATGTATTTTACAAAAGGTTGCTCACGACCATTTGGAGTTCTTTCAAGAAACAATAGCAACGTTTTACTAGTTTCCAAGGCAATGTATTGGTAATGGGGAAAAAATATATATTGATTTGGCCACATTACTATACTAAGTAAGATATAAAACCTCATCGCGTACTTCTGAAATGTCTTGAAAAACATATCCCAAACTCCTAAGTTATCTAATGTATTGGGAACTATCGAATTTATTCCAAATTCTTGACAATACGATGTCAGATATTGTGTTGTTTACTTATTTATGGGTGCTATGTAGGTAGGATATTCAAAGGTAATTTAATTTTAGTACACTAATATTTTTTCACGCTTTGTTAAAGTAAATGAAAACTTTCTGAAGGACCCCTAATATTTTAATAATAAGGATAAATGGAATAAATGCTTTACATTTCAACGATGTTACAACTAACTTTTGAATACTGGATTTATTTTGTCTCTTTGTTTTTTTGATTGAGAAATTGTCTAGTAATTCTAATTAATTTCAGCTCTTGTGTCGACGTGAATGAGTGTGAGTTATTTGGCTCACAGTGCCAGGGCTACTGTCAAAATGAACCAGGCTCGTATATCTGTCAATGTCCACCAGGTTACAGACTTTCCTACAACCGCCACTCATGTATAGGTACACATAAATATTTATCAATATATACTATTTTATTATAATTATAATTAAAAACATATAAACCATGTCAGCATGTTAAGGATATGTTGACAACAATGGGAATAAAACATCATTAGCTGATCATGGTATTAAATACAAATGCTGTTTAATTTCGAAAAGGTTCCAAATTTAGACAAAGAAAAAAACAATTATGAGTCTAATTGAGGAAAATATCCACGCTCTAAAAAATAAAAAAAACTTTCTATATTAGAAGGTAGGAATAAGATGGATATGATATTTTTCAATTTCATATATAAATAAGTATTCGTTTATACTTATATATTTATATACATATACATATATATATATATATATATATATATATATATAATATTGGTTGTAAAATATATATGTTACGGTGAAACACCGAAATCTGGAGAATGTGGGCATTCACCGGTGAATGTCAACATTCACATAGCCGCTTGGTGTATGTCCCAAATATTTGCTAAATACCCTTATTTCTGACTTTCACCGGTGAATGTCAACATTCACATAGCCGCTTTGTGTATGTCCCAAATATTTGCTAAATACCCTTATTTCTGACATTCACCAGTGAATGTCAACATTCACATAGTCGCTTGGTGTATGTCCCAAATATTTGCTAAATACCCTTATTTCTGACTTTCACCGGTGAATGTCAACATTCACATAGTCGCTTGGTGTATGTCCCAAATATTTGCTAAATACCCTTATTTCTGACTTTCACCGGTGAATGTCAACATTCACATAGCCGCTTTGTGTATGTCCCAAATATTTGCTAAATACCCTTATTTCTGACATTCACCAGTGAATGTCAACATTCACATAGTCGCTTGGTGTATGTCCCAAATATTTGCTAAATACCCTTATTTTTGACTTTCACCGGTGAATGTCAACATTCACATAGTCGCTTGGTGTATGTCCCAAATATTTGCTAAATACCTTTATTTCTGACTTTCACCGGTGAATGTCAACATTCACATAGCCGCTTGGTGTATGTCCCAAATATTTGCTAAATACCTTTATTTCTGACTTTCACCGGTGAATGTCAACATTCACATAGTCGCTTGGTGTATGTCCCAAATATTTGCTAAATACCTTTATTTCTGACTTTCACCGGTGAATGTCAACATTCACATAGTCGCTTGGTGGATGTCCCAAATATTTGCTAAATAGCCTTATTTCTGACTTTCACAGGTGAATGTCGACATTCACCGATGTGATATTCGACATGCACATAGTCTCTTGGTGTATGTCCCAAATATTTGCTAAATACCCTTATTTCTGACTTTCACTGGTGAATGTCAACATTCACATAGCCGCTTGGTGTATGTCCCAAATATTTGCTAAATACCCTTATTTCTTACTTTCACTGGTGAATGTCAACATTCACATAGCCGCTTGGTGTATGTCCCAAATATTTGCTAAATACCTTTATTTCTGACTTTCACCGGTGAATGTCAACATTCACATAGTCGCTTGGTGTATGTCCCAAATATTTGCTAAATACCCTTATTTCTGACTTTCACCGGTGAATGTCAACATTCACATAGCCGCTTGGTGTATGTCCCAAATATTTGCTAAATACCCTTATTTCTGACTTTCACCGGTGAATGTCAACATTCACATAGCCGCTTGGTGTATGTCCCAAATATTTGCTAAATACCCTTATTTCTGACTTTCACTGGTGAATGTCAACATTCACATAGCCGCTTGGTGTATGTCCCAAATATTTGCTAAATACCTTTATTTCTGTCTTTCACCGGTGAATGTCAACATTCACATAGTCGCTTGGTGTATGTCCCAAATATTTGCTAAATACCCTTATTTCTGACTTTCACCGGTGAATGTCAACATTCACATAGTCGCTTGGTGTATGTCCCAAATATTTGCTAAATACCCTTATTTCTGACTTTCACCGGTGAATGTCAACATTCACATAGCCGCTTGGTGTATGTCCCAAATATTTGCTAAATACCCTTATTTCTTAATTCATCCCGTTAATGTCTATATTCAGATATCCGCTTGGTGTATGTCCCAAATATTTGCTAAATACCCTTATTTCTGACTTTCACCGGTGAATGTCAACATTCACATAGCCGCTTGGTGTATGTCCCAAATATTTGCTAAATACCCTTATTTCTGACTTTCACCGGTGAATGTCAACATTCACATAGCCGCTTGGTGTATGTCCCAAATATTTGCTAAATACCCTTATTTCTGACTTTCACCGGTGAATGTCAACATTCACATAGCCGCTTGGTGTATGTCCCAAATATTTGCTAAATACCCTTATTTCTGACTTTCACCGGTGAATGTCAACATTCACATAGCCGCTTGGTGTATGTCCCAAATATTTGCTAAATACCCTTATTTCTGACTTTCACCGGTGAATGTCAACATTCACATAGCCGCTTGGTGTATGTCCCAAATATTTGCTAAATACCCTTATTTCTGACTTTCACCGGTGAATGTCAACATTCACATAGCCGCTTGGTGTATGTCCCAAATATTTGCTAAATACCCTTATTTCTGACTTTCACCGGTGAATGTCAACATTCACATAGTCTCTTGGTGTATGTCCCAAATATTTGCTAAATACCCTTATTTCTGACTTTCACCGGTGAATGTCGACATTCACCTTCCTCTAATTGTCGACATTCACCGGTGAGGGTCCGAATGTACAAGAATGTAATGAAATATTCGATCTTTCACCGACGTATTGGGTGTTTGTTGATATTCTCCGGTGAATGTCATCATTCTATGATTTCTGTCTTTCACGGTAACATATATATTAAAAGAATATAACAATTTTGATTCTGTTCTATTAGTCTGGAATTTGATTGATTGAGGTGTTGAATAACCAACAATACATCAGCTAATTATTTTAGTCGGCTGTTTGAATTGATGCAGCTCTCATAGTAGAAGGTAGTATACGTATACGTGTTTAAGGTGGGACGAATGTAAATTTCTAAATGGATTCCTAGAGAATTAAAACATGTAGAGATGAAGAATAACTAAAAATAAAGTAGACTACTACTAGACTATCTTCTGCCCATACATTCATAATAATTTTCTGTTTCAGATATAGATGAATGTCAAGAGAACGATAATTTATGTGACCCAGTGAGAGAAGAATGTGTGAATGTTGCTGGAGCTTATAGATGTGCGGCGATTGTATGTCCAGTCGGATATAAATCTGATCCTTCATCCAAGTCGTAAATATGAACTGATTTTATTATCAATACTAGTTTAAATTCAGATTTATAGGGAAAAAAATCCTAATACTCTCTATTACTGTCTGACTACTGTAACATCTATTTCATTAATATTGTTACGAAAATTTAAATACATGAAAAATTAAACAGAGATAGTCACGTATTTGGGAAATGCGAGGTAGATCAAAGAAGCCGACAGAGGTTCGAGTCCTGTTCTGGAAGAGTCTCGGCCTCATCCTTTGATGTTTTGCCGCCAATCTATATAAGACACCCTGGCCGACCCTAGTCAGTTTAGTTTGTTCTCTGTCTTCAAGTGCTCATCAAGTACGATCAGTGCTACAGTGCGACTTAGTTGCAGTGCGATAAAGTGCTTTTATGTGAAGAACAGTGTTGTGCCGTGACTCTGTAAGTAGCAGTATATTGCCGTGTTTAAGACAGTGCAGTGCCGTATTGCTCTTGTGAACTTCAGTGATCGCGAGTGAGTTATTGTACTGTGTAATAACAAGAACAGTGAAGCTATCAGTACAGACTGTGAGAAGTAGTTAAGAATAATTAACTAAGTGTGTAGTGCATAAATTGTGCAGTGATAAAAACTGTGAAACTTGTGTGTGTTTAATTTTGCAATCCAAAAGAACTCTTATAAACAACGTTTATTACTGATTTTGTAATAAAAACGTAACAATATGTATAGAATTTGAGTGATTACGAGTACCATCATGTGCCTTTTGTTGACAACAAACGTTTATCGCATTTCACGAACCAAATAACGAATAATTAACATGGCATATACGGGATTAAACATTCCTTAATATACGAATATTTAATACAAAAAACATTATACGCAGGAATAGTTTTCTACCGTATTGAATTTCTTTTAAATACTGTAGACAACTAGACAAAATACTTCATTGTTTTTAACGTTTCATATAATAGGATTAGAACTTACCTTTAGGGAATATATGACAAAAACTAGTGCCGGGGCCAAAATAATGTTTCATTTTGGAATCCCTACATGAGAGAAATACTTTTCGATCTGAATTATGCTTATATGCTCTTGTGTGTGTGCATCTTCTTATATATATTTAAGATCATATATCCTGCAATGGTTGTGTGTATAATTTTAATTGTAAACAAAATTGTAATATTTGTAGGACTTAACCACTCTCAAAGATAGTGCTAGTTGAGAACCAATGGGGAATCACTAAAAAATGTATTGTAGTGAAGTGAATTTCTTATATATTTTAACCCACATAGGCTATAAATACAAAATATTCTAATAGAGAGCTAATATTTAAAGCTAATATTTTTAGTGGCATTTCTAATCCAAAAATAAATGATTTTCGGCTAATATAGGCATTAATGTACAGGAAATGTATGAGGGAACATCTCTGTGAGTCTCGTACCCAAGAGGAATGTGCAACTCAACCAAGCTGGTGGACTTTCAACTTTATATCGATGGTTTCTAATCTCACCATTCCAAGAGATGGCTTAGACCTGTATATTCTTCAAAGCTCACTTGGACCTTCTGTACCAGAATATACTTTTGAACTAAAAGACGTATGTATAAAGGCATTAGATTAATTATGATATTATTAATTGTTGTAATCATATTAATTTAAAAACACATTGATACATCTAAGGAGTAATATCTGGTTAGACCTGGGAGTGTAACGGAATATATTCAGACCAATAAAATATATATTTGGAGACAGTTTCAATGCGAGAAGTTAGTATTTGATGCAGCATTTAAACTAGAGAGCTTCCTTAAGTTATTGGTGTGTTTGTAGTAACCTACACGAGCCCCAACACTGGGCCCAATCCTATTACAGGTAACTCCAGGTTTACTCCATACCAGCTGTGAATCAAATACCTCTTCCTGTTAGTACTTTACCTACCGCTACCTCGTAAGTATCACCCAATTTAAGTCGCTGCCTTTAGTGTTAATGAAGTTCAACACAGTGAAAAATACTGTGAGAGGACGCAATACATAAAACAACCCATTATTGTATCAAACCTGTAATTGTCATTTTGGCAGAAGAAAATGTTTTCAAATCATTTTTGATTCTACCAAGAACATGAAAATAAGCTCCGTTCAAAACTATGTACACACACACACACACACACACACACACACACACACACACATATGTGTGTATATATATATATATATATATATATATATATATATATATATATATATATTTGTCGGTTAAGGCTCTAGTGTTAGAAAGGTTTGTTTTGTTGTTACCCACTGGATATTTAAGCGTTTTACTTAGGATGTAAAACTAAATATCAAGTTTCATAATAGCTGTTTAAGAGATTTAAAATAAAAAAAATCGAAATATCTTATTAGTATTTTGCTTGCTCGGAAGATTTTATGGAACCAATCGTTTCGCAAATGTGATTATCTATAAATTCTGTTCTATACATATTTTCTGTAGCTCGATTATTGAGCAAGGTATTGACATTTTATAGTTTTCAGCCTTCAGGAAATCACAGTTCTACACATTTCATATTAGCAATAAGCTGATTAATCATGAAACATTTTATTTCAATCTTAAATATCAAATTTGGTTTCCTACGAACATTTTTTGTCTTTCTTTTGCAAGAGAATGACTCTTCAGAATTGAATAATCTATATTATTTATTTATAATGGCAAATTAATGAAATCTATATGTTTCGAACGGGAAATCTTATTTGTTTCCTTCCCCAGCTCGTGTGCAGTGTTTCTATAACATTCTTTATAAAGAAACATTTCTATTTTAGGCAAGATCATCACCAGGAATAGAACCAGCAACTCGATCACATTTCTACCTAAGGACAACCCATGGGAAGGCTACACTTCAGCTAGTGAAAACATTATTTGGGCCTCAAGATATAACAATTGCATTAAAAACTGTATTCGTATTAAAACATAAAATAATCGGCACTAGCATACATACTATTGAAATATTTGTGTCACAGTATTCGTACTAAATATAAATTTCCACTTACGAAGTGTCTGTGCCCTTTTAATAAGATTAAGTATATGTATTATAGAAAAACGGAAGTGACTTTTGATTTTCAGAGTACTGAGAGAAAAAAAATGTAATAGTGCAGTAGTAAGTGAATGATTATCTTTAACTCTATATTTATGAATGGAAACTTTCTATAAAATACCTACAAAATAAATAATTCTAAACAAATTCTTAAAGTTTCGGCTTGAATGATCTGTATGAATTCTTGTAGAATGGCAAATTCGTGACTTTGACCAAAATCATGGAAGTACTTATTTTGATTGATAACAACTCTGTTACAAGCAAAGGGTGAGGAGCATTCAAAGTGAAATATGTTCCTTCAGTAAACCTCACAAGATAAAATAGCATGGTCTCTTGTGTAGGGATCCTGAAAGTGAAATGTATTAGGAATATTACTATAAGAAGACTTCATGAAATGCTCATGCTCTATTGTATAAACGCTTGTAACACAGACGAATGAACCAAAATAATAATTGCTTTAGCATGTAACAGGGATGTGTTCACAAACAGAATAAGCGCAGTCGTAATTTTCGTTGTTGAAATGTTCCTGCGGTTGGACAAGGTCTTTACAAGCCTAGTAGGATACTTAAAATTTTCTCCTCTAGTTCCGAATAGCGAGATAGTTGTTATCTATCGTGTGTTATATTATAAAAACGTGCTGCTGCGAAAACGAGAACCGTTGGAGAACAGGAGCACTTTTTATTAATATCCATTGCATCATTTACAATTTGACTTCAGCACAACGACTATTACTACTTTTAACTACAGTATTATTGAATTAGAACCAGGAGTGAAATGGGCTGATTATTTTTTTGGGCGAGATATTAATTCCAATATTCAGCCATAATAAAAACAAAATGTGTTTAGTAATATTTGTTTTTTTGTTTCAAAATATTTTAACCAGATTTATATCAATATATTTTGTATATGAAAATAGAAATCATAATTTATTTTTTATTCTTTTAGTGTAAACATATGTTATTACATTTTTTTGAGCGTAAAAATAAATGTTTATAAATGGTTGTACAAAATTTTTAGGTTTTAAATCAGCAAATTAGTGTTCACATTATGTAATATGTAAAAAGGAGCTTTCATAATATTTATGAAATATTTGAATTTTCCCGATCTCCTATGTAACTGCCAGCTATTGTTTATTACTCTATAACGATAGCAATTTACCTTATAAGATCCTCTACATCCTGGTAGCCCTCTTAAATTCAAATTCCTCCGACTTTGTAAGGAAGCTTAATTATGTTTATCTGGTGCTTGGTATATGATATCACTATTAGTTGTCACTGATTTGAACGTTTAAGTTCCTTGCCAAAAAGTATACGTTTCTAGATTTAAAAGGTTTTGTATATGTGAAGTTCCTTGGCTAAATATAAATGTTCCTTTGTTTAAATGTAAATATTTCTTGTCTAAATCCAATCGTTCTATTCTGTAAGTTGTCTCATGCCTTTGAAATTCGTTCCTTGGCTATATATTATTTGCATCTCGCCATAATATAGTTGTTTATTTTTTAAATGTTTACTTGCATTTATTCTATATATGTATCTTGTCTAAATAATAGATGTTCCTTATGTAAGTAAAGTTTTTCCTTGTCTTAAACTTTGTCCTTACCTAACTCGTTGTTCTTGGTCTAATTGTGGATATTGTTTGTTAAAATATTGATATTCAATGTCTAAAAATTATGATTTTGTTTCTATACATTAGTTGCTTCTGCATGACAGACATTAATTTACTTTTGCTAAGTAGAAACAATGTTTTAGATTCAGATTCAAAAAGCGAAAAAAGAAGGACCAAAATTAATGTTCTTAGACGTTTAGTTATTTTGATGCTTACTGTCTTTCGTCTTATGATGTATCACGTTAAAGAAATATTCTACCTCATCTGATAATATTGTATATGTGTGTATATAATATTTCAACACATAATATAATTTTTATATGTATTTTAAGCTAATTTATTTTCAACTTGTAGCGTTTCTTTGTCTTTTACAACTGTTACATGTATTGCAGCAATAGATTGCACTTTATTCATTTCTAAGAGTAAATATTTTTTACTAAACCTTGCCCATTTTTAGGTTATCGAAACATTAAGGTCTAAATAGAGATTTTTTCAATAATTTTGTATAAATTCACACACGAAAGTTAATGTTTGAATTAAAACATAAAATCTTAAAAAGTCATGTTTGGAACAAATTAGCAGGTATATCTTACACCTTCAAGTTCTTCTGACCCATCAATGGAATAATCCTAACACATTTAAGGCTTAGGCACTGCTGACAAGAAACCTAGCCAAAACTCTCTGAGAAATCCTCTTCACCATTTTAATATATTTATTAAAAATATATTAAATAATCATTGTATTTAATATAATACTTATAAGATTCGAGATATCCTTTTCTTAGTGAATTAGAATCTTATAATAATTCATATGGCATAAAAATGAACTAATATTAATTAGCTTATATTAAACAGAGAATATATAATTTGATTTTGTTTTGCACAAAATTATATATGTATTAAGTTCAGGAGGAGAATATAAAATCAATTTGTATGGGGACCCTGGAAGGTGGCGGCTCAACCGGCGAATATAGGAATTAACACTTGCAAATCATATTGTTGTCTACTTACATAAGTTAGCCATGAACAGAAGGGTATCACATGTTGAATTGTTAATAAAACTGCTTAATAATATTGAAGTAATTGTTTATTTTTTAAAAACAATGTAGTAAAACCTTTTTTTTTTAAATTTCATGTGGAAGTATCTACCTATAATTAAAGAATAAAATTAAATGAATAGTGTAAGTCTGTGTGTGTGTGTGTGTGTGTGTGTGTGTGTGTGTGTGTGAGTGAGTGCGTATTTGTAAGTGTGTTTTTTGTATGTGTGTGTATTTATCTTTTGCAATCTTTGAACTACAGTCATTGTGAATAAAAAATGGAAAAGTGACCTTATTTTTACTTGTTGAAATGATTTTAGGGTAAAATAGGATACTACAGAGAAAATTGTGTTAAATAATTATGCAATAAAATAGTTAAATAACTGTATTACATTTAGAATATTTTTGAATTTTTGTTGTCTGATGTAAATAAATGCCCACGAACATATTTCATGTTTACGCTATTACCTTTCTTTTTTACTTCAATTTCTGACCCCTTTAACATTAGCAAATGCCTATTCATGGGTTACGGTAAAACGATAGACAACCTACATAAGTTAAGACACCAATATCCAATATTCCAATAAGTCTGGAGTCCTTCTGAAGCTTCTTTTGGTGATTAAAATCTAAAGAATCAAGAAACTCAACCATGTAGACTAAGGTGACCCACATAGAAGTATTGTTTAATCTGTTTGATGCTCTAGACGAGATGGCTAGGAGGTGAGTATATTAAACGTTTTAAAAAGCAATAATTAAAGGAAATATCCAACTATTCGCAAATTAAAATTAATATTTATAACTAGATTCTCTATATGTTTAATTGATTCTTTTTCAACTCTCTTTCAGTTATTAAAAATGTGTATCCCCAATCCTGTAAATATATATATATATATATATATATATATATATATATATATATATATATATTTAATTTTTACATATCAAAAGTACATAAAACCATGATAAATTTGTGATTTTTTTTTCTTTATTGTCAGTATTTCTCGAATGCTGTATTCTTCTCATTAATGACTGAGGTTGTACTTTTGAGTCACCATCTTTAGGCCTGTCCTTTACACAGCTGAAGCCATTTTTAATATATTGCAATACGGCCATCTAATATTTCATAAATTAAAACAATCAAAGAAATGATTAAAAATGCTCACAAGCCTTTGTGTGTGTGTGTGTGTGTGTGAGAGAGAGAGAGAGAGAGAGAGAGAGAGAGTCCTTTAACACATCTCGTTGAGAGTACAAGCTCAATTGCTCTTTAAAGAGATCGTCATTTTATATATTGATGTAGATTCCAATTAGCTGCATTTGGAATAGGTTGCATTAATTTGCATGTGTTATTAGTGCTATATAATTTTTAATTTGATTATCACTAAATTGGTTATATCCATAATATATTATAATAATAAGTTATATCCATATTATTTCATGTTTGTGTTAATATATATTTATAATAAATAATATAGTTATAAGTTAAATAGAATGTATTAATTCCATACATATGTTTTATACACTTCTCACCTACTGTTGAAGAATATATATACATATAAATCACAAAAGAAGACAGAGCTTTTACAAAAAAGCATTGATGGATTCTCTTCTTTCTAAAATATGTGGGATTTTTTTGTGAAGTAGCATGCACTTTTATTAGGAACATATGCGCTCAAGCTTTTAGTTTTACGACTCTCTTATAGAAAAATAGATATATCTTGCAATAGAATAACAGAGTTTAACTGAATATGAACAACTGGGATCTGCTCCTGAAGGCTTTAATCAATCTATTGTGAGCTGGCCAGTGCTGCGCCAAGCGAGAGGGAGGCGAATTAGTATGTCCAATCAAATTTCGGTCGGCCATATTAAACTTGTTATTGGGGAAATTTTTACAACTACCTGTGAACAAAGTCTTCATTTATTTATTCAATATTGAATTATGAATGTGGCTAAAAAAAAAGATCTAACGAAACGACCTTCTAATGAATTGTAATAACCATTACAAAAGGAATATTTTCCCCACCAAATTTACATTCTTTCATACCATTAGGATAGGTAGAGTTAAATATCTTCATTTTTTGTAAAAACCTGTTTTCCCGTAGTAAATTACTTAGTGGAATACTAAGATCAGATCCAGTCAAATCAATGCATTCTATCTATTACTGCAGTTCTATAGATGGCTAAGGTCAAATTAAAATTTTAAAAACTTGCCTATTACTAAATTAATGAATGTGCCATGCTTGATTTGTACTACTAAATTTTTGGAGTATGAATCCAGATTAAAACGAACCCAGTAGAATGAAAACTTTGGTTTTCTTTTTAATTAACCTTAGTCATGAATGTGGTTGAATAGTTTAAATGACTAGGGCAATTTCACTTAAAGAACACATGTTTTATTATTTGTTTCTGTGTGTGACCATAATCTTTATTATTTTCTTGCAGAAAGTAATGACTTTGCACATTGACACACTTCTGATTTTGGATTTTAGCATATTTCTCTTAAGGGAAATTAGCTATTGAGTTTGCACTTACAACGCGATTTTCGAAACATTTCCTCAAAGGTCCATCGATCCTACCTAGTAGATGACGAAAATGAGGTCCGTTCAGGATTGTATATATATATATATGTATGTGTGTGTGTGTGTGTGTGTGTGTGTGTGTGTGTGTGTCAATTTGTGTTTAATCGTTACCAAATTCGATATATAAGCGTTTTATCAAAAAGAAAGTTCAAGTTCTTAACTGCTGAAATCGGACCGGGGGAAGAATTTCGAAAACTCGAAATATCTTAATATCGAAAAATTGTATAGAAGCAATATTATTGAAAATTAAATGGTCTATAAATGTTGTTATGTACGTTTTTTCACTATCTTGATTATTCACCGTGAGTTTTGCATTTTTTAGTTTTCGGCCCTGAGTAAACCCCCACTCCTACTCATGTCATATTAACAATAAGCTGTTGTATTGTAAAGCCCATTATTTAAATCCTAAATACCAACTATTGTTCTCACGTGGGAAATCTGCTTAGTTAACCCCACTGCGTTACGAACTTTTTCCCTTTTTTTTTTCGTTGTTAGCCGTTATTAATCCCCACTCCTGCTCATTAGATTTTCACATTGAAGATGACTGAATATTTCGTTCATAGCTTAAATTTAGTTTTGTATAAATAGAGCCTTTTCTAAGGGAATAATATGGTTCAGATTATTACATCATCAATGAAGTCTGTAGTCACAAGTGTTAGTTTATGGTTACCAAACTCAATAGTTAACCATTTCTTGTAAATCGAGATGTCCTGTTTGTTAATGTCTGTAATTTGAAGGGAAAGAGTGGGAATTTCAAGAAAGGTGAAGTTTAAAGTATCATATCTCTGCATTATAATACGTAACATATAATATATTTCCGGGTTTATAAAAAAAAAAAATCATTCCATTAGACACGTCCATATTTTTGATACTAATAAACATAAAGAATTATTTTTTTTTTTTATGAAAGAGAAACTCAAAGCGTTTTTTTTTCATAGGCGTTGAATATGCGGACGGGCCTGCGGTTAGCCATTAAATAAATGACCTGTTTTTCGGAATCGTTCATGTAATCGTCTAATGCTCTGTGCTGTAGGAGGATCAACCCAACACGTAGTACGAAAGTCACACTAACAGTTATTACTGACTCGCACTTCGCAAAACGTGGAACACGAAAATTTCACGATACTTTTTCGTTTCAAATGACATAGACTCGATATCTGCAATTTGGAGCATTGGTGTCTTTTTGTTACCTTTTCATGCATAAACGGTGAAACCGAATTTTATGAAACTTGGCATGTACATTACTACTAAACCAACTTAGACTTTAGGCTATATCAATATTCTCTGAGACGAACAGGAGTGGGGGTTATAAGGGAGGCCTGAAATTAAAAATAGCGATAATTCGTTTCCTATTGGTTTTTCGGCAAATACGCCCATGACAAATGTTGTTTATTTCGGCATTTAGAGTAACTTTTGTTATATACAGTTGTGTGGTATACCGTAGTATAAATGAGTTATACGCTAAAAACTGTAGCGAGAGTCAACAATTTCATTTGGCACGAAAGACTCAACCGAACTAAATAAAACTTGATATGTGAATTAGCACTATCTCCTCCATGATAATAGCAATATTTCAATTCTTATTGGTTTTTCAGCAAATATGCACATGATAAAAGTTGTTTGTTTTGTTATTTAGAGTAACTTTTGTTATGTTCACTTTTGCCGTATAACAAAGTACAAAAGATATATACAGTAACAACTAAAGCGGGAGCCAACAATTTTATTGGGTATTAACGATTTAACCTAACTTAACAATACTCGGTATGTGAATTAGCATTAATTCTTCCATGATTATAAGCTATATTAAAATTTTTAGGTTCGAACGGGAGTTGGGGTTATAAGGGCGGCCTGAAATAAAAATTCGCGATATTTCATTTTCTATTTCTTTTTCGGCAAAAGTGCACATAACAAAAGTTGCTTACTTTGTTATTTAGAGTAACTTTTATTTTATACATTTTTTTTCGTATAGCAATGTATGAAGCAAGTATTTTGCGTAGAAACATTGATATGCTCAACAATTCTTTCCAATATGAACTACCAGGTACTTCAACTGGATAAATTAATTCAAATATATGTTAATATTTTATCCTTTATAATTCAAATCTATGTTATTTAATTAACGTCAGTAACAGATTGCACCAAGTAAAGTATACTGCCCCCCCCTCCTTCTCTTCTCCCAAACATTAATTCATGAGAAAAGCCAGTTTGCCCTTAAGTGTATTTAATACTTTATTTAATTAAAACATGAAAATTATTTGAACAAATATTTTTAGTATTGTGAAAATTATGTAATCAGATTTGTTCATATAATTTAATGTATTACAGGATTGAGATCCTAAATGAGTGGTAGGTTGGCACCACTGAGCCTAGGGAGGTGTGGAGATACTTCATTTGTCCTATCAGTTCTGCCGCTTCGCTGCCAACCTCATATTGGCCTATGTTTCCATGTTACTTGATGCTAATACTTTTAGCAATGTAATGTTATTCTCAGGAATGTGAATTTGTTTAATTATCATAAATAAATCATTTAAAAGGATGAACGCTGGGAAGGTGCACCCAGCTATTTCTGGTATTTATTAACTCTGCTCCGTTAGTATATGATATACATTACTGAACCCACCACTATGCACCAATATGAATATACAGTTTACAATCGAGACTTACAAAAGAGTATTTTTTATAGTGGCTATGACGTACCTAAAGCAGCTGTCACCGTTGGGATTTGTACCGCATCAAGGGAAAGGCACTTTTATTCATACATAGTTTGGAAGACAGAATACTTTCTATGATTATAAATTATATGGCCCATTACGTTATAAAAAAAAAAAAACTACATGCACAGGAAACGGGAAATATTGAGTACTGTGAAGCCATAAATAACAATTTTATTATTAACAAATCCATAGCAACAACGGGTAGAAACCCTAACAATGTGACGCGGAAATGTCAAATATTGCGGAAAGTAAAGCCTCGCCAAAAAAATACCATCCTTCATTCAGCCTCAAATGAATTCCCGGGCGAAGCCGGGTACCTTGGCTAGTATATATATATATATATATATATATATATATATATATGCATAATATTTGTCTGTTACCGCTCTAGCGGTCACAATTCTTATAGATCGTTCCCAAACTCGATATTTATTTGTTTTATATAAAAAGAAAGATCAAGTTCGCTAATGGCTGAAACCCTATTGCAAATTAAATGTACTATAAATATTGTTGTATACATATATTCTCTATCTTGAATATTAACCGAGATATTTGCATTTTTCAGTTTTGAGCCTTCAGCTAAGCCCCACTTCTATTCATGTCACAAAACAATACTCCGTTATATAATAAACCACATTATTCGAAGCTTAAATACCAAATATTTTTTTCAAGTGACCTTTATTATACGAGATGCATCTAAATATGTTGTAATGACAACCCACCCCCTGTCTGAAGTTCTTGGGCTACTAAAATTTGATTGATTGAGATAAAAATTATTCTGATTCATTATAAATTATAGTGGTAGATATAGTATAATTTTCAATAAAATTGATATTTTATATTCTGACATATTTCAGTAATTGTTTTCTTTACGGGGAGAGGTTGGCAGACCGGTTTGTTTACATTTTAGGCGCTTCCCGTCGGGAGGTTATTAAAGGTGACTGAAAGATTTCTTATTACCGTTTCTATTTATTCACTTAATATTCATGGTGTTGTGTTACCAGTTTGTAGATCTATCTATTTTTAAACTTTAAACCTGCTTAGTTTACGCAGTCCTTGCGTGACGGACCTTTTCTTGAACTGAAGTGAGCATTAATTGAAGTACATAACTGGTACCTAGCGAAGTTCATGAAACTCGAGTTTCCTCTGTTCAACAGTTATTGGATTACAACAGAAAAGTTATTATTTTTTGAAACCGGATGGTTCTGTTTGATACGCTACGTATTATTGAAAACCAAGTCTATCTTGTTATATTCTAAAATCAGTCTTCCATTCTGATTCAACGCGAGTGCTATAGGAGTTACTTTACTTTATTCTGTTCTCTTTTTTTTTTTTTTAATAAAGCCGGTCTACACCCATCGACTTATCGTATATTTTATAGTAAATGTGAGATGTATATTGTGCACCGTGTTCACAAGGTAACGATTTCTCCATCCTTTTCTACATCAGTTCCAATTTATGATTTATGCATGTATTCCTTGAAGACAGTTTAATCATATCAGCATGGAGAGAAAATTAGTTGATGTTAAGTCCTATTATAAAGATTGAACTCTATTGGATGCTATTATAAAAATATAATATAAATACTATTTATTTTCTAAGCATCTATTACCTCCTGTTCCACTTCACCAGAAGCAGAGTCATTTATATCACGGAATGCTTCTCTTGGCCTCCTTGGACCGCACACTGGAGCGAGTGATAGGGTAAGCCGGACATTCATTAATATCTCCGTTTCTACTGCTCCTAGAATATTGATTCTGGTGTCATTTTAAAGCACATCGAATACTCTATTGAACTATCTGATCACCAATTTTTTAAGCAATTTTGCCAGATGCGATATAACGGTAGGGTGAATTTTAAATGTGTACATACAGATTATGTATCGCGTACTAAGTAGAGAATTGTGATTTGCAGACACATAATACCAACATATGTTTTATAAATTTTTATTTTTTTAATAAATTGAAGTTCACAAACGCAATACTAAAATTGTAAACAAAAATATATCTAGAATACGATAAATGAATTTGCTTCCTTTAATTACATTTATTATTTTAATCAATAATGCTAACTTTAAACGGAGTTCACTTTATGACACCTTCGACCTTTTTAAAAGGACAGTAAAAATATTTAGACAAGAAAAACACGTATTTAACTATTTGTGAATGGCGTAGAGGAGGAGGCGTTTTACACCGTACGTAGTTGGGAAAGGTCCACGGGAGGTATAATACGTCTTCCGCACCGAAAGTGTTAACACTAAAAGTAAAATATTTAATGAATAAGCAAGTTTAGGCAAGATCTGACGACGTTGTAAATAAGATAATATGCTCCTAAAAACATGCCAAGTGGTATTTGTTCAAGCAAATACAAGCGATTTGCGAATACAATTAAATAAAATTATTTTCAGCTCGATGTAAAAAAAATAAAATTAGAGGAATTTTAAAAAACTTTTGTGCCAGTTTTTGATTTGTTATAATACCCTTAATGTGTACTGGAAGCAACAATAATTTATAAAATGAAATAAGAGTTCACCACGAATTTAATAATGTTTTTTTTTAACATAGCAATTATAACCAGGCATTATGTAAAAACCATTGCAATAATATGGCTAAAAATCAATCTGCTCAATTGGAAAGGGTTTATGTGGTACTAACAATACAATCAAAATCCCAAATTAAAACTTTTATTTTTACCCCCAATGTCCAACATTACTGAAGGATCGCTCCAGTGTGGACCGTCTTGTTCATTTAAATAAGCTTAAAATAAAGTGGTCCATAACATAACAGCTTAGATAATATGACATGAGTAGGAGTGGAGGTTTACTGAAGGCTGAAAACTAAATCATCCTGCTGAATACTCAATATAGAGAAAACATGTACATGTCTACATTTATAGGTAATTAGATTTGCAATAAGATTGGTTCTATAAAGGTTTTCAAAGTGGACGTTAAATAAATAAATAAAAAAAAATATAAAGGTTTTCGATCAGACTCATAATAACGGAGATATTTCAAATTTTCATTGAAGGAGAAATGTCCAAAGATCAATAGATGAACAACAAGTGAACCCTCTCCAACGATTTATTTTCCTCTACATGTTTCGCATACTCTATGACGCCTATTCAGGAGGAATACACTATTATAAAAAGATTCGACCTTACCACTTTGGTGGTCACGTCAAGACTAACAATAATGGAGATGTTCTACACCACTCAGCTGATAATATCGATACATTAAAATGATGTACAGTGGAAAATCGACTACTTATGAAGTTCCGAGTTTTGAAAAATCGATTTAAGAACAAGATTAGCTACATCAACATCTAATCGACTTGCTGTTTATTTAAATATTTGATAAATGTTTTCATGTTCAAAACATGTTGTTTGTTTTTAATAACGTGGATATTTCCTTTTATCTTCCGCTAGGCTACGTTTTCTTCATTATATTTTTAGAACAGTTTATTTTATAAGCATTGTATTTGGTTTACTTGGCTTTTAATTTATCTTTGATACGGCTGAACCTTTACTAATTGTATCCCCGTATGTCCAGACAATAAGTCCAACGTCTTTACAGATTTTCTTAATGTGCTTTGCTATTGCTTGATTATATTGAAAAGGAACTAACTCCTTTAGTTGGTCGTATTCCTTGTATTTTTGTGGATTAGCATATTGAATGCTACCTTGTTGGTATAAGTGCTTGTTTATCACTATTTCTTCATTTCTCCTTGCTAGTCGGTTCATCGTTCTAGGGAGAACAAATGTTCAAATTTTAGAAATTGCCTCCCTCTAAACCTCTCCCTCTCCTCGGTCTGGTTTCGGACATTAATGAACCTGATTTTTAGTTTCGCATGAAACGTTTATTTATCCAGTTTAGTAACGATAAGACAACAATTGCGAACACTAGAGCGGTAACAAAATTGCCAATTATATATATATAAAAAATTGTAACCTCTGTCTGTAGATTGATTTTTTTTCTCGAAATTTCACGATACATTTTCGTTTCACATGTCATAGACACAAAATCTGGAATTTGTTTCTTTCGTGTATGTTTGTTTGTTTGTTACCTTTTCACGCATTTTTATTTTATGAAACTTGGTATGCATATTACCACGAACCCAAATTAGAGTTTAGGCTATATTTATTTTCTCTGAGACGAACGGTAGTGGGGGTTATAAGGGAGGCCAGAAATTAAAAATAGCGATATTTCGTTTCCTGTTGGTATTTCGGCAAGTATGCACATGCAAAAGTTGTTTGTTTTGTTATTTAGAGTAACTTTTGTTATATAGACTTTCGTCGTATACTGAAGTGTAAATGCGTTATACGCTAAAAATTATAGCGGGAGTGAACAATATGTTTGGCAAAAAAGACTCAACCGAGCCAAATAAAACTTGGTATGTTTATTAGTGTTGACGCCTTGATTTTCATAAGCCATATCAACATTTCTTCTATAACTTTTGTCGTGTACCAAGTATAAATGGGATATACACTGAAAACAAACGGTAGCCGACAATTTTATTTGGCACTAACAATTGAACGGAACTTAACAAAACTCGGCATGTAAATTAGCATTAACTCTTCAACGATTACAAGCTATATTAAATTTTTTAGGTTCAAACGGGGTGGGGGTTACAAGAGTCGCCTGAAATATAAATTCGCTATATTTCATTTTCTGTTCGTTTTTCAGTCACTGTTGGTCTTTGTACTCTATCAAGGGAAAGGAAGTTTCATTCAAACATCGTTTGGCGGACAGAATACTTTCTATGATTATGAATTATATATATATATATATATATATATATATATATATATATATATATATATATATATAAAAAAACTACATGCACATGAGACGGGAAATGTAAAAATATTGTGGACAGTGAAGCCTTACATAACAAATAATTGTATTATTAACAAATCCACAGCAACGACGGGTATACGTTGGGAAATGTTAAAATGTTGTGGAAGTAAAGGCTTGCCAAAATAAATACCATCATCATTCAGCCCCAAATAAATTCCTGAGCGAAGCCGGGTACCTTAGTTAGTAAATATATATAATTTTGAATGGACCTCATTTTCCTCATCTATTAGGTAGGATCGATGGACATTTGAGGAAATTTTTCGAAAATCGCGTCATAAGTATAACCTAAATTCCCTTAAGGCCGACACACAGGTTTTGCATAAACTAAGCAGATTTCCCACGCACTGGAATATGAAGCACCCACGATCTCATCTCACCATCTATCCTCAATTTCTCTCGCAGTAAAAAGACTATTTAACCAGGGGTAAAAATGTTAGTTGGACATGAAATCTTTAGTGAGTGAGTTACATAGCTGGGAAATAGAATGAGTGGGAGTTTACAAAGGTCTGAAACCAAAAAAAAAATGAACAAACAAATAGCTCCGTTAAAGTCCGAATGAGAGAAAACACACATCAAAGATAGTAGTAGGAAATTGATTTTCCATCAACTTAGGTTACATAAATTTTTCGATCCGACTCATGGTAACTGAGATATTTCGAATTTTGAATTATTCCCCCTCTAAACCCCCGCTCGCCATCGCCGATTTTAGCCATTACCTAATAAAACCGTTAGTTTTCCATGAAACAATTGAATATCGAATGGGGTCTTGATCAAATAAAAATCATGTAGTTTAGAACGTAAAGTCCTTAATGATGATGTTACATGTAAAATATTTGCACATATCTCAGACAGTAAAAGCTGAATGAAAACAATATTTGATATTTAAGCATAGAATAAAGTGGCTCATGATATAACAGGTTGTCGTTATTATGACATGAGTAGGAGTCGGAGTTGACTGTAATATTGAAATTTTGAAAATGTGTATAACAACATTTATAGGAAATTAAATTTATATTAGGATTGGTTATATGCGATTCTTTGATTGGATAATAACGGAGATACCCCCCTCTACAGGTCCGATTTCAGCCAATGACGAACTCTATCTTTAGATTACATAAAACGTTTAAATATAGTGTTTGTTAACGATCAAACAATAATTGCGACCGCTAGAGCATTACCAGACAAATATATATTAACAGATTTCCCTTAAGGGAAATCAGCTATTGAGGTCGTACTCATGACGCGATTTTCGAAATTTGTTTTCAAATGTCCATTGACCCTACCCAGGAGATGACGAAAATGAGGTCCGTTCAAAACTATATATATTTGTCTGTTAACGCTCTAGCGGTCGCAATTTTTGTTTAATCGTCACCAAACTTGATATTTAAATGTTTTATGCAAAAAGACAGATCAAGTTTGTTAATGGCTAAAATCGGACCGGTGAAAGGGAAGGTTTTGAGGGGGGGATTTTCGAATATTCGAAATATCTCCGTTACCATACGTCGGATCAAAAAAGTGTATAGAATCAATCTTATTGCAAATTAAATTTACTATAAATATTGTTTTATACATTTATTCTCTATCTTGAATATTAACCGAGATATTTGCATTTTTATTAATTGTAATGGATGAAATGACATCTGCTAACTTCGGCTCTAGTCGTGGGTTTTCGTCAAAAGCTAGTTGGGCCGTTTCCGTAACTGTTCGAATCACGGGGAATTTCTCTATTGTAAAACTTCACGTGGGAAATCTGCTTAGTTTAGGCAGCCCCGGCGTGACGGACTTATATCACATAGGATTAATCTTATCCCATAAAATTCGAGATAAGACGTAGCGTGTGGACCGGTCTTTAAACGACTCCCTATTCCTACTTATGCGACTCTTACATGAAGTGATTGTTTCAGTTCATATCTTATGTCCAACTTAAAACATGTTTTACTTAAGGTTATTAGTAAGAGATAACGAGTAGGAGCAAGTGATAATGATTAGGAGCTGCCACGAAACAACCCGACCACCAGAAGTAAACGGTTTGGAAGTCGTCAAAATATCGTGGAAAACCACAATAATGACACCGCTGGAGATATGCCGCACTCGACAACTATAAGAGGTAAGTAGAGAAGTAAAGTTTAGATGATTTTGATCAGCATAAGATGTGGGAAATTTGTTAAGTTTACGCAGCTCCTGATTGATGTGCATTTTTGTTTATATTAATAATTGGTAAAATTTAGTCAAACAGCATTACTTGATCTGATGCATAGAAAGGACATATTTACGACTTTATGTTTATGACTAGAGCTCGAAAATTTTAATATCTTTATTAATTGTAAAAAAAAAAATAATATCAAATAAATTGGTAACGATAAATAAAATCGTTTAAAATATTATTAAAATATCGGCGTTATTTTTGTTATAATTGTTATATACTTACGTTTTCAATTAATAATATATTTCTTGTATAATATTAAATATTTCCTTATACTAATTACATTTTTGACAGAAAGCATTGGAATTTTCTTTAAATATATGGAACACGCTAAGAATTAATTTCTTTTAAATTTATTTATTAATATTAAATAAACGCCCTAGAAACAAAAAATGATAAAAAAAATCTAGAAAAAAAATAGTCGCTTCTGGTGAATTTTCATCTCGAGATTTCTGGCTACAAAAAGAAAGCGCTATCCCCCGAACCACGGGGGACTCCTTGAAATAGAAGCCTTCGGAACAATTCAAGACGTTCAGGTAAACTTTAACAATATTTTTAGACGAACGCTTAGAGAAGTTGGTTCTCTTGCTTTAACAGAATTGGTTTTTCATCAGGTACTACACACTGAAAATGTTTCGTTCAAATCGGTGGGGGGCACTCCCCTTGTAAGTACATCGATTTCCAACGGTTAATTATGAATATTAAAAAAAAAAACTTACGCATCTTTAAGGAGTCTTAGAACAAAATCATCATGAGTGTATTATTACTCATTACATGTTGGAATTTATGAACAAATAGAAAGTCCGTCAAGAAGGAGATGGCGGGTAGTAAAGTGAATACTTAGTGAGTTGTGAATTTATTGAATTTATCGTATTTTTTAAACACAGTTCAACCTTTTCTATTAGTGTTTAATTTAGATTTAAATTATGATTACAATGAGAGACTATTACAAAACTGTTTTAAGCGGGATGCATTTTAAAAATTGTTTGCACTATGTAGGGAAGTTAAGGTAGAAAAGCGGTGATAAGTGTATAATTCTTAAGTATTCTTCACAAAATAAGAATATAGTTTTGTATATGTAAGTATTCGTATGATTAAGCAGTAATTATAATTAGGTTGTAATTCATAATATAACAAGTTAAACAGAAATTTGCATTTTTTACGGGAATATTAGAGTAGAAGGGTGATAGTAGGGAGCACTTGTGAAATATCGACCGGATGGTAAACACAGTTTCTGAGGGTTCAGGGTGAGCCAATATTTCTACCGGACTTGGTCCATAGAAATAGGAGTATTATTAATGGACATTCTTACAAACAAATGAACGAAATATATAATGTTCTAATACAGTAACTAAGACAGAACCAATTAAATATTTTACACTTTATTTCAACACTGTAGTTGCGTTCATACTTAAATTTATATGCACGGTATAGATCAAGTCATTTGACAAATTCCCCATTCATTTCTTCACAAACTTCTTCTGAATCTACTTTTGGGTAGTAAAAAAGTCCGTCACGCAAGGAAAGACGCGTAAACTAAGCAGATTTCCCACGTAAAGTTATACAATAGAGAAATCTCCATACGAGTGCTGAACAGTTACGGAAACGGCCGAACTAGCTTTCGGTGGGAACCATAGCTCGTCTGTTACACTTAATAAAAATGCAAATATCTCGGTTAATATTCAAGATAGAGAATAAATGGATATAACAATATTTATAGTAAATTTAATTTTCAATAAGGTTGGTTCTATACAATTTTTCGATTTGACATATAGTAACGGAGATATTTCAAATTTTCTAAAATCCCCCCTCTAACCCACCCTCCCACTGGTCCGATTTCAGCCATTAACGAACTTGATCTGTCTTTTTGCATAAAACGTTTAAATATCGA
This sequence comes from Riptortus pedestris, assembly GCA_019009955.1. Classification (NCBI taxonomy): domain Eukaryota; kingdom Metazoa; phylum Arthropoda; class Insecta; order Hemiptera; family Alydidae; genus Riptortus; species Riptortus pedestris. Next base: position 48,576,486 of record CM032233.1, on the reverse strand, counting down.
GTTTGATAACGATCAAACAAAAATTGCGACCGCTAGAGCGTTAACAGACAAATATATATAGTTTTGAACGGACCTCATTTTCGTCATCTCCTGGGTAGGATCGATGGACATTTGAAGAAATTTTTCGAAAATCGCGTCATGAGTACGACCTCAATAGCTGATTTCCCTTAAGGGAAATCTGCTAAAAGTGGGTGAGACTTGAAAAGACTTTTATCGATGGCTCCCATGGTGTAGTATAGCGTTGGAAACACTATTAGGGTACTTTCAAAAATACAGTCATTTCAAAATTAATTCAAAACGGTGGATTTATGGACGGCCTAAGTAGGCATATACTTGATCTCTTTTATATCTGGTCCTGTTGTTTATAATGTTTAAGCAAGTTTTAATATATTGCTTACTAAGTAACTTAAGAGTGAAATATTTGAATGTTTTGTATTTTTCTAAAACTTTATGGCTTTTTAGGAAAGGTTTTCCTGTTAAACTGGAGAGCTAAATTATGAAAGACCTATTAGGAACAAATCTAATGAGAAAATCCCTGGGAAACATAATTATTGTTTTCTTTTTTTAAACAACCTAGCTCTAATATAAAATTCCTGACAACCTAATACATTTATTTAATACTATCCATGAAGCTAAATAATACCAGCTTACTGAGTATTTCAACACTGAAAATAATCTGCAAATTTTCTTGTGATTGACAAGTAACAGCGACTATAAAAAATGTTATGGTTTAAAAAATAACATCATAAAAAGAAGGTTTGGTTTGGTTAGTACTAGATTGCTTGATGACATAATGTTCCAATATTCATTTTAAATTTCGTTGTGATATTATTGAATCATATTTTCTATGAAACCTTGTTGGTATCTTTTTCTTTTTTCGTGTTTTGATTTTATTTAATTTTCTTTGATTTTTCCCCGTTTTAAATTATTAATTTAGAAGTGTGTACAAAATTGTTGTACACGGATGGAGTTCAATGGTGACAAAAACTGTTAGCCGATAAAAAAAAAAAAACCAAACTTCAAAAAAAACCTAAAGCTTCCTAGATTAATTTCATTCTTATTCATATCAAAAGGTGATGGGAAAAGGAAAAAAGTGTAATGAGAAAGTATCCTTTTGGATTGAAATATGTTAATTAATATTGTTTTAGGAATTATACGGACTCTGCTTGGTAACATGATTTCACATAATTTAAAAAAGAAATGTCCGATGGGATAGTTTCGGATCCCCTTATCAAATGCGATGGTGGTACTCCAATTGGTTTAATAAAACCGGGGGATTTAGAGAAATGAATGATTTATAGGGAACTACATCCCATCCCCTATTGTTTTCAAAGGGTGGATTCATTTTAAACGAGAGGATATTAAAAGTTTTCTCAATTAAATCTTTAAAGCTTCCTCTCAATTCTTTATTTATTCTGTATGCCGAAAAAGAGAGTAGGATTAGTGAAATATTAATGTCCACGGAAACATTCCACATGAAGGCATGAACCCACGGCCACGTGCTCTCGTGGAATTCTAGTGCTTATTTAAAAAACCTCATACCCCTGAACTTGAAGAATAAACTTGAGTTTCAAGCATCAATTTAAGTGACGGTTGATATCAACCCTTTTTTAATGAAATTTTAAGCCCTCTATTTCCAGAAGAGAAAAATATTTCAATTTTACTTTGCTTGTTTCGTGGTGGATGATTTTCATTGGCAAGGGCCCTTATCATTTATTTTGCAGTAGGCTGTTGTGTTGGTTGAGCACATATTGTGTTGATTGAGTAGGCTGTTTTCATAAAGACCACATTTACAAATATGCACTCACTCAGTTATTGTGCCACATAGCCAAAAGCTTGAGTGTGCGTGAGTGTTCTGTGTGATAAAATTATCTTCAATATAGCACAAGTGCGGAGTGCCATTCAAAATATCTTATTTGTATATGTCAAGAATTAATTTTTTAGTGAACCGCATTTTAGTAGTATTCTCCTTATCTATCTTTTTTAATTATAACGGAAAAAAGATTCCGCATGCTTGTTTAATACTAGCAATAGGGTTCTTAGTTTCATTTGTTTGCATAACCCAGGTTAATTGAAGAGGTTAGAAAAATCTGCAGTCTGTTAGTGCTGATTGATTGCAGCTTTGTAAGAGAATATACATATTTGGCCTCATATTCTTGCCAGTATTTTTGAAAGTGGATCTATTTGTCAACATTCCTTTTAAAATATTGGCCATCCGTAAGCAAAAAGAGCAAATTGAACATGTAGACTCAACTTTGATTTTAATCCCGAACATCCCAATACGGGAACTACGTTCGCATAATATTTGTCCATGGATTATAACACCTATTTAGCAGATTTTCCTTAAGGGAAATCAGCTATTGAAGTCGTACTCATGACGCTATTTTCAAAAACTTTCTTCAAATGTGCATCAATCCTTCCCAGGAGATGAAAATGAGGTTCGTTCAAAATAATATATATGTGCCTGTTAACACTCTAGCAGTCGTAGTTTTTAGCAGATTTCCCTTAAGGGAAATCAGCTATTGAGGTCGTACTCATGACGGGAGTTTCGAAAAATTTCTTCAAATGTCCATCGATCCTACCCAGGAGATGTCGAAAATGAGGTCCGTTCAAAATTATATATATATATATATATATATATATATATATATATATATATATATATATATATATATAGATCTATATATTTGTCTGTAAACGCTCTAGCGGTCGCAATTTTTGTTTGATCGTTTCCAAACTCGGAATTTAATCGTTTTATGTAAAAAGAAAGATCGAGTTCGTTAATGGCTGAAATCGGACCAGTGGGAGGGGGGATTTTTGAAATATCTCCGTTATTATGCGTCTGATCGAAAACTTGTATAGAATTAATCTTATTGCAAATTAAATTTACTATAAATATTGCTCTGTACATTTATTCTGTATTTTGAATATTAACCGAGATATTTGCATTTGTCTTGTGTGAGTGGTCGGCAAAGTCCGTCATATTTGGGACTTTCCGCCGAAAGCTAGTTCCTACCTCCTAACTGTTCGACCCTCGAGAATTGGTTTAGTGATTCGTTATGACTGTCGTTATTAGTAGGCAGATTTCTCTATTGTAAAACTTCACGTGGGAAATCTGTCCCTGCGTGACGGACTTTTGTTTGATCGGTACCAAAATCGATATTTACTCAAAAAGAATTTATTTAAGCAAAAAGAAAGATCAAGTTCTTTAATGGCTGAAATCGGACCAGTGGGAAGGGGCTTAAGAGGGTGGATTTTCTAAAATTCGAAATATCTCCGTTACTATACGTCTGATCGAAAACTTGTATAGAACCAATCTTATTGAAAATTAAATGTACTATAAATATTTTTATATACATTTATTCCCTATCTTGAATATTAACTGAGATAGTTGCATTTTTATTAAGTGTGTGCGCATAACGGACGAGATGAGATCGGCTATTGTCGGCTCTATTCGTGAGTTTTCGCCGAAAGCTAGTTTCGCCGTTTCCGTAACTGTTCGGCTCTCGTGAAATTGGATTAGAGACTCGTGTAAGCTTCTATTTTGTAGGATACATACAAATACATTCTGTTGATACACCCCCCCCCCCTCTCCTTGAGTTCTTGGACCACTAAAATTTGAGTGATTGCAATAAAAATTATTATGATGCATAATAAATACAATACTGGATATACTGAATTGTTTGCAATAAAGTTAATATACTATATTCAGAAATTTTTGAGCAATTGTTTTTCTTTCCGGTGAAGAATATGTCTATCTATCTGTTCAGCTCTGAGTAGTTGGCAGACGTATTTGTTTACAATTCAGAAGCGGTTTCCGTTGGGAGCTTATTAAAATTAACTGAAAGATTTCTCATTACCGTTTATATTTAATCACGGTGGTCTGAAATGATACTAGTATGCAGATTTCTCAATTGTAAAACCTGAATCTGCTTAGTTTACGCAGCCCCTGCCTGTCGAACATTTTTTAATAGGGATTATTCACAGTAATACAAATGCAAACAGTTCTAGAGAAGGATTTTACCTCAATTAATTCCAAAATGACAATAAAGATAATTAATTAAGGACCCTTGACACTATTTTGGTTCTATTGTTAATATATTTTACACCTCTACGGAAAACAAACAACAAATAAAATTGGTGAATATTCTCTTGTAACATTCCTGGGCCCAATAGTCATATATTCTTCATATTTATATATGTGTGTGTGTGTGTGTACACACATATACATATAAAAGTATATATAATCTTCTTAGAACTGTCAAGTATACAGTTTTAATACATATAAATTAAATCCTGATCAACGCAAACAATTTCCACGTATTCTGAGTAGGGAGAAACAAAACCACTTCGATAGCACGTGTTCAATGATGAAATTATTTATCGAGAGCAATCTCAGTTTTCGTCCAATTCGAGCAAATACCTTTATGCGAGCACATTCCCTCAGTTTAATATGCTTTTTTCTAGCCGACCTTCGCCACAGAAGGTATGGATTATATTCCTCGAATTCGATATCTCTCTACAGGCTCAATAAGCTATTACAGTGGAATTGTCCAGGAAAATAGAAATAAGGGTATTTTTCTGGAGAGGGAAAATAGAAAACTGATTTTCTCGAGAATGGCTCATACGATATTGCTGAAGTTAGTTTATTTTTTCGGCATTCCTATCTCTATAACTTCTCTCTACGCTGCTTTTAAACTACATTGGTTCCATGATTGAAATTTAATTCTTGAATGTATATAGAAGACAGCATAATCTGAAAGATATGTTTATTAAAATTAAACAAATTTACATTTTATTTAAATTAACATCACTACATTTCTAAATGTATAAGCATGAGAGGTGATCAGGAGCGATTATGACTTAATCTGTGCATACCCACCATAATATAGAAGGATATAGATATCAACATATTTTAGCAGATTTCCCTTGGGGGAAGTCAGCTATTGAGGTTGTACTCATGACGGAATTTTCGAAATATTTTTTCAAATTTTCGTCGATCCTACCTAGGAGATGACGAAAATGAGGTCCGTTCAAAATTGTATATATATATATATATATATATATATATATATATATATATATATATATATATTCTTTTATCGCTCTAGCGGTCGCAATTTTTAGAAGATTTCCCTTTAGGGAAATCATCTATTGAGGTCGTTCTCAAGAAGCGATTTTCGAAAAACTTCTTCAAATTTCCTTCGATCCTACCCAGGAGATGACGAAAATAAAGCCTGTTCAAAATTTTATATATATATATATATTTATTTGTCTGTTACCGCTCTAGCGGTCGTAATGTTTGTTTCATCGTTACAAAACTCGATATTTAATCGTTTTATGCAAAAAGAAAGATCAAGTTCGTTAACGGCTGAAATCGGACCAGTGGGAGGAGGCTTAAGAGGGGGGATTTTCTAAAATTCTAAATATCTCCGTTACTATACGTCGGATCGAAAACTTGAATAGAATTGCAAATTAAATTTACTATAAATATTGTTATATATACGTATTCTCTATCTTGAATATTAACCGAGATATTTGCATTTTTATTAAGTGTGTGTGGATAACTGGTGAGACGTGATCGGCTGATGCCGGGTCTATTTGTAAGTATCCGTCGAAAGCTAGTTCGGCCGTTTCCGTAACTTTTCGGATCTCGTGAAATTGTTTCAGATACTCCTTACTACTACTGTTATAGTATGGAGATTTCTCTATTGTAAAACTTCACTTGGAAACTCTGTTCAGTTTACGCGGGCCCTGCGTGACGGAATTGTTTGATATAGTTTCAATTCCATGTGGAACGAAAAGTTATCGTGAAATTTAGAGGAAAATCCAATGTACAGACAGAGGTTACTGTCTCATATATATGTATAATACTCAACAAAACATGTGATTATCATTAAGTTAACCGTGGTCAAAAGCAGTATCAACATTTCTAGGGACGAGCAGTAGTGGGGGTTATTAGGAAAGCCTGAAATGAAAAATCACAATATTTCGTGTCCTCTTGGTTTTTGACAAACATGCTCATAACAGAAGTTCTTCACTTTTTTTTTTGGAGCAACGTTTGTTGCACTTCTGTCGAATAATGAAGTATAAACGAGAGATGCGATAAAAACTATAGCGGGAGTAACAATGTTAAGGGGCACAAAACACTGAACCGAACTAAACAAAACTCAAAGGGAGACATGAAATGAAAAAAAAACTCCCTCACGCAGAGGCTGCGTAAACTAAGCTGATTTCCCACGCGAAGGTTTACAATAGATAAATATACATAAAGGTAACAATACCGTGAATGCTCAGTAAATATATTGTACAATACAAGTTAATAATCTCTACAACGGAAAGCGGCAGAATTGTAAACAAACAGGCCAGCCAGCCTCGAAGCACTGCCCAGATAGACCGGAAAGACAAACAATTAATGAAATATATCTGAATATAACGTATTAATTTTATTGAAAACTATTTACTAAAGCTAGTACTGTAATTTGTAATGAATACAGAATCAGTTTAATCTCAATCACTCAAATTTTAGTAATCCAAAAACGAAAGAAGGGAGGGGGTCAACAGAACGTATTTGCATATATCTCAAAAAGTAAAGGTTCAATGAAAACAATATTTGGTATTTAGGCTTCGAATAATGTGGTTTATTATATAACAGAGTATTGTTTATGTAACACTAGTAGAAGTGGGGGTTTAAGGCTGAAAAATGCAAATATCTCGGTTAATATTCAAGATAGAGAATAAATGTATATAACAATATTAATAGTACATTTAATTTTCAATAAGTTTTATTCTATACACTTTTTCGATCCGACTTATAGTAACGGAGATATTTCGAATTTTCAAAATTCTCCCCCTCTAAACCCCCCCCCCTCCCCCTGATGTGTGTGAACGTAATGGACGCCATTTAGATAAAATACTTTTTAGATAATACATTTCAAACGCCTATAGCTTGAGTGTAAAAATAAATCTTATTTAGAACATTATTTTACATTTAAATTGCACTTATTCTTCCTGATTATCACGAAAACGAGGTCTGTTTAAAACACACACACACACACATATAATAATAATAATAAGCTTTATTGGCATCCTTTTCCAGGATAAAAGCCTCTCCCTTAGGAGGTATAATAAGGAGTCCATCCTGATTGTCATTGTTTTCGGATCGTCCTCTTCCACCATTCTCGATCTCTCGCCACTCTCCACCAATTGTTGCCAATGACTGGAGTAAGCTCGTCCCTCCATCTCAGGCACTGTCTTCCTCTATTCCTGACCATGTCCCTTGGGATCCATTCTGTGCAGACCTTCGCCCATCGCTTGTCATTCATTCTAGCCAGATGACCTGCCCAGCCCTACTTCAATCGGTGTGCTTCAACTCTGAGGTTCTTCACCGGCACTCTTTTTAAAATATCCACAATCCTCTTCCTGTCCCTCTTTTTAACTCCTAGTATACTCCTGAGCATAGCCATTTGTGTCGAATTCAGCTTGGAATCTGCTCTGGCTGTAAGCGCCCAGGTCTGGGCTCCGTAGAGTATGGAAGGATAAACACACATGCTCAGCACCTTGCTTTTCAACTTGTCACTGAGCGAGCCTTTGAATATATATATATATAACTATATATATATAGATATATATATATATATATATATATATATATATATAGAGAGAGAGAGAGAGAGAGAGAGAGAGAGAGTGAGTGAGAGGGAGAGACAGCTTGAAACGCAAATATCGTTTCGATTCATCCTCAATACCTGATTTTCCTTAAAAGAAATGCGTTAAAGGTAACTTTCCCGTGTCCCCACCTCGCCTTTATTCGAGCATTCATGAATGTAAAATTAATTATATACACTTGTGGCAAATTAAAAATATGACCTTAATAATTCAATAATTGAAGTGCCCACTCCCTTAACCTACCTCCGCTGGGAGTTGAGTGCAGCTCCCCTTGAATTAACAAGGAGCAGGGGGATGGGTGGAGCTCTTTGAGCCCACACACCTGAAAATTATTTTTCCAAGCCCCTGAACATTGTATTACTGCATTTTAGCAGATTTCCCTTAAGGTAAATCAGCTATTGAGGTCGTACTCATGACGTGATTTTCGAAAAATTTCCTCTAATGTCCATCGATCCTACCCAGGGGATAACGAAAAAGAGTTCCGTTCAAAATTATATATATATATATATTTGTGTGTTAACGGTCTAGCGTTCGCAATTTTTGTTTCGTTACCAAACTCGATATTTAAACGTTTTATGCTAAAAGACAGATCACGTTCGTCAATGGCTGAAATCGGACAAGAAGGAGGGGGGAGGTTTAGACGGGGAGAATTTTGAAAATTCGAAATATCTCCGTTCGACGTATAGGAAAAGTGTACAGAAGCAATCTTATTGAGAATTAAATGCACTATACATATTGTTATACATTTATTCTCTATCTTGTATATTAACCACGATATTTGCATTTTTAGTTTTCAGCATTCAGGAAACCCCCACTTCTACTCATGTTACATAAACAATACTCTGTTACATAATGAACCACTTTATTCGAAACTTACATACGAAATATTGTTTTCGAGAGACCTTTAATATACGAGATACATGCAAATATGCCCCAGGTTTACATTTCAGACGCTTCCCGTCCGGAAGCCATTAAAATTTATTGAAAGATTTCTTAGTACAGTTTGTATCCAGTATGTACATTTATCTATTGTTAAACATCAGGAGGGAAATCTGATTAGTTTACGCAGCCCCTGTTTGACATTTATTAATACAATTCTCGATTTTAAGGGGGGTGGCACGGATACGGGACACTGTGTATATATATAAAATTGAGAAAGGTTTGGCGTGTTACTCTTCAAGGAAAGAGTATCCTTCACTACTAACTCATCTTCAGTGATGTTTGCAAACAGGCATTCCTCCTTGCTTTTCTTAGCTTGCGTCGATTCCTTTAAATTTTTATGTCATACTTAACCATTGGTTAGTTTTATTTATCTGCGTGTATGTTTACAATCATCTACTTTAATTCCTGACATGAGCCCACTGATTCTGAGAGAGAATTACTTTATTGTATAAAGTTATATACAGTTTGTTGGGCTGCTCAAGTAAATTGAGATGCTGAAGCACACAGCAAGTGAAATCAATCCCTAGGACAATACCAGTACTAGGTAAAACAATACATATTGTATCTAGTCAGATAAATTACTAAAATATTTTAACACGGTCAGCAACCTAAAATGTGTGTATGTCACTAGATATAAATTAAAAATCTCTATTATTAGAATAACATGATCCGTTGATCTATAATAAGATCAACTGGTCAAAGTTTATGTTAAAATATATGGTGGGAAATAATCCCTAAAGTATCACTAATGATACCCTCGACCTAGGTTTGAAGAAGAATCTTCTTGTCTATTTCCACCTCGTCAAACAATTTCTGTATACACTTAGGGACCTCAGACACCGAACCACAAGCCTATCGCTAGAAAATTAAAGAAAAATTTAATACAATTCCCATAAATATTTTTCTTTTCCTCGTGGATCTTCTCCGCTTGATCTCGGTCGTTACTCTCGTACCTTATCGTTGGGTCCAGGATATAGGCAAATTTACAATTTTCTTTGAAGGCAATGATGTCCGCGTACCTCGTTGACCCTGCGTCATCGACAGCGTACACCTCTTCAAAGCATGTGAAATTCTTTGCTCTCATGAGCTCCATAATAGCATGCTATACCCGGTGATGTCGCCTCGTGATCAACATCAGGTTATGTGGACAATTTCCGACCAAATGGGCCGGTGTTTCGGTCTCCCTGCCACACCTTCGAACTCCTTTCCGTCCCTAAAATTGTTGTTATGGCTTGTTATAATGAAAGCGTTAGTGCTAATACACATACCTAGTTTTATTTATTTCGGTTTAGTCTTTTGTCCCAAATAAAATTGTTCACTTCCGCTATAGGTTTTAGCGTATATCTCGTTTATAATTCGGTATACGAAAAAAGTGTATATAACAAAAGTTACTCTAAATAACAAAGTAAACAACTTTTGTTATTTTCGTATTTGCCGAAAAACGAATAGATAACGAAATACCGCTATTTTTAAATTCAGGCCTCCCTTACAACCCCCACTCCTGCCCGTCTCTAGAAATTTTGGTATGGCTCGTTATAATGAAAGCGTTAGTGCTAATACACATACCGAGTTTTATTTATTTCGGTTGGGTCTTTTGTCCCAAATAAAATTGTTCACTTCCGCTATAGGTTTTAGCGTATATCTCGTTTATAATTCGGTATACGACAAAAGTGTATATAACAAAAGTTCCTCTAAATAACAAAATAAACAACTTTTGTTGTGTTCATATATGCCGAAAACCCAATAGGAAACGAAATATCGCTATTTTTAATTTCTGGCCCCCCCACTCCTGTTCGTCTGAGAGAATATTAATATAGCCTAAAGTCTAAGTTGGGTCAGTAGTAATATACATACCAAGTTTCATAAAATTCTGTTCAGCCGTTTGTGCGTGAAAAGGTAACAAACAAACAAACATACACGAAAGAAACAAAATGCAGTTATGGTGTCTATGACATGTGAAACGAAAAGTTATCGTGAAATTTCGCGAAAAAAAATCAATGTACAGACAGAGGTTACAATTTTATATATATATATATATATATATATATATACACATATTTTATGTATCTATCTATCTATAAATTTGTCTGTTAACGCACTAGCGGTCGCAATTTTTGTCGTATAGTTACCAAACTTGATATATAATAGTTTTATACAAAAAGAAAGATCAAGTTCGTTAACGGCTGAAATCGGACCAGGGGGGGGGGGGTTAGAGGGGGAGAATTTCGAAATATCTTAATATCTCTGTAATTATGCGTTGGATCGAAAAATTGTATAGAACCAATCTTATTGAAAATGTAATGTTCTATAAATGTTGTTATGTACATGTTTTCACTATCTTGATTATTTACTGAGATATTTACATTTTTTTAGTTTTTGGTCTTCAGTAAAGCCCCACTATTACTCTTCTCATATTAACAAAATTCTATTATGTTATGAAGCACTTTGAAGCTTAAATACCAAATATTGTTTTCATTGAACTTTTGATTTTTGAGATTGGGTGCACGTGGGAAATCTGCTTAGCTAACGTAGCCCCTGCCTGACGGACTTTTAGCAGATTTCCCTCAAGGGAAATCAGCTATTGAGGTTGTACTCATGACGGAATTTTCGAAATTTTTCTCCAAATGTCCATCAATCCTACCTAGCAGATGACGAAAATGAGGTCCGTTCAAAACTGTGTATATATATACGAGGGTGAATCAAATATAAACGAGACTTTTCGCCTTTCGGGCACAGTAGTGGGGGGAGAACTTTCCCGCCTTTTTTGTTGTTGGGGAGGTTAGTCAGGAGTAGGGGAAGCACGTGATCTCGCCACTTCGATCGTCTCGGTGTCCACCGTGACGATGTCGGAGGAAGAGGTACCCCCGTTGACTGCGCAACGTGTCGTAATTAAGTATCTCGCCGCAGAAGGCGTAAAACCGGCCGAAATCTTGAGGAGATTGACTGCACAGTTTGGGGAAAAGACACTTTCGCGAGCCAGAACTTGGGTGCACCACTACACCCCAGAGTCTAAACAAGCGAGTATGGAGTGGAGAAAACAAGGAGAACCTGGACCAGTGAAAGCCAAGTCACGATTGTCAGCAAGCAAGGTTTTGGCTACCGTTTTTTTTGACCAGCGTGGTTTGCTGTACCTCAATTTTTTGCATGAGCGCAGGACAATTAATGCAGCCTACTACTGCGACATTTTCAGTGACGTCCGACTTGCATATCGCCGCAAAAGACGAGACCTACCGATCAGAGAAGTGGTTCTTCTCCATGTCTATGCTCGCCCCCATACAGCAGCCTTGACTAGGGAAAAATTGGAGCAACTGGGGTCGGAGACACTGGAACACCCTCCTTACAGCCCAGACCTGTCACCCTGTGACTTTCATGTGTTTGGCCCTCTCAAGGAAGCTTTAGGAGGCCAAAGATTCGACAGTGATGGTGAGGTTGAAGCCTATTGCGCAATTGGCTGCAGACACGACCTGCATCTTTCTACATGGAAGGAATTGGAAAGCTACCTATCCGTTTGGAAAAATATGTTTCCAAGTCAGGGGATTATGTAGAAAAATAACCTATATTATTTTTTGCGTTTAAAATTAAAATAAATTTAAAAAAAAGAAGTCTCGTTTATATTTGATTCACCTAAGTATATATATATATATATATATATATATATATATATATACACACATATATATGTCTGTTACCGCTCTAGCGGTCGCAATTTTTGTTTGATCGTTACCAAACTCGAAATTTAGTCGTTTTATGTAAAAAGAAAGATCAAGTTCGTTAACGGCTGAAATCGGACCAGAGGTAGGGGAGGTTTAGAGGGGAGGATTTTCGAAAATTCGAAATATCTCCGTTACTATTCGTCGGATCGAAAAATTGTACATAATCAATCTTATTGAAAATTAAATTTACTATAAATATTGTTATATACATTTATTGTCTATCTTGAATATTAACCAAGATATTTGCATTTTTATTAAATCTGGGCGGCTAACGGACGACTGACTTTCCCGCCAAAAGCTAGTTCGGCCGTTTCCTCATCTGCACGGCTCTCGTGAAATTTCTCTATTGTAAAACTTCACGTGGGAAATCTGCTTAGTTTACGCAGCCCCTGCGTGACGGACTTTTTTCGTCATCTCCTGGGTAGGATCAATGGACATTTGAAGAACATTTTTGAAAATCGCGTCATGAGTACGACCTCAATATCTGATTTCCCTCAAGGTAAATATGCTAAAACTATATACATATATAGTGTTGCTTAAACTTGCACTCTTAGAAATAATTTTATGTAAGGGCACCCACCCACACAGTTGGGCATACATTTTACTCATATGCCTTGGGGCGTAGTTAACACCCCGTCTACCTGGCTGCCTGATTATTAATGGTTAAGTAGAAATTCCAAGAGTGGAAAGTTCTGAGATTTTAGGTCGAATTCACTGTGACAACTCCAAACACCATTACTCAATTTCAAGAAAGTTTAAGTTTTCAAGAACAGAGATAAAAGTAAGTTTCTTTAACTATTGATATGCAGAAGACAGGTGTTGCTCTTCACAGCTCTATACTCTTGACAAGCTAGATTTACTATTTTCAGGGCCATGTCGTTAATAATTACCCATATAGTCTCGACAATCAGCTGCTTTTCTCACCCAATATCCTTCAGAGTTTACAACATTGAATAATTGAATATTTAGAAGGAAATGTTTAATGGAATTGTAATGTCTATTATTCTAAAACTTTGTGAATCTGAGTAACAGCTTTTCAAGGTTTTGCAAAAGTTGTGTGCACTAATAGAGGATATCAAATGACAAAATTGTTAAAAATCTGTCTTTTTATATATCGGGAAAGTAAAATGTTTAAATTTTGTGTCTTTCATGATGAACAGGAATGTATCCGTACAACTTATTTAATCTTAAGGCGGACAGAAACATTTACAACTTTCTAAACCCCCTTCTTTCTATGTCGATTTTAGGATTTTAGATTGATTGCTATCTAGGTTGATTAATGATATTATATTTATAAATTTTGAACGAAATTTAATTATTGAGAGTTACTTGAATAACAGACCTACATATAAACAGCATCTTGTATTAAAAAATAAATAAATAAGCTATGGATATAATCGCTCGCGTTTTATGTTACTACAACTGACTTAATATTACCAATTTAGTTATTTTGATTGTATTTATTTTTTATATGGATGAAACTCTCCAGAGGATAATGCACGCCCGGCATATAAAAGTCCGGCACGCAGTGGCTAAAACTTTAATGGAATCGACGCAAGCTAAGAAATGCAAGGAGGAATGCCTGTTTGCAAACTTTACTGAAGATGTGTTAGTAGTGAAGAATACTCTATCCTTGAAGAGTAACACGCCAAACCCTTCAAAATTATATATATATATACAGGGCGTCCCGTTTCCGTACCACCCCCCTTTAAAATCGAGAATTCAGGGACTGCGTAAACTAATCAGATTTCCCTCGTGAAGTTTAACAGTAGATAAATCTAAATACTGGTAACACAACATCACCGTGAATATTAAGTGAATAAATTCAAACCATAATAAGTAATCTTTCAGTCAATTTTATAACCTCCGGACGGGAAGCGTCTGAAATGTACACAAACAGTCTGCCAACCACTCAACGAAAAAAAAATTACTGAAATATATCAGAATAGAAAATATCCTCCTCTAACCCCCCCCCTTCCACTTGTCCGTCTTCAGCCATTAACTTTCTTTTTACATAAAACGATTTAATATCGAGCTTGGTAACGATGAAACAAAAATGTCGACCACTAGAGCGTTAAGAGACAAATATATATATATATATATATATATATATATATATATATATATATATATATATATATATATAGTTTATTTGTATTACTGACCTCATGACACTGAAATGAATTTAAAGATACTCGTAGTATGTATTATTATTAGCACAAATTATATTACAGTTAACTTTAATACTCTTAAGGAATAATTGGAGTTTTTTTTTTGCGAGGCTGTCAATTTTGAAGGTTATTATAAAATTAATTTTGACAGGGGCCTATATCCCCGAGTTACTTAGTAGCCAGACAACAATCTTTATATATATAATTCTACTGTACGTGTGTATGTCACTGAACTCCTCCTAAACGGCTGGACCGATTTGAATGAATTTTTTTGTACACGATTGGGTGAAGCCCTGGATGTTTTAGCATCACAAATCAGCCTGGAAGATGGAGCAGGAGAGGGGGTCGTATGGGAGGCCTAAAATTAAAAATGGTGATAATTCGTTTCCTATTCGTTTCGGCAAATATGCACATAATATTTTGTTATTTAGAGACACTTTTTTATATTCACTTTTTTGTATAACAAAGTATAAACAAGATATACACTAAAAAATTAAACTGGGAGCCAACAATTTTATTGGGCACTAACGACTGAACCGAACTTAACAAAATTCTATATGTAAATTACCATTTATTGTCCCATGATTATAAGCTATTTTAAATTTGTTAGGTTCGAACGGGAGTGGGGGTTATAAGGGGGGCCTGAATAAAAAATTCACGATATTTCATTTTCTATTTGTTTTTAGACAAACGTGCACATAACAGAAGTTGTTTTTTGAGTTATTAAAAGTAGCTTTTGTTTTAGACAATATTATTAAATTTAATATCCTAATCGCTTGAAATATCATGCAGGAAAACGTCTGTCGGGTCCGCTAGTATCGAATAAAGTAAAGAAGCCAAAATAGCCTCTAATATGCCTATTGTTACTTTTAATCTCACACAAGAAATAATAAAAAAGTCCGTCATGCAGGGGCTGCGTAAAATAAGCTGATTTCCCAAGTGAAGTTTTACAATAGATAAATCTACATACTGGTAATACAAATATATATAATTTTGAACAGACCACATTTTCATGGGATTCACATCTCCTGGGTAGGATCGATATACATTTGAAGAAAAGTTTTGAAAATCGCGTCATGAGTACGACCTCAATAGCTGATTTTTCATAAAGGAAATTTGCTAAATATGGCTCAGAGGATTTCAACGAATCTTTATATATATGAACCCAATAGCCCAAAGTACTACTTGAAAAATTGAATTTTCAATTGGGGTGGGGGTTTTATTTGATGTCAAAACATATTTTCCAACATCATCTTTAATATTTATGTTATCGAAAAATGGAAATAACTAACTTATTTGAAATATATTTTTCAGTAGTGAAACGTTATTTTAAATTTATGATTTTCCCCCTCCGAGATTAATTCTGTAGAAATGAGATATATTTAGTATATGTATTAAGGAAGTGAATATTGTCTACGTTCGAAATTTTTTGCTTTCCTTACAGGAGTCAAGGTTAACTTGAAAGTCAAAATATATATTTGTTAATATTGGATTTTTTAAATTGTGTTCAGATTATATTTTTCAATTTTAAATATTAGTTTCAAGTATAAAATTTAAACATATTGCTCCAAATCCCGGTAACCTCATCACACTTTTCAGGTATTACACGCGATTGCTGAAAAAAATTGTATTTTATATTTCGTTCTAATGCTCGGCTTATTCAATCACTGTATGGGAAACCATTTTTATTTCAATCTGTCATTGGCGGGTAGTGAGCTATTGTAAACTACTGCAAAACCTTTGATAATCGTCGGATCGCCATTTCATTACGGGTATGAAAAGAAATTCTTTAGAGAAAAAATATTACAATCGGTATGACGTAAAAAGGAAGGAATTATTTAGTACTTAAATTAATCTACTTTATATTATTACTTTTAATTAAACCTGTCATCAACGGATACATAACTAGCTGATAACTTTTTATTTCTGAAAATTGTGGACAACAACAACAAGATTCATGGACAGAATTTTAACATCCTTTTTATACTAATGTAAAGCGAATGGATATTGTTGACGTGAGTTCTGTTATACTCGTACATTATTAATAATAACTGCTATGGAGGTTTACTTAGAAGTCAAAAGATATATTCATCAATATCTTCGTTAACATTGGTTTTATTAAAAAAAAAATGTAATGAATAAATTGTGATTAGGATATTTCTTTGGTCTTAAAAAGTCATTTCAATTTTTGAATTCAAAATTTTAGATTACCTTTTTAAGATGTAAGAAAACTAGAGAAAACTCAAAGCTGTTTTATAAAGTCCTCAAGGGCACGAGAATGTCAATCACGTCTGAAGTTAATTAAGAGCAAGCGTGTTCAAACTATTATCAGAGAAAAGGTAGAGGTAATATTTTCCGGAAATTCGATTTGGTTCATATTAGGTATTAATTTTTACACAATTAGGGAGTGACAGAGAATGGCTGGACTGAATCGAATATTTTTGGCGTAATACAGAGTATGCAATTTTAATATTTCGAATTTAAACGGTGCCAACTTCCTATTAGTCAACGGGTAACCCTGCTGTATGAACATAAATTTCTCCAGTTCTTGTCTTCTATGGAGAATTTCACATCATCAGTGCTCTTATGCGATTTTATTAGATTATTGTGCTATTATTACAAAGGGTAATTTTTGATCCATGTAACTCATACATAATGTTTTGTTAGGATATTTTTATTAATATGTTTTGGAGCGTTCGCTGCTAGGCGTTATTGCTCATAAAAAGCAAAACACAAAAAAACAATGTATATAAACAAAATACAAAAATGAAAACAGTAACAAGAAAAAATTAAACAATACAATTAGAACAGAACAAACTAAGAACGCAAACAAATAACAAAACGCAACTAAATAACAGAACGCAACAAAAAACAAACGCAACTAAATAACAGAACGCAAACAAATAACAAAACGCAACTAAATAACAGAACGCAACAAAAAAACAAACGCAACTAAATAACAGAACGCAAACAAATAACAAAACGCAACTAAATAACAGAACGCAACAAAAAACAAACGCAACTAAATAACGGAACGCAAAAAAAATAACAAAACGCAACTAAATAACAGAACGCAACCAAATAACAAAACGCAACTAAATAACAGAAGGCAACCAAATAACACTACTCAACTAAATAACAGAATGCAATCAAATAACAAAACGCAACTAAATAACAGAGCGAAACCAAATAAAAATACTCAACTAAATAACAGAACGCAATCAAATAACAAAACGCAACTAAATAACAGAGCGCAACCAAATAACAAAATGCAACTAAATAACAGAAGGCAACCAAATAACAATACTCAACTTAATAACAGAACACAATCAAATTACAAAACGCAACTAAATAACAGAGCGCAACCAAATAACAAAACTCAACTAAATAACAGAATGCAACTAAATAACAGAAGGCAACCAAATAACAATACTCATCTTAATAACAGAACGCAATCAAATTACAAAACGCAACTAAATAACAGAGCGCAACCAAATAACAAAACTCAACTAAATAACAGAATGCAATCAAATAACAAAACGCAACTAAATAACAGAGCGCAATCAAATAACGAAACTCAACTAAATAACAGAACGCAATCAAATAACAAAACGCAACTAAATAACAGAGCGCAACCAAATAACAAAATGCAACCAAAGAGACAAAAAAAAGCATGGATCAACAAATAAAAAAAATAAACAGAAACAAAACATTAAATTCAAAATCAAAAAATCTTGTCAGGAAACTAGATAATTAAAAAGTATAAAGACTAATAAAATTACGGAAACAATTATATACTTTCATATACACTATATGTTTAATTTGTAAAACATAGAGATCCCAGGGGATGTTAATATTTTGTTGACTTTCAGTGATATGTTTAATATTTTAAAATCATTTTATGCTAAAGACGTAGTAAATTTAGTAACTGATGAAGATTACACGCTCCAGAACATTTTCATTTCAAGCAAGGAAAACAATAAAATTAGAAATAAAGCTGTAAACTTAACTAACGAACCCATAAATAACCAAAGTTTTAATAATATTCCAGCTAATATAAGCTTATATATATATATATATATATATATATATATATATATATATATATATTTAGCACACTACTAATGAACAAAGGACAATTTTAGTTCGATGTAACTCATACATAATGTTTCGTTCAAAATACTTTATTATTTTTAAAAAAGTTATTGGAATGGCTCATTAAAATCCCTAAAGTTCTGAACTTTACTATCACATTCTTCCTTTATAGTTGAAAAATTCTTCATTTAGTTACTTTGTAGGGTAAGAGACATTAGAACTAAATTGATTCCGAAGTCGCCGAACTAGTCTCGAAAATCATTAAATAAAGTTTTGCCACGGTTTCTTGGAACCTAAGCATTCCTTATGCAAAATGAAACATACCCTCTCTCTCTCTCTCTCCCAGGAGTAGTTCACATTTTTATTTTTACATTATAATGGGGAAATTCATGTTTTACCACTTGAAATTCTACAATACGGCTATACGCTCATATGACATGGCAGCGTTTTATTAACCTGGTCTCCTAGGTATTCAATTTCCCTCCAAATCATTCAGTCAGTGATCGGGTGGGGCTTCCTTTAAGAAATATGGTGGGAGTAATATTGATTTCTTTCAAGTACTAACCTATCCTATCAGAATACACAACCGTAAAAATACATCTTCCTCCTGGTGGGTCCTCGTTTATTAGGCATATCTGAAACATCTATACGTCCGTCCGCGTGTGTGTGTTAAATTAATAAATAAACAAATAAAACCATATTTTATTTACTAATTAAACATGAAGTTCTAACATTCTTCTATGGCTTTTAAACTAACTTATATGTTTCAAGTTGGACATCAAGTCGTTGTCAAGGTTTATCGTTATCCGATCGCAATATTTCAGTTATTAAACTCAAATGAAAAAAAAAAAAAAAAAAAAAAAAATAAAGAGGGAAAATAATTGTTCACCCTTATAGTCTGGGCACCCTTTTATATATACATACACACACACACACACACACACTCACACACACACACACACACACACACACACACACACACACACACACTCACACACACACTTTCTCTCACACATATATGTATGTACCTCATTTTCGTCATTTCCTATGGTAGGATCGCAATAGCATCTGAGGACGTTGTTCAAATATCGCGTCATCAGTACAAGTTCATAGCCTTAATGGAAATCTGCAAAAAGGTGTTAGACATGTTACCCGCGTATACAGAATTTAGAATTTTATAATAAATTTTACATTTACTTTGTTTTTTCTTCAAAATTCATATAGAAGAAATTTCGGGTGCACGAGTCTTTACATCACCCCATGTATCTAAACGACGTCGTACACATTTGAAGTCTGTGTCAATGGCATATCAACTGCTTGATGAATTGTTCGTATAGTAGGGGGGTAGTGAGCTTTCCTAAACAATTAAAATTATGAAGCGAAAAGAGAGAGAGTGAGATAATAACAGAGAGACAAAATAACATAACAGATAATAATAAAAATACTCATGGTGCTATTCTTTTAGTTAATATTCCATTATTTATGTTTACGTAGACTACATTATAAATACAAATGAGAAACAAACTTATTGTATTTTATTCAATCAAATTTCTATTTATTGTGACGTTTTTTCGATTATGAATTATTATTTTTAATAGAAAAATGTATCACACAGAGAGTGATAATTATTTTTAACGGAATCAATAAATCTCAAAAATTAATTTCTAATACAAAATCAGACATGATTTTTAAGTTTATTAATACAAAATAATGGCTATTTCATGATTTTGGAAAATATTTACTATCGATTCTGACTTTTGAATCATTTACTGTTGTTTGCCCCGCTTTCACATCACACAGGGTAAAATTCCTTGACAAATATATAATGCCTCAAAGAGAATATATATCATTGGTAAAGATTTTGGATTACAACAGTGAAAATAAAGTTAATGACGTTTTCTGTTTCTTATCAAAAGTTTGCGGAAGTTAACAGTATAAAAGAAAGAATTTTATTATTTTTATGGGGGTGCTAAAACAACAATAATCGGTACATTATTTATTATATGCAATTGTATTTATTATTAGTATTCTGTTTGTCATATATCTTAGAGAAGAATTATGTTAATTTGATATATCAGAAAACTGATCTGTATTTAGAGATTAAAAAAGAATGAATTAATCTACATTTCATAATTTAATATGATCTATTGAATTAAGTGTTATAATTATTTAGATTAATATTTATATTGTATTACATGCCAATGTATATGCTGTTCATTTGTAATTTAGAAATTATTATTATTTTATTTACACATATTTTAAGAAGTTATAATATATTAATAACCATACTAACAGTAATTGGTGAGTCTCTTGGCAACATATTTGTAAACATAAGCCAGTAAAATATCTATCTATTATCAATTCAAACCCTGAAAAATAGACATATTGACAGCCTCCCTCAATTTTGCTGGGATCTTTTGTTTAATCCAAACTCTCCATTTATCCTCACCTAAAATATCTTCTCCCCAATATTTCCATAGTATAGAATGATAATCGATTATTCCCTGATAATTTTTATGTGGCAGAGTTCCCTCTATTTCATCATTATTATTCGATGGATAATCCGGTTGGAGAGGTCATCTCTACGTTTAATATGTTTTTGAACTTCTCACGAAACTCTGACTTAGTTATCTGTTTAGAGGGAGGTTATGGGCTAGTAGGTCAGGTGCTGGCATTGAATTAATGAAATTAAGCATGATAGGGCGTGGTCCTTAAGTGGATGAATGTCTAGTCTATCCATTGACCAACACGTGCCCACTCTAGGGTAACCACTAAGCATCTTAATGCAAGGAGAGGAAGCTTGAATAAATTAGTAGCCAGCTCAGAAGGAAAGAGCGCTTTGCTACTCTTATTCCTTTACCCCAATGTGACATAAAACAGGCCAAAGGCGTCTCTGGAATGTTGCGCAACAACATATGTTTACGTTAAAGGAATAAATAATAGTAAAATACTGTTTAATGTTAACTTATCGTGTTATACTACAGCATTTGATGAATACGAGTCCCTTTGTCTATTTCTAAGGGAGGGCTTCCTATTATAGATGCATTAAAAAATCACCATTTCAATCTAATTCACACACACACACACACACACACACACACACAAAACACCAGATTTCTACTACCTTTCAGTAATTCCTTTCCGACTATTTTGCGGCGCCTATGACCATGGATTCGTTTATTTTACTGATTTTTAGTCAGGAGAATAGAAGCCAGATACTCATATTTTTTCTGGGATATTCATTTAAAAGACATTTTCTCTCCAGCCTGAATCATATATTTATGTTCTGATCAGTTGGTTTGTTTCGTAAGGTTTTAGGGCGAAAAACTGCCACTATCATCGCCCTGTAATATCTATAATTCACATTTTGGTATCCTCATCCATATCGCCATTTTAACAATATAAACGAGGATACAAAAAACTTGTACTTTAAATTTCTTTGTATAAATTCGTATTTTTCACAAAATTAAACAATTTATCGAGTTCTTTCGGGTCATCTCCAAGAGCCACTTCTATATCATTGTAAATATTGCATTTGTTTCTATTATCTGTATACTTATGATATTCCATTAATATGTGGTAGATAGTCATGTCTGTGTTAGACTTCTCACAAATCGTTGGTTGATCTTTTGTCTTAAGATAACCATGCGTAAATCTTCTGTGCCCTATTCGGAGTCTTCCTAAAACAACTTTATCTCTTCTGTTGTCTCTTGTCGAATATTTCCATGGACGGATGGTGGTTTTTATAGTTTTTAGTTTATTGTTCTGGGTTTCCTTCCACATGTGTTGCCAGTTTTTATCAATTTCTTCTTTGAGTGGTTGATAGAGTTCTGCAAATGTAATTGTTGTAGGGGTGATGGAGTCGAGATCTCTGTAAGTATCAGTACCTATTTGTTTCAATCTTGCCGATCAAATTATTTACTGAAACATTTGCTCTATACATTTCGTCATAACTAGAAAGTTAGTGGAGCTACTGTGGTTATTCTTTTTGTATTAGCCTTCCTTTACTCTTCACCCACCCCTTGCTGTGTTATTCTATAAGAAATCACCCTATATGTCAGACACTCATATGTGACGGCCTTTTTTATTTTGTTTCAGCGGCGATCAGAAAATGTGGCGAACAGAACCAAGTAAGAGTTCTTTATCCACATTACCTTCAATATATTATGCAATAAAAATATTTAAGTGTATTTGATTCGAACATTTTTTACTTGTTTCAGGTGAAATACTGAAATGACAGCTATGGAATGGATAATTATCGCTAATATGGTGTAAAAGTCCATTATAAATTATTTTTTCTAAGGCTCTACCGGCAAAGGGATAAGGCTAATGGGTCTGTAGTTACTAAAGCTAATATTACACGAAGTTTTATGAATTTGAATAATTTTTGATATTTTTCACGCATCTGGGAAAACTGTATCTTTGAAGAACTTTTTATATAAATTATTTATATAATATGGTAATTTACTATAAAGTTTTTTAAGCATAGTTGCTGTAATAACATCAATTCCGGCGATATTTTTATTATTTAAGTTTAAAATAACTTGTTTTTATTTAATTGTCCGTAATATATATTATGCAATAAAAATATTTAAATGTATTTGATTTGGATATCTTGGCGGTTCCAATTGATTGTTATAACCCTTTTATGCACAGTAAGAGTCAATTAGAAAGCTGTGTAGATTAAATTCTTTTTTTGTATTTAATTTGTTTAATTGTGATGGGATAGTTTATGTCTTCTGCACAATGGCTCTAGAAAGAAGAGGTGCGACCGGAGTATTTTGTAGATAACATGGGCAGATATCCTTTTTAAATAATTCTTCGACCTTTATTTTTCCTTCCGACCTCACTCCGGCCAAGATATTTCTAATGATCGACTTCATAAGATGAATTGTGCCTTGACCATTTCAAGAAAGAATGTAATGCATATTCATCACACAAGCAGATGAGTATGCATGAGTCAATAGTTCTTTCACTGGGTCATTCGACTTTTTTACAACACAGAAAAAATAAATAAATAAACGCAATAACTTTTGTAGGCTTGTAGGAATGTTATAAACCTGGGATACCTTTAACCACCCTCGAGGGGGAAAACTGTATCTTTGAAGAATTTTTTATAAAATTATTTATATAATATATAAAAAAACTATAAAGTTGTTTAAGTATAGTTGCTGTAATAACATCAATTCCGGTGATCTTTTTATTATTTAAGTTTGAAATAACTTATTTTTTATTTCATTGTCCGTAAGATCTTTGTCAAGTTGAGTGTCTGGAGATTCTTGCTATCCACGTTGAAGTTCTTAATGTAAATTGTTGTCAGTCCCAAAATCGTTAGTTTTAATAAAATTATCTAGTAGTTCAGTCAGTGATTTGTTTATGTCTGTGGTGTATGTACCGTCATGTTTCTCCATAGTTCTTAGTTTACATTCAATTTTGTTTTCGAGATGACATTGTATAAAAACAATTCCAAGGATTTTATTTGTCGATGAATGTGCAGAAATCTTTCCAAGATTGTGCTTTTACCAGTTTTATCTCACGTTGGTAAATATGTCTCTGATTTAAATATGCTGTTTTTCTCTCACCCCGTAGTAAATTGTCAGTTTTTGTCCGTTGATAAACACGTCGCAGTCTATTTCTGAGGAGGAAGCAAATATTATGAAAGTATCGTTTTAATTACACAACCCTTTGCTTGTATGTGCTCGCAAAACAAGTGAGTAGCACATTTTAATGCGTGCGAGATGATTTACATCAAATACATACTTTTATTTATATTGCAGAGTTTGCGGTTAATAACTATTGCTTTGGGATAACACAAACATTTTAATTCTGTTATTTAGAATGATTCCTTGAAAAAAATAATGTCACAGATATTCTTCAGGAAGATTTTAAAAACATGATGTTAAACTAGTATAAAAGCTGTGTCACCTTTGGCTAAAATAGAATGTAATAAATTTGTTGGTAGTATTCAGCATTCTTGGGAACTTTATGGGTGTTATAGAATAAGATTCAATTATTGTTTATAGCCTTCGTATCTTTTCCTTTGGAAGCTTTCTTATAGTGGCTTTCCGTTTTCGCGAAATATATTTTTAAGCGCTATGTATTTATTAAATTAATATACAGTTATGCTTCGGATTATACTAGTCAACAGCCAAAATACTGCATGCGATTTTTTTTCTGTTTTATGTAGAAATTTACTCATCAAAACGGTGGTAAAACTTTCGTCACGGGAGATTGTCATGGAAAGTTTGTGTTTTTCTTTTAATTAAGCATGACATTTCCCTCTTGGGATTGTATTCTGGTATCGCAGTCTAGAGTCAAAAACTTGATTCAATAAAGATTTTTTAAGATAATTTAATGTTTCACGGAGCAAAACTATAGAGATATATATACAAATAGAAGAGGTAAGCATTAAGGGTGGTTATGGGTCTATGTATTTCGAGGTATGATGATGAGCTGAGGTGGCCTGTACCAACAGGTTCATAGCGAAACGTTACTAAAAAAATAGTGGCTAAAGTAGCGTGTTCTGATGAGTTGTATATTATACTGTTTTATTTCAACATGCTAAATATGTATGTTGTGGATTTAGTTTGTTCTTTGGACCAAACTCAGTTTACACCCAGCAAACAACACGTGACTGTGCTCATGTTTACTAGGTGATTGAACAATTTCTCCTGTCGACTAGAAGAGAATATTGTTTTTATTTTTGATATGGAAGAATATGGATACTCTCTTATTAATGAAGTCGAGTGACAACGAAATAATTTCCCTACTATCGTGGTTGAGTACATTGAAGTCATATTAGGCTTTACAGAACTTATTTACAAAACCTATTCTTCTCACTTTCATAACATATTTTTGTGAGTATTATTTGTTAGTAAGTGGAAATAACATTTGCCACCTACAGAAATGATTTCTTAGCGAAAAATGTCAATGCTTTTATATACCTCACCCATTTCTTTCTCTCAAATAAGAAAACTCGTAATTAATGACTGGACTAATTTGTATTTGATCGTTACCCAACTCGATTTTTAATTTATGTAAAAAGGAACACCATTTTTGTTAATGGATGAATTCGGATAAGTGGGAGAAGGGGTTTAGAGGGGAGGATTTTCGAAAATTCTAAATATCTTCCGTTACTAAAAGTCGGATCAAAATATTGTATAGAACCAATCTTATTGCAAATTAGGAGCACTATAAATATTGTTAGATACATTTATTCTCTATACTGAATATTAACCGAGATATTTGCATTTTTCAGTTTTCTGCCTTCAGCAAACCCCCGTTCCTGCTAATGTAATATTAATAATAAGCTCATGAACCACTTCATTCCAAGGTTAAGTACCAAAAATTGTGTTTCATTGAGCTTCTACTTTGTTGAGACATATGGAAATACGTTTTTTTGACCCTCCCCCTTTCTTTTATTTTTGGACTACTAAATTGAGATAAAAAATATTCCGAGTCATTATAAATTACAGTACTAGATGTAGTAAATAGCATTCAATAAAATTAATATGCTATTTTCAGGTTGTTTTCCTTCCCAGTGAAGAATATTTCTCTGTTCAGCTCTTGCAGAGCTTTTTGTTTAAAATTCAGGCGCTTTCTGCTGGGAGGTTATTAAAATTGAGATTTCTCATTACCGTTTGTATTTATTCACTTATTATTCATGGTGCTGTTGTGTTACCAGTATGTAGATGAACTATTGCAATACTACTTAGTTTACGCTGTTCCTGTTTGAAGGACTTTATTCATTTTTTTTTTTGTTACCAGCGTCTTAAATAAATATGATCTCTCTGCTTTCTTGCAATTTTTTTTTTAGGTGTGTGGTGTTTGAGACGAGAGAGGTTGACGTTTGACAGTCGGCGGCTGGGGGCAGAATGGCAGAGGCGGGAAGGCGGGAGAGGGAGACGGAGCGCCTGCGTTGTTGGGGGGAGGGCGCGCAGTCAGGGGACAAGCAAGGCCTCGCTGAGTCGTCGCCTACACGCCGACCAGCTCCGGTCCTCCATCGATTTATGCCCGGTAAGTCTTTACATCTCTTCATCTCTCATCTTACACCCTCCTCCTCAGCTCCCACCATCATTAAACTGAATGAATATTTATTTTTAAAATAATTCTACTGATGTAAATGTATCTTTTATGGCTCTTTGCCCGGCTTAAATCGGCCAGTGTAAGGTTATTTATTCTTTTAGGTTGGTTTTATGTGAAAGTAACCTTAATGAAGTGGATGGTGACGGCCAGAAATAAAACCGCTTCAATAAATATGAACTTATAATTCAAATTATGATTTCATTATTATATTTTAGCTCCTATGAGCCTTTATTTTGTATAAAATACTAAAATATTTATGAAATTTCTATACACACATGCCTACACACCTGTATATATATATATATATATATATATATATATATATATATATATATATACACGTATTAAAAAAAGCCTATTATTGAGCCTTTTATAATAAAAAAAATGATGAGTTTTACCTTATAAAAATTAATGTGAGTGGGTGCGAGGGGGTATGCGAATATGTGTGTTAGTAAATGTGTGGGTGCGTGCGCTTGAACTCATTGCTTTATGATTATATGTACTATGCATAATATACTTCTCATTTTTCCAGTTTTATTTTTATTTTATTTTATTAAATGCAACTGCACTCATCCAATTCTTAATGTTATTATTATTTCAAATTTGTACATCAAGATCATCGTTGCTCTCGTATACACGTTCAGCATCCCAGAACAACCAAACACTGCATGTGTTTATACTTGATTTTGCCTAGCTTTGGCAATCTTTTAATCATCTTTTTTTGTTTTTGTTTATGTGTATCCTTGCTTTTGTGTCTCCATAAGAAAAATGTTAGCTTAATTAATATATTTCTTCTCAAGAAAAATTGGCAATCCTTTTTTTTTTCCAGAGGAATCGCAGTTCAAGATTTACAGTGACTGACGTTTCTTAAATTTACATGTCCATCATGAAGTGTTACCAATGCTAATTTTCTTTAAATGTGAGTGTACAGCATGAATGTAATGAACATGGTTTTGGTACAAAATGTGCACGTTACAGATGGATAACTGATTACCTTTGCCTATCTGTAAATTTGCTGCTGAAGTCTTTTGTAAAGGTTACTTTAATGAGCGAATTGTACTGGAAATTTCATGTATTAATAAAGAAAAAAAAATAAAACTTTCAAGCTATTATGGAAATCCTCATATGTTTCTTGAAACTATGTACCTTCAATAGAATAGATACAGTGTTCATATAACTTTAAGAACGACTCTTTCAAACGTCATGTATCCATCACATCATCCATGTGACACATTTACTTTCTAAAGAACATTGAACTGCGACTGGACTAAATATTTAAACTGAAATATATATATCTTGTAAATAAAAAAAAAAAAACAGAAAAAAACATGGGTTCTCTTGAAAGTGCACTACCATATATATTTCGACATTTTTTGGTTATTTTAGACAATTCTTGGAAGGACTTGTTTCTTCTAAGTGAAAGAAAAATGCTTAGCCTCTGCAGAGATTGATGGGATGCGTTGAACTCTCTTATTAATAAAGTCGATTGTCAGCGAAATAATACCACCATTTTCAGGGTTGGCTACGTCGAAAGCGCATCCATTTTTGATGAAATTATTTGTATAACTTTTCTTGTCAGCTTGATAAAGTTTAACATGTTCCTTTACTTGAAGTAACATTACTACATAAATAACAGGAGTAATATTTGAAATTATTTCTTAAGGATAAATGTTACTTAAGTAATTGTTTCCCATGAATGCTTTTATATTCCACGCCGGTTACTGGAAATAAGGATAATTACTTTTAGGTAACAGGGGATTAAACAATTTCAGGTAGCTTATGGTACGAGTAGTTCTCATGACAGAATATTTCCAGGTAAATTCTATTTACTCATTTGAGTAAACCATGTTACTCACTCACATTTCGGTAGTATACTTCATTATTGGTTAGAAGGGGGCATTTTACTGTATTATTAGCCAGCTAATTAATTCCATAATACATTTTCATTGGGCACAAGCTTTTCCCGTTATGAATTACTAGTAACTGTAACAATTCAATCAGTCCGACCTAGAAGAAGAAGAAGAAGAAAAATTTACAATATATAAAAATTAATCATCAATCGCATGACATAAAGTAAATATTAATAAAATAAAAGTAATAAGTTTACTACAAAAATTAAGCCAAAAAAATGAAAATAAGAATATAAAAATAAAATACAAAGTAAGACAGAAAACAAAAAAGATAAATAAAATAAAAACAATATGTACTCTATATATATATATATATATATATATATATATATATATATATATATATATATATATAAATGCAATTATGATTATTCCAAAGAAATCAATGGGATTGAGTTAGGGGCAACCTGTCTTCCTCTTTAATCCCAATTTCCTTCAAAAATCGGCAGTATTTTTCGGTGTTATTCCTCTTGATCTGAACCATAGACCCCCCCCCCCAACATTACATGCCATTCGTCTTTAGAGAATTCCAATGATTTTTCGTAATAGAATTCTTTTCATTTCATTGTTCTTTTATAAATCGGTCCTCGTTTTTACATTCGACTTCAAGGGAACGAAATAACTCCCCCCCCCAGTTCGTGAGTGGTAGGGTCTATAGATTAATGTACATTTAGTCTTCGGCAAGAAGGAAATAATGTACCTGGAACCTTCGGAGTCGGCACTGTCAACTTCCTAACAGTATGCAATGCAATTCTTCATCGGCATTTCATGATTACTGTTTAACCTTGTGATGATGACGGGTGATAAGATGTATATTGTGCGGACAATTCCCCAGGACACGGGGTGGTGTTTCATGCCGGATATCTGCGGGGCCCGTCATCTTCTTTACATTGGCCAATCATTTCAGGGGTAGCACGAAGAGCGGCATAATCAATGTTCAACTTCAAAGCGTTTGCCGAAGAGGATAGTAATGTTTTTCCTAAAGAAAGCGATTGCTTTTGGGGTTATCTTTGTAATGATAAACACCTATCCCCTGCCATTTGCTATTCGCCCGTTCATGAAATGTTTTTTCTTTTAAGCCTTTCCTAATTTTTTTTATATTTAATTCATCCATACCAATACCCATTTCTTGTTTCTTAAAACGTTCACTAATTTCTTTATTATGACCATTGCTCTCATTTATTCCTTATTACAAAATATATTTAAAAAATCAGGAAATATATTTAAAATCAGGAGTTTGAATGTTGAAATTTTTCACTACTTCCCCCTTCTAACATTTAGCGAGAAGGAAAATAGAAATGTTTACTCTCCGTAACCTTGCCGCTAGCAATTTTCCTAGCTTTTAATGGATATGAATATCTGTGGCGGGGAAAAAAATAATTTACACCAGAATTCAATAAAACAATTAGGAGCTGACCGTTTGAACGTTTTCGAAAAATATCAACGTGTAATTAAAAAAAGAATATATATTTTTCTTCATTAATCCGAAGTACCTGATTATCTTCAGGTCACCTTGACAGGGCCCCCGATACCATATGTGCAAAGTGTGCAATGCACACGGGCTCCATCCTTTAGGGGGCCAAAACCAAGGTCCCAAAAACAAAATTTAAAGCTCAGTTCTTTGCTTTATTTTAAGTACGTACCTACCATCAAAAATAAAAGTCCGTCACGCAGGGGCTGCGTAAACTAAGCAGATTTCCCACGTGAAGTTATACAATAGAGAAATCTCCATACGAGTGCCGAACAGTTACGGAAACGGCCGAACTAGCTTTCGGCGGGAACGAATAGAAGCGACCATAGCTCGTCCGTTACACTTAATAAAAATGCAAATATCTCGGTTAATATTTAAGATAGAGAATAAATGTATATAACAATATTTATATTACATTTATTTGGCAATAAGATTGTTTCTATACAATTTTTCGATCCGACGTATAGTAATGGAGATATTCCGAATTTCCAAAATTCCACCCTCTAGAACCCCCCCCCCCCCACTGGTCAGATTTCAGTCGTTAACGAACTTGATCTTTCTTTTTATATAAAACGATTAAATACCGAGTTAGGTGACGATTAAACATAAATTGCGACCGCTAGAGTGTTAACAGACAAATATATATAGTTTTGAACAGACCTCATTTTCGTGATCTCCTGAGTAGGATCGATGGACATTTGAAGAGATTTTTCGAAAATCGCGTCATGAGTACGACCTCAATAGCTTATTTTCCTTAAGGGAAATCTGCTAAAAAAGATAATTCAGAATGCTTTAAGGGGCGACAAAATCCTTTTTTGCACACAGGTGCCAGTTGCCCTTACGGGGGCCCTGCATCTTGGTGTACGTCATGAATTCTTTCTGATTCTATTCTATATGAGGGCTGATATGCATATTCTTCGATGTTCAGCAATTTCTACCCATTTGACTTTTCAGTGTTTTTGTAATTAACAATATTGGAGCTTTTAGTAGTTTTTACTCTGTACTTAAGATCTTAACTTACTTTAACTGATGTATTTTCCAGTTTAACAAATGAATTATTCTGAGATGAGGAAACCTGTTAAAAACAAACAAAGTGCGCGAAGCAAAATGCTTTGAGTAGAAAGATTAGTTTTCTAAGCAGGAGGGAAGTCATCAAGGAGCCCATGTTGGCCGTGGATAAGCCCTTCCTGCTTCCTTTCTTATTCCTTGATTACTGGGCGTTGTCTTCGAAAATCTTGAGCCTGCTCTGACAGCCGAAATGAGATATCCGAAATGTCCGTCACGCAGGGGATGTGCAAACTAAGCAGATTTCCCACGAGCTGTTGTATGACGCTAATGGGCTCAACTCCGCAATCCATTCTTACATTACCCATATTAAGAAGCCTATGTAAATAGGAATTTAAATACGAGATAGATATGAGATATATTGTGATTATGTAACTCAATGCGAATAATGGATGAGTAAAAATGGGGGTTTCTGAAGACTGAATAATAGACAATTAAAATAAGGTTAATCTTTGAGAGGTACAGAAATAATGTGTAAAACAACAATCATAGGAAATTAATTTTGGAATAAGATTGGTTAAATACAATATTTCGATTTATAACAACTATGATATTCCGAATCGCCCCTACCTTCCCCATGGTCTGACTTTAGCCATTAGCGGATATAATCTTTATTTTTAGATGAAACTGTTAAATATCGATTATGGCATTGATTAAAAAAAATCATGTATTCTAGAACGTAAACCTTAACTGACCTTGAAGACTGAATACTAAAAATGCAATATATCTCCGTTAATATTCAAGATAAATAAAAAATGTATAGAACAACTTTTATAGGAACTTACATTAGCAGCAAGATTGGTTATATACATTTTTTCTATCCGCCTCAAAATACGGAGATATTTTGAATTTCTCTTTTCCCCCTCTAGCCTGTGGATGTTAGCCATTTACAAACTTGATCATTAGTTTTGCTCAATTAATTTAAATACCAACTTTGATATAGAACAAGAACTGCGAACGCTAAAGCGTTGCCAGACAACTCAGATTTATATGTATAGTTATGAACATAATTCGTTCATAGTTTTATTTTCGTCATTCCCTAGATATGTTCAATGGACATATGAAGATATTTTTTGGAAATCGCGTCATTCAAGCCTAAGGAATCAAACCACTTCAGAGAACCTGTACTAGAAAATAGGAAAGAAGCAATAAAAATTACAATTGAAATTATTACATTTTTCACATACATATCATTTTAATAAATTCTATATATGTGTGTTCAATTTTCAATTGAACCTTTATTTTCAATAAAATAAAATTATACTGACGGAAATGAAGAAGTATTCAAATTGTGACTAGCTTGATTGTCGCCAATCGGCCAGCGTGCAACCGTGCTATTTCAGTGCTGATGGAGTTGCAGGAACAGCACAATATAGATATCTGGCTTAAGAATGTCTGAGCTCTCAGATAACCTAAGAAGCTGAGAGACTGTAAATTTTCATTATAATTCAGACTGTAAAGGCAGGAGGAAGAAGAAAAATAACAACCATTAGCAAGGTTTAACACTCCAATTTTTTGGCAATTATAGTTTTTTGAAAGTCGCGTCATTAAATTGCTTATTAGCTGATTTCCCTTAAGGTAAATATAGTAAAATAGAAGGGGAGAGAATAATTTAAGAAAATCTATCATTTGTACAAATGTTGAAGTCAAGCATGCCATGTTAATAGTAGTTGTTGATTAATGAAGATGGTGTAGTCTTTTTCTACAAATAAACACACACACACATACATACATATGGCGATGGTGATGTTGGCTTCCATTAACATTATCTGTTTTCAATGAACTTATTTTTAATTCTTGGTAGTAAGCAATCATTTTAACTCAAACGATATTCAATTCCATTATCCAAGATCCATTAAGTAAAGAGCATAAAACAAGCTAGATTATAGAACTCATCCTGCGACATGAACTAAGCCTCTAGAATTAAATAATAATAAGTCGCATGCAGATGATTAAACTTCTAGTATAATTTTTCTCCTAGAATAAACCACAAACTTTATTAGAGAATCGGGTAAGTAACTTGACTTAAAATAAACATTTGCAGGTTCATTTATTTTCTCTGATCTCCATACGTCTTCTCACATCCTAATACACAATTGTCAATTGAAGTAAAATTTTACATTTGATATAATCGTTTAATGATTCTCAAAGTAATTCTCATGGGATTCACCCTTGCTATTTAGTAAGAAACCTTTTTTCAATAATGCTATTTTAAAGGAGGAGAGGCATGCCCAGTTAGAGGTTGCACGTAGAACTAAAGTTATTCTAGTTGCTGTCCACAAAGAATATTCTGAAGATTGTGGCAGAGCCATTTTTTAAGGGCCGTAAGTTCGTATAGTGATTATTGATTTAAATACGTAAAAATGATCATTAGTACCACATGCAAATGCGGAGCACACCTCACAAAAGTTTTAATAAAGCTGGTCAAAAGATAAGATAAATAACAGATTTCAAATAATTAGCATTGAAAATTGTGTTTCACGAGTGAACTGAATACTCAGAGGATTTGGAAATGAAAATGCAGCTTCGGAAGTGAAAACGATTTTATGGTCGCAAGAAAATATGAAATATATATATACGCAATTTGGTATGCAACCATTTTTCATTACAAGAGATCAGGATTAATTTAACTCCTGGCTTCAGGATTTTAGAGATCTGAATAATATTAGAAAGAAAGAGGCTTTAGATAGAAACATTCCTCTTCAAAAGGAAAACTGCTATTATATACGTAGAACGTTATGGTGGGTATGTAATAGCTGCCAGAGTTTAGAAAGCATAGTTGCATGCCTTAAAAGGTTTTTTTTTATTTTTCAAAACAATCGAACATCTATCTATTTAGAGCTTTCCGTGAGTTCTGCCTAAGGAATGAAACCACTTCAGACAAAACCTGTACTAGAAAATAGGAAAGAAGAAATAAAAATTACAATTTAAATTATTGCATTTTTCACATATATATCAGTTTATTAAATTCTATATATGTGTATTCAATTTTTAATTGAACCTTTATTTTCAATAAAATAAAATTATACTGACGGAAATCAAGAAGTATTCAAATTATGACTTGGTTGATTGTCGCTAATCGGCCAGCGTGCAACCATGTTATTTCAGTGCTGATGGAGTTGCAGGAACGGCACAATTTAGATATCTGGCTTAAGAATGTCTGAGATTTCAGATAACCTAAGCAGAGAGACTGTACATTTTCATTATAATTCAGACTGTAAAGCCAGGAGGAGGAAGAAAAATAACAACCATTAGCAAGGTTAAACACTCAAATTTTTTTTGGCAATTATAGTTACATTGCACGTTATTTGTAAGATGTAAATTCGAATTTTTAATACTGGCATGAATAAGTACTCAAAGTTTAGGAAGTCATATACATATTTAGCGCATTGGTAACAACCCTTTCTTTGGAAATTTTTTTGAATAACCGTTTATCAAATATTTAAAACTTCAAAGAAAATAACATATGTATTTTTATGAATAGAATATAGTATTTAAAAAAAAATATGTAATTTAATTAAAATTGATTCAACAATGTATTTAGGTATTTGGTGTTACAATGCGTAATCTTTTAATGACATTTGGAAAGTAGAAACGGAGTGGTATACGCAGGTCGATTGCATTTGACATAATGTTTGACCCAATACAAAGTGGTTTTAGACGGCATATACCGCGACATTTAGGGACCATCCATGCGAGGTGAAAATTGAGGTTTACGACTTCAATTTTCATATTACGTGTAATTAATAAAAAGTAAAGAAATGAATAGCTTGCAGAAAAAGCATTTAATGGCTCTTGCTTGCAATAAACGTTGAGAGCGAAATAATAGACGAAGACGAGTGACAAGGCAGCCGAGAGGGGAATGCTTCGAGGGAGAGGGTGAACAAGGACACCGCCTTCAATTATCTCCCGTAGCGAAATGGCTAAGGAAGTGCAATAAAAAAGACTTAATTTCGTCATAAATGTTATCATAATTGTAGAAGGAAACTATGATTACTTTTGGAATTTATGCCCCTGTGAATAATTGCTTTTGAGTGATATATATCTTTTTGAATGACGTAAATGAGGCAGTACGATGCAATTGAGGCCTTTATATATATATAAATATATATATACATACATACATACATAAAACTGTTTTACTATATACAATAGCTTACACAGCGTTTCGCGTATGTCGATTTCCTGATCACTAGTAGAAGTGCCACACCTGGGCAAGTGCTTTGTAAACGTTTTCGAATGAAGCACTAGATCAGAGGCTTAAAATAATGTACACTATAATTAATTGATTTTCGGAGAAGTTGGTGGTCTTGTCAAATTCGGGGAGTTACTTTTCTAAGGTTCGAACTTATAAAACGGCCTCTGAAAAGCTGAATTATAGTAAAATGTCGAATCTAGCCATGGGAAACAAGGAGCGGCACACGCTCAGAAGGATTGAAGAGATGAGCTGTGAGAAAGATATTAGGACTCGTGAAATAGCAGTGTCGATTGAAGATCAGATCGCTTGCCGAGCCATGGATTTATATTGCGAACATGATATGACTGCGGCTGTTGGGCCATGTTAAATAATGTAACCCAAAAGGCTGACAAAATAAATGTTATATGTTACTCGCACCACATCTAGATCTAGGAGAGAGAAGGCGGTCAGAGGTGGTTTGATGGTCTGATAAATGACTTGCGGATGCTGTAAATTGGCGAATCTTAGCTGCTGATCAGCAGAATAGTCTCAGATGGTTGAAAAGGCCTAGATAGACTGAAGCACCGCTTAAGAGTGTTTAAATGAATGTTTATCTAAATGTCCCTTTTTGATAAATAGTGATAACAATGATTTGGAAAGATTACAAGACACAAGAACACGGAACAGGAGACATTGAACCAACGATGAACGTAAAGAAAAATTTAATCTTAACTCAAAATGACCTGCTTAATCGTTTCTTCAACAAATTCAGTAAATATTATGAATTAAAAATCAGGAAGTTTCATTCAAACTGAACCAAAGATTTTGAATTTCACCAAATTATTTATGTTGCATACCTGGAGAGTCCTTTCTCAAGTTTAAAATCAGACTCAGACCAATACTAAAACATCTATTAATACAGGGCAATAAATTCTAGGTAAACTTTATCATTCAGTTTCAATATAAGAACATTCATAATTTAGAAAGTATACATTTATTATTTCCATTGCTGCCAGTGCTAGTGGATTATATCATAAAGTATTTCTTCTTTACTTTCAAATACTAAACAATCGTTGGTTCTTTATGGTTAAGACTCGATTAAACAGTGAGGGATGGGCGTACTGTGGGTTGCATTAAAGTCAGTAGTTATAATTGTGCATGACCGAATTCGTTTCGATTCAATGTTTTGAGTAAAAAAACTGAATATATATATATATATTACGGAAAACTTAAATGCCTTTCAATGTTGTTATTTACATATTTTCTATATCATGGATATTAACCGAGAAATTTGCATTTCTTAGTTTTCTGCCTTCAGTAAACCCCATCTCTTACTCATGTTATAATAAGAATAAGCTGTTATATCATGAACCACTTTATTGGATGCTTAAATATGACACGTGTTCATTGAACATGCAAATACATTGTGTGAAAACGTCACCATCACCACGTTCTTAACTCGAAAATGTTTATTTCTTCTACACCATACTCGATATATATATTATATATATATATATATATATATATATATATATATATATTTGTTCTCACCAAATATATATATATATATATATATATATATATATATATATATATATATATATATATATATATATATATATTTGTTCTCACCAAATTAAATTCGATGAGACCAAAGTTTTACACAGAGAGGATCATCTCGGCAAAAGATTGGTCCTAGAGGCAATAGAAATTAACACGAGAACGAATACGATAAACGGCGCGGACGGTGTCACTCTCTCTGAGACATGGAAAACCATATTAAATAAAATCCAAACCATATGATTAAAGTAGCATTCAAATTAATTTAAATTATTTGCCTGACGAAGATGGACGCATTTCCATCGAAAATTTGCAAAACAACGAAAATTCCAACCGCTGGAGCAGACAGCCGAGGTACTCACAATGATAATACTCCCCAGCGATGCAGCCTCAAAAATAATATATATATATATATATATATATATATATATATATATATATATATATATATATATCTGTTTCATTCAACACTGAAGATCATAATAGTTAATGGTTGAAATTGGACCCGGAATAGGGGGGAGGGGGTCGAGAGGGGAATCCCAAAATTCAAAATATCTCCTTTACGATGAGTTGCATCAAATGTTATTCAGTCCATGTTTTTAAACTATTGATGCTCTACAGTTGTTGTCCTATACGTTTTCTATTAACTCAAATATTGAGCGAGCTATTAGCACTTTCGTGACTTCAGCCTTCAGTAAACTACTGGACGTGGGAAATCTGCTTAGTTTACGCAGCCCCTGCCTGACGTACTTTTCTAATACACGGAAGAAAAATCTTCCTCAGATTTTCATTAGGAAAAAACACTAATATTCGCTGGCAACTTTTGTCCATTACGATCACAGCTGCATACTGGAAAAAAATCATTTTATATGTTTTCGATTTAATATAAATGTTGACGGGGCATAAACACGTGGTCTTATACTCCAGAAAAAAAATATTTTACCTTAGCTATATTGGCAGCGGATAGCAGTGTTCAAAATGGTTAATCCTTGTGCATTATAATTCAGGTATTTCTTATATTGTTTAAGTAATGTTAAGGGTTAATTTATTAAAGTTGCTCTAACGTAATTAAGTGGTTGAGGAGCTAACACTTAGACAGCAACACTAAATTCTAATTTTTGAATCATTACAACAAAAAAACCATGGTTCCAGTGGAATTTTGATATAATATGGGCTGTAACTACGGAAATCCCCACTCCTACTCATCCTTAAGTAAAGCAACCACTCCTACTCATCCTTAAGTAAGGCCCCCAGTCCTACTCATCATTAAGTACAGCCCCCTCTCCTACTCATCATTAAGTACAGCCCCCCACTCCTACTCATCCTTAAGTAAGGCCCCCAGTCCTACTCATCATTAAGTACAGCCCCCACTCCTACTCATCCTTAAGTAAAGCACCCACTCCTACTCATCCTTAAGTAAGGCCCCCAGTCCTACTCATCATTAAGTACAGCTCCCCACTCCTACTCATCCTTAAGTAAAGAACCCCACTCCTACTCATCCTTAAGCAAGGCCCCCAGTCCTACTCATCATTAAGTACAGCTCCCCACTCCTACTCAGCCTTAATTAGGCACCCAGTCCTACTCATCCTTAATTAGGCACCCAGTCCTACTCATCCTTAAGTAAAGCACATATTCCTACTCATCCTTAAATAATGACCCCAGTCCTACTCATCATTAAGTACAGCCCCCCCCCACTCCTACTCATCCTTAAGTAAAGCACCCACTCCTACTCATTATTTATATTATTAATCAGGGTACATTATGTTTTTACCACTTCAAGGGTTCCGGTGTTGTCGAGCTTGGAAAAAATTAACTCGTAGGGAGAAGTGATGGGTTAATTAGAGATAGTGAATATTTTACCTCGAGTTTAAAAAGGACATTAATTCGGTAGAGACTGTGTCGGTTTAATAAATTAAATTATAAATATAAATACCAATATAATATAGATATAAATAATAATAAATACCCTGGGTGGGAAAATGAAAATTGAGGAAAATGAATTACTGATAAAAATAAGCAAAACCCAGAAAAAGAAGCACATGAACAGAAATTCTGCGGTACAAATGTCACGTAAATGGAAAATAATGAATAATGAAAGAATGAATACAAATTAGGCAATGGTAATCTCAGATAAGAAAAGAAACGGACAAGTGAATACATTCAAAAGAAACGTAAAATATTATAATAAAATTGTTTTATCACCGCACCAATTGTACCAAGATAAAGGGGAAGAAAGAGGGGGGGGGGAGGAGAAAGGAGATGTGGGCAAGAAAATAGGAATTTGGAATCTCACAAATTTCCTACAATAGCTAATTCCAGCCTATATCCTCAGGGTGTCGAAGTCCACAGAGCGGAAGAAGGAACGTCGGCCAACAACAGAATATGATAAGCAGGAAGCACGGAAACTAACATTTCTTCACTGGGAGTCTTTATATGGGAATATAGTTACAACTTACAACGTTAAGGTGACGGATTCCCACAGAAATAGAAATGGTCCGTCGAAACAAGCATCGGGGAACAAGTACTCTCAGGTAGCAACGATGTGCAATCTCACCGACCAACATCCGTGATTGGCGGTAACTGAACGAGGGCAAAGTTCTGCGGGTATCTAAATCGCCTATGGGTAACTGACACCAAATACAATTTCATAGATCTGCTAAAGTCGTTTATGTTCTAATTACAGGACTCGTAAAAAGGAATCAATCTCATACCCTCTTACATAGATATTTACCCTACCTATGGGTACAAATAGAAAATATTTTAATTAGTAAAATAATGAACAGCCATACCTGTACTATAATTTAAGGTGAGATGCGACAGCCATTGGACATGCTCTGCAAGTTACTTCAGAAATCGAAGTTCATTTGGACTTACCTTTGTAAATAAATCAAGAAATCTACTGAACTGCAGAATCACACGCAAGAGACTATTTCTCTCAGCACATCTCATATTCAAATTAGACGAATGATTAGACAGCCTATAAATGATTAACACTAATTACTTAGAATATCTTCATGCTGCAGGCATATATTCATATATATTCATAGCAGGCGCTGCAAAATTATTGCAAAATACGCTGTGATTGACCCATGTCAATGATGTTATTCGATTATTCTTGATGAGAGCACGAAAGCTATCCAATGATTGGCTTCAAGTTTGGCCAGTGGATTGGCAATGATTACCCTCTATAGTCAGAACCATCAAGTCAGTGCAATTGGATTCCTCGTATACAGCATCGATTATCACTCAGTAATGGTTATCGCCAATCTTCATGGTATGTACAACAACATTATTGAGAGATCTAGGGGTGGGAGAGCCCATTATTTGATTTTTAGAAACTTAAAATGTTTTTATAATCGCTCTTTTGCATTACTTATCTACAAATCCAATCTGAAATTACTTCTCTTTTTTAAGTATGTGTACCTTTTCTCAATATAAATCGACAACATTCATTAATTAATCTGATATTACACACATACAAACACACGCGAGCACGCACACACACACACACACACACACACACACACACACACACACACACATATATATATATATATATATATATATATATATATATATATATACTAGCTAGGGTACCCGGCTTCGCTCGGGAAATCATTAGAGGCTGAATGAGGTTTTTTCCAATTCTTCAATGTATACATTTACACTTCCCGTCCGGGCGCATTGTTTCGCCATAAGGGTCAGATAGGAGACATATAATAGAAATTTTAGTTTTGAAGAATAAATGAAAATAAGTCCCTAGTCAACTCCTCTACACTTTATGACACACACACGTGAATAACTCAAATCATAAACATCGATAACATTTATTATAATAAAATATTATCTATAATGTAAATATTTCCTGTCTAAAACCAATCCGAGATTGTGAATTATTTACATAATAGTAAATTTGGGTAGAATGCAATTCCAACATTTCACAGGAAATAAGTTAACACAATTGACTGTTTTAGCCTCCCGGCAACTTCCGTCCCCCAATTCAACATCAACATTGCTTTACTTAAATTATGTATTACATTAAAAACATATTTTCTAGTAATTTATATACCTGAAATAAATAAATAAAAGTGATACTCTAAAACTAATTTAATTTATATTCTAAAATCGTGGTAAGGGAAAGAGATCTTAGCCCTCCATGCAAACGTAAATCATATTGAGTTTAAACACATATTATCTTTTGTTGTAATGACATTATCAATCAACGCTTAATAGTTATAGATAGTAAATAGTCATTTCAATAACGTCTACATATCAGAGGAAATAATATAATATATACCTCAAATAAAGAATTCGATTCCACCCAACTTCCGCTATCACACTTTTTGCGAATTCAGCATGATATCGTTTAAATAATATATTATACAAATTAAAAATTCGAAATGCTCTTATAGTTTAAATTTATATTGGAAATAAATCACCAAGTTATTTTCTAATTAAAATAAATAACAATTGAGA
Organism: Riptortus pedestris; assembly: GCA_019009955.1. Lineage (NCBI taxonomy): Eukaryota > Metazoa > Arthropoda > Insecta > Hemiptera > Alydidae > Riptortus > Riptortus pedestris. The sequence continues at coordinate 48,535,153 of CM032233.1, read as the reverse complement.
AGGGGAGGGGGCGGAAATTTGTTACCTCCCCAATCCAAATCATATTTAGAACTACCAACTACTAAATGATTTGTAGTAATATGCCTATAACACAAACACTTTAATGAGTTATAATAAAGTTGTTAACTCCTGTTATAGTTTTTAGCGTAGAATCTTCTGTATACGACAAAAGTGTAAATAACAAAAGTTACTTTAAATAACAAAATAAACAATGTTTGTTATGTGTATCATTGTTGAAAGACCTATAGGAATCGAAATATCCTGGTTTTTCATTTCAGGCTTCCTTTATAACCCCTACTCCTGCTCGTTCCTAGCAATTTTGGTACAGCTTATAATCATGGGGTAGTTATTACTAATTCAGTTACCGAATTTCATTTTGTTCCGTTGAGACTTTTGTGCACAATAAAATTGTTGACTTCAGCTATATTTTTTAGCATATATCTCGTTTATACTGCGTTGTATGACAAAAGTTTAAATAAAAAAAGTTACTCTAAATAACAACATACATGTTATGAGCATGTTTGCCGAAAACCCAATAGAAAGTAAAATATCGTTATTTTTAATTTCAGACCTCCCTTACAACCCCCTCTTCTGCCCGTCCCTAGAAATGTTGGAATGGCTTATTATAATGAAGGCGTTAGTTCTAATACACATACCGAGTTTCGTTTAGTTCGGTAGAGTGTGTTTATTTTGTGCCAAATAAAATTGTTCACTTCCCCTATACGTTTTAGCTTATATCTCGTTTATAATTCGTTATACGAAAAAAGTGTATATAACAAAAGTTACTCCAAATAACAAAATAAACAACTTTTGTTATGTTCATATTTGCCGAAAAGCCAATAGGAAGCGTAATATCGCTATTTTTAATTTCAGGCCTCCCTTACAACCCCCACTCCTGTTCGTCTCTGAGAATATTAATACAGCCTAAAGTCTAAGTTGGGTTCGTAGTAATATACATAAGTTTCATATAATTCGGTTCAGCCGTTTATGCGTGAAAAGGTAACAAACGTTCATGAAAGAAACAAAAAGCAGTTATGGTGTCTATGACATGTGAAACAAAATAGTATCGTGAAATTTTGAGAAAAAAAATCAATGTACAGACAGAAGTTACAATTATATATATATATATATATATATATATATTCGATTGTCATGTTGGTCATAAAGATCTCCGGGCAACACCCCAAAAGGGATTCTCGATCAGAGGTTTTGCGTGGTGAGTGATGGACTCGACATACTACCTCAGTTTACCACGGAGGACCTGGAGGATCAATATATATATATATATATATATATATATATATATATATATATATATTACAACTCAAAGAAATGTAAAAGAAGGTGAATTGCAAATGGTGAAAATTCAAAAATAGAAATCCTTCTGAAGCGGTAAAGGAGGACATCGACATCAAGACTGTGAATATGCCTAATAAAATAGAGGAATTACGCAGGAAATATTTCAAGTGATATTAAAAAACTACAAGGGAAGAAATGAAGATAATAAATACTCATGAAGTGTGATGAATACTCAGAATAGAAAGACTGCTCCAAAATGATAATAAATAAATGTAAGATTACCGAAGATCTCAGATAAGGTGGTAAGTAAAAGGAAAAGACAACTGGAATAAATAGGTTGTTTACAGTACTGAATGAAGAAGGAAATGAGATAAGAGAAGGAGGATTAGCTGTCCATTTTATATAGTATTATACAAATCTTTATCAAGCAAAGCCATATTATGTCGAACCTAACCCACTGAGTGAATCTGAATTATCAAGTGATGCTATTCGTTAACATGGGTTAAATGATATGAAGGATGGGAGAGCATGGGAGACATCGCTACAATAATAATGAAGGCAATAGGGAGACTTCGATATACGCAATGAAAAATGGAATAGGCACAATAGTAAAAGAGGGCAAATTACAGAGATATTGAACACTAAATCTGTCTCCCTGTTTTTTGCAGATTTCCCCTAAGGGAAATCAACTATTGAGGTCGTACTCATGACGCGATTTTTGAAAAATTTCTTCAAATGTCCATCGATCCTACCCCGGAGATGACGAATATGAGGTCCGTTCAAAACTATATATATATATATATATATATATATATATATATATATACACACACATATATATTTATTTGTCTGTTACCGCTCTAGCGGTCGCAATTTTTGTTTAATCGTCATCAAACTCGGTATTTAATCGTTTTATGTAAAAAGAAAGATCAAGTTCGTTAACGGCTGAAATCGGACCAGTGGGAGGGGGGTTTAGAGGGGGGAATTTCGAAATATCTCCGTTACTATACGTCGGATCGAACCATTCTTATTGCAAATTAAATTTACTATAAATATTGTTATATACATTTATTCTCTATCTTGAATATTAACCGAGATATTTGCATTTTTACGACGACGAGCTATGGTTCCCGCCAAAAAGTTCGGCCGTTTCTGTAACTGATCGGCACTCGTATGGAGATTTCTCTATTGTATACCTTTACGTGGGAAATCTGCTTAGTTTACGCAGCCCCTGCGTGACAGACTTTTTTTTACCACGGGAGAAATAGAGGATAGGTGATGAGGTGGCATCGCCAGGGTGACATTCCAGCACGAGGGAAATCTGCTTAGTTTACCTAGCCCTTGTGTAACGGGCATTTACCATCCGAATGATCTGTAAATGTTGTTTGGCATTATATATTGTCTTCATTACTTCTACTGTGTTGTTTAATTCCTTTCCCCTAGTAAAGGTCTGATTCGCTAATATATTTTGCTCTAAACTTATTGCTTAAAGTGGAATAGACATTTTACTTGGAATTGATGTTTCAAACTTCTGTATTTAGTTTTTGAAACAAATAATCACATATAAAATATTGGAGTTATAGAAAAAATATATAAACTGACGATAGCTGTAAAGAATATAATTAACAATGTATTTTATGCAATAACATAAAACAAGATACAAAATGCATACATAACAAATATAATATTTCAAAGCGATACATAGGAACAGTGTGACTTTACGCCCCAAAGAAATAATTCAGGAAGCTTAGTACTGAAATAACTCAGGAGGCGTAGTATTTAAATGCGATTTTAGAATATCCTAATGAATATTTCAAGATTTTTGTCTATTTTGGAGTCTACTCGGGAAACCCGTCTGTAGGATTTCATCGTTATCTCAGGGGTTCATCTTATTGAATGAAGAAACTCATTAAAAGACAAGATCCATATCTCAAACGAGGTAGAAGATTGAAGGGAGAGAAAAATTGTTTGATGATTTCCTCTTCTCTGAAGATATATTAGACTAAAGTAAACCTTCCTTGTGATGATGGGTTAGTTTCTAATTTAGTCACTTTGAATGGGCTTGGAAAGATTCGGCAGGATATTTGTTTATTTTGCTCCGAGAATATATAACGGCTCCTAATTTCTCACTATTGAAGATAAACAAATTTAAATTTCCCCAGCCAGGAATGGCACAAAGATGACAATTTCACATTTTACTCCCTATTTATTCCTTAGTTGAAAAAAAATTGAAAGTAGAAGTAAATTTATTCGTTTTATAATATTGCAGCTAAACACGAAAATTTTATGAGTTAGAACGAGGGTTTACTGAATACTGAAAACGGGAAAAAATACAAACCTAATAACTCCTTTAATATTGAAGTTACATCATAATCTATGGAACAATTGGAGTAAATAACTTGATTAACAAGATTGATTATGTAAAATGTTTTTTACGAGAAGCATTATAAAGGAAAAGTTTACTATTTTAACCTTTCTCAAAATTCCCTCTCTTGATTCCATTTTGGCGTATAAAGAACCGTACCTTTGCACTTGTTTTTACACGAAACGCTTGAATATAATTTTGAAACAAAAGTGTGAACGAATGGAGTGTTATCAGATATATATATATATATATATATATATATATATATATATATATCTATATATATATATATACCAGCTTCGTTGCCAGTAGTTGAAATAAAAATGTCTTCCCGTCGAAATAAAAAGTCCGTCACGCAGGAGCTGCGTAAACTAAGCAGATTTCCCACGTGAAGTTATACAATAGAGAAATCTCCATACGAAAGCCGAACTGTTACGGCAAAGGGCCTAACTAGCTTTTGGTGGGAAACTGTCTTTCATTATCGGCACAAATTTAATAAAAATGCAAATATCTCGGTTAATATTGAAGATAGAGAATAAATGTAGAGAACAATATTTATAGTAAATTTAATTTGCAATAAGATTGGTTGTATACAATTGTTTGATCCGACGTATGGTAACGGAGATATTTCGGATTTTCAAAAAACCTCCCCTCTATCGCCCGCCTCTTACTGGTGGGATTTCAGCCGTTAACGAACTTGATCTTTCTTTTTACATAAAACGACTAAATATCGAGTTTGGTAACGATTAAATAATAATTGCGACCGCTAGAGCGGTAACAGACAAATATATATATATATATATACAGTTTTGAACGGACCTCATTTTCGTCATCTCCTGGGTAGGATCGATGGACATTTGACGAAAAATTTCAAAATCGCGTCATGAGTACAACCTCAGTAGCTGATTTCCCTTAAGGGAAATCTGCTAAAAAAAATAAATTAACTTACTCACTAAAGGATAACTTCATTTTCATCACATGCTGACAATGTTCTTACAGTAAAGCCATTCTCTTCTTTTGCGCGTGAAGCATGAAATGGACGAATAATGGTGAATTTATGCTCCGCCATGCGTTCATAAAAGAATGGTTTACATATTTTTACATTTCTCGTTTCAGTGTTTGTATATACGTGTTGACCCATTTATTTCGTCTCTAAAATATATAAATCATAGTCATGGATTGTATTCAATAATATTAGGTAGCATGTAGCAATAAATATTGTTTTCGCTTCAAAAGTGGTCCCAAGTACACCAATGTAGCTATATTTTGGAATTAATTCTCACCGCACAAACCCATTATATAAAGCACGTAAGAGAATAAGTACCCTCCGTAATGTTAAATAAACACAAGTGTGTGTGTGTAAATAAGCAATACGTAGCATCCCTCCCACGGACATTAAAGTTAAACAGCATTCAAGTTTTAATCATTTACATTTCACGTAATAATATATTTCTGAAAATGTATGCATTAAATGACGTAAAAGCATAAATAAGTATGAGGGATTATCTAAAAACTACCAGCACCTTATGTTTTTCATCATGATGAGTCATTATTAAGTAAAGTTTAATGGTACTAACTTTTTATTGATTTAACAGGGCCTACCTCTAAAGGGTGGGCTTCACTTTATAGCCCATGTATTCATTATACAAAGTCGTTATGAAAACTATAACACTAATTAAGAAGACATCATGGACCATATAAACCATAATCATGTATATTATTAATCTTTATTAAATACTACATAACAAAAGACAACAAGAGTCTTTCAGGTCAAACGCCGACCTGAACTCTAAAAAAATGGGAGTTAATATATTCTAGAATCTAGTAAGTCTTTCCAAAAATACAAATTCAGATATTATTTAATAGGATTCAATTGTTCAGCACCAATCGATTATCGAATTGAACATTTATGCGAATATCCATGATTGTTATATGACTAAAATGAACGTAAATAAAATTACACTTAGAAACCAAATAAACACCTATTGTTACGAAAGTGTTAGCTGAACAACGATGCCGAATAAAATGATTTAAAAGTTTTACCTCTCTTATAACTCTCGCTTCACCTGGTACTTAAGAATATTAATATGTTTTATTATCTATGTAGTGTTAGTGGAAATTCACATACGCAGTTTTAAGTTCAAGGGAAATCAGTTATTGAGGTCCTGCTCATGACGTGTTTTCCAAACATTTACTCAAATACTACCAAGTAGATGACGAAAATGATGTCAATTCAAAATTATATATATATATATATATATATATATATATATATATATATATATATATATATATTTGTCTGTTACCACTCTTGCCGGCGCAACTTTTGTCATATTGTTACCAAACTTGATATGTAAACTACTCATGTAAAACTAAAGATGAAGTTCGTTAACTGCTGAAATCGGACTGGGGGAGAGACGGTTTAGAAGGGCGGAAATTTGTAATATTTTTGTTATTGGAAGTTGGGTCGAAAAATGTTATAGACCCATTATTATTGCAAATTAAATTTACTCCAAATAGTGTTACATACATTTATTCTCTATTTTCAATATTAAAAGAGATATTTGCATTTTTTTCTGCCTTCAGAATACCAGAATACTCCTACTCATGTCACGTAAACAATACTCTGATATATAATGATCCAATTTATTCGAAGCTTAAATATATTGTTTTCAACAGGTATTTACTAGATGAGAAACTTCCAAAGACGTGTGATGACGAGATAAAAGAAAATGTTTATTTCATCTATATCACACTCGGTATTTAACAGTTTGATTCATCATTAACGATCAGATTTGGCAATGGCTGAAATAGGTGTTTGGCGAGGGGGGTCAATAGGAGGGAATAATTCAAAATTTGAAATATTTCATTACTATGAGTTGGACCGAAAAATTATATACAGCCAACCCCAGGAGACAAAGAGTAGTTGTCTCAAGACTTAGAATCGGCCCCACAAATTAACGCACTCATACGTAATGACAAAGGCTGAAAGACCCACTATCACAACTTGAAGCATTCTCTTGACGATAAGACATGTACTGACAGAATACTGTAAACGACAACTTCAAAACTTCACCATATGACTTACAAGAACTTTTGACCGAAGCCATTACCAACATATTCTCATACCAACACAACATTATATGCATTTATACATACGTTCATATTTACATATACAACAATTACACTGAAGGAGGACATAACGACGATCATTAGTAAAATGCTATGTTCAGGCATTCATTTCCTATTAATCATTCATCAACTATGCTCATCACCAATTTTCTGATTGTAATTGCTTGAATTTAGTACTATGTTCATTTATGAAATGTTTATATATTTTACTTATAATATTATAGTTGTACTTATACACAACATTTTTTAATTTTTGATTTTTTAAAAGGCAAATCACCTTTGATTCAATGCCCATCAATAAACAATTGAAAAAAAAAATGAAATGAGATCATTCAGCATTTTCAATCCAACTTAAAATAACGGAGATATACAAGATTTCATATTTTACTCCCTCTCTTACCTGGTCTGAATTCGGTCTTTAGTGAACTTCATCATTTGTGTGTCCCTTAATCGGTTAAATATCTAAGTATGGATAAATAAGTAAATAAAAGGAAAATTTATAATTACCACAAAATGATGATTGATGAGGTAAAGAAGATTAGTAGTAGAATTATCCTTAAAATTTTAAAACAAATTTAGATAGCTTAAATAAATTATTTCTAAAATAATAATACGATTATATAAATTGCTATTTATTTTTCCTATCTATTCTATGCGACTTATGCATTTAGTATGTGAAATACCATGCTAAGCATTAAATTTATGAATCACAGTATACATAATGGTGGAAACCTCATATCATTTCACCTATTCTCAACTCTCTAGACTGATATAACTGTTTTATTTATTATTAAGTGAATATCCAGAACATTAGGATCAGTAAATTACATTTTATTCACTGTATTAAAAATGAAAGTGATATTACTTGATAAATAGGACTTCCTTAGGTTTTCATGAGTAGTAATTTTGATGAGTTCGGTAATTTCCAATATTTGTCTATATCCAAACGTTGTGGCCCACAAATATTGAAGAAAATTTAAATGTTGCAGTTACATCAGCTGCACTGGTCCCAGCTACTTATAATCTTACAGGTTATTTAATATCATAAGTACATCTACAAAAATATGTTGGTTGTTTTATTTTGTTCAGATAATAAGAAACAGTCACGGTTTGAAACCTACCTATCTTTTGAACCTATAACCTATCTTTTGTACTTTTTAGTTGAAATCAAATATAAAGAGAGATGTTAATTCCTTTAGTAATATCATGAAGGAAGTAATATCTCCCACATTTAATTTAATTATGAACTTTCCAGATAATGTTTCATTTTGGGGTTCATTGACAGTCCAGGCATAATGTCTCTCCTCTTTTTCCAATCTCACCCACCTAGCAACATATCTATTTTTTTACTTTTTAGATTTTTATAGTACATTATTGTTAAGACAAATCGCTGTGGAATATTTTTGATATGAATTGTATATTTCTAGGAAAGTAATTTACTGAGCAACAGAGTCTCCATCTTTGGTGAATGGCACTCAATACTTGGCCGATTTTATTTTAATTTTTGTTTAGTTTGTGTTGGTATTTTAGTTTTGCAAAAAATAATGAAACATCTAATCTTGGGAGAAGGAGTCCAGATGTTTAATATCACCCTATGTGTAGTCAGAGCCATTACTGAGTCACGTTTAGTCGAAATTAACTCCGAAATGTATCTTTAGTTCATTCATTGGGCACTCGCCCCTCGACTAGACTGGCTTCCGGATGCCAGAATAGGGTGAGGGGTCGACCTTGATTGGAAAGACTGAGTGCAAACAAACGCTGGCTGTAGCTCACTGTTTACACTGGGTCAAGTCAGGCTAAAATTATATTCAGATCGAAATAGTATGCCTTCTTTACACCTTCGTACTACAGAATTGAGAGAATAAGTTCACTTTTAATTCGTTTTACGGCTTGCAGAAAGACAGGAGATATTTAATGCATTCAATATTCAAAATATTCACCATTCTCAAATTATAGAAATATTACAAACTGATTGTAACACCCTTCAAATATATTTGACTTATGTCTCTCACGATAATTTTTTTAAATTTTAAACTGAATATTAAAAACCAAACGGTGGGTTATTGTTTCCAGTCTTTACAGTAATAACTAATGCCTAATATGTCGGTGGAGGCCAGGTTACTAACTAACCATCGAAAACACTTTTCAACAAGTTCAAACGCGGGGCCAGAGAACTACTTCGAGCCTGTCCAATGTTTATCAACACAATTTAGTACAGGACTGAAGACGGGGCAAACACGTCGATAGAACTGGACAGGTATACTTGGCGAACAATCTATGACGGCCGTTTCTACTGGTGGTCGACTTTTTTTCGTAAAACCCCTCTCTTAGACCATCCTCTTGTCCCAGCCTGAGCCAATCACACTACCTAACCCCACCTGGTGCACCCTTTACTTCCTCTATCTGTACAGCTGATTTGGGGAAAATATTCCATTATAGACCTGGAGTTGAACAATGACCCATGATGTTTACCCTTAACTCTTAAAAAAGATATGAGACAAACGGAGGGGCATAATTAATGTATCCATTTTTGTCAGTGCAAAAGGACACCAAAACAGACTGCTGTTAAGATTATTTGTAGCAGACTATAATAACGGCATGGTATATACCAGATTGAAATCCATGAATATTTTATTCTATATTTATTTAACGAACGCGCAATATTACGAAGTAAAGGAAGTATCGTACTCGCGAAAATGTTCAACGAAAGAAGATATCGTGTAGCACTTTCAAATGAAATAATTATAAATGAACTGCTACTCTCTCCTATTTTTATCTAATGCGAATATCATCCCAGATATTTAAACTTTTTAGTTTTTAGCCTTTGCTAAACACCCACTCATCTCGATTTGAATATTTCATGAAACATCTTATTCTAACCTTAAAAGCAAAATATTGTTTTCAACATATCTAGTTGAGATACATGAAGATACATTGTGTGATGATGTTATGGCTTAAGATTTTTTTACTCGATGTTTATTTTCGTTTATGTTGAATTATGGACTTGTAACCTAGACATTGTAGTAGGGAATACGGCCTGTTTATGCCTTATACAACACGGCAATGATTTCAATTTCTTTATTTTTCTAATTTGATACCTGTTGATTGTGTGCATTGATATATGACAAGTCCAAATAAAGTAAGGTTTGCACATTGAATCCAATGCCATTGATTTTATTGGAATTTATTCCAATAAATTCAATTCATCCCTTACACTCATTCAATCTTACTTCATTCAGTGTCAGAAGGGTTTTCCTCTTAAGTCCTTTCTTTCGGAATTTATTACAATGCATAGGACTTGAGAGTGGAAAATCCTTCTGACGCTGAATGAAGTACAAGGAATAAACCTGACGATATTTTAAAGGAGTAGCAACTTAACGAAACCATGGAAACCACAATAGTACAGTGCACTGTCGTCTTCACGGTTCTATTAATCCTTTAACTGCTAACTGGGGAGACTGAGGAGGCCACAAGGCTGGAGGGGTTATCAGGAGATAGCGCAGTGGGTACGAGAGTGCTAGGGTGGGAGTGTTTTCACAATCTTCCCTAAGTTTCTTAGTGGTAAAAACTGCATAAGTAATAGTTCCAGCAGACGACCCAAGCTCTCAAATGCAATTAGGCAGATGGAGCTCTTTATTAGAGCCACCTTCCCAATTCTTCCCCGAAAAATGCCAACTTGAAACAACTGTCTACAGTTGTATTTAATGTATCAGATCACAGGAAAAATGGGGAAATAGAGATACACTCTCTAAAACACCAACTGCAAAAGATAAGACCATAATCTGAAAACAAGTGCATGCACCTAAAAAATGTAGAGTTCACTTAATGTTTCAACTCTTACTTATGAGTTTGTTGAGATTTTTGAAATATGCAAATCAATTTCAACATTTTTAGAGAAACATTTAGTTTTGTGTTCATTGTTCTTAACTATATACTTCATATGCAAATCAGTTTTCATATGTGCTTATCCATACCTTATATACTGTATTTGATAATCAAAGGGATAGGAACATTAAAAAAAAAATTGATAGACTAACTTCCTAATGACTTTCATGTAATTGTAAATTGATAGAAGTTTGGATTTCACGTGTAATTAGTACTTCACAATTATCGTATTTATAAAATCAACAGTAAATTAACAAAAGTTCTTGAAATGTTCCAATGTTAAAAAAATAAATTTATAGCAGACATATAAAGAAGTTTCAGAAGTATGGACATTTTTATATCATCATTGTTTATTTATTTTTTTAAATTTATTTATTTTATTTTTTTTTATTTATTTATGTGCAAATAATAAAAACTGTTCAGAATGTGAAGAAATAATCATATCTGGCATTGAATCAGACGGAATAGAGTACATGAATTCCCTTGATACAACGGTTTTTATTTCCATACCATAGTTTTATAACTAAATAGAAAAGCATTCTTAAAGTTGAATTCACCATTGTTTACTTAGGAAAATAACTGTTTTCTTAATAATAAAATTAAATGAGTATATAAACAAGCATTCCTCTTATCTGTTGTTGGCTTCGAAAATTAATTCAATCCTTTACCGTCAAAGCTAGTTGTGACATGAAATGACTTTGTCTAAAATATATTCTGTATTTTGCATATTAACAAGATAGTTAATAGCTTACTGGCACAACATCTAAATATTGACAACTCGACTTCGTAATAGTGGCAGGATGATTAGAAAGGTGCTTTTCCTGGTTACCTTCAAGGGAGTTTGAAAAATATTTTAAATGCTATGTTTTAAGCAAATAATGTGACTATTGATATTAGACTTTAATAGTTCCACAATACAATAAGCATTTTAAAATGAATAATTCCCAGATGGTGACCTGGAAATAATTTTATATTTATTCCTTAAGGCTTTAAGTAAACGTTTTACCCAAAGTAATTCAATACCCTCCTTTTTAATTTTCTAACTGGCTGAAGTTAGTAGTATATCCTCGTATCGTAAGACTTGGTTGTTTCATATTATTTTTGTAATATAAATAAACGTTTTACACTACAAACAGTTAGTCCTGTAGCTGCTATTACCAGGTCCTGGGAGAAGATTTTCCAGTAAACTGCATAAAAGTCCGTCACGCAGGGGCTGCGTTAACTAAGCAGATTTCCCACGTGTATCACGTATTTGCATTTATCTCAAAACTAAAAAGTACAGTGAGAACAATATTTGGTATATCATTATTAGATGAATCTCATATGCATATACGTTGTGTGATGACATCATCAATTAAGATTTTATTTCTAGACTCGAAAATGTTCTTTAAATGTAATCTATATTATGCTCAACATTAAACCGTTTCATCCAACACTAAATATGATATTTGTTAATGTCTGAAATTGGACCAGGAATAGGGCGGGGGAGGGTTAGAGGTAAAGTGAATTCGAAAATTCAAAATTTATAAGTAATTATGAGTAGGTTTGAAAAATTGTATACCTTGTATATATTGTTAAACTAATGATGCTCAACAATTGATGATATATACATTTTTTTCTGACTCAAATATTGAGGGATTTATTCGTACTTTCTTGTTTAAACTTTTCAGGAAGCCCTTCACCCCCTTCAAGTTATCTGAATTGTTAGCAGATTTTCCTTAAAGGAAATCAGAAATTGAGGTTGTACTCATGAAGTGATTTTCGAAAAATATCTTCATATGTAGTTCTTCAAGGTCGGATCGGGAAATTGTTTAGAATCAATCTTATTGTAAATTTAGTGTTCCATAAATGCTGTTATGTACGTTTTTTCGCTATCTTGATTATAAAAGGAGGCTCCCACTCCGACTCATTTCATATTAACAATAAGCTGTTATATTATGAATCACTTTATTTGAAGCCTAAATAGCAAATATTGTTCACATTGAACCTTTACGTATTGAGATAAATGTAAATACGTGATGCACGTGGGAAATCTGCTTAGTTATTATCGGTGGTTTTAGAGTTATTGGAGGGATTATTATTACGATGGGAGGAGGTCGATGTCGTAAATCGTGGGGTTGTACCGATGGGGGAAGGGGAGACGAGAGTAAGTGAGATGAGAGGGAGGGGTAGTGGTTAGAAGGGTAGGAGATGGGGGAGCTCTAGAAGGGGAAACAGACGGCCCTAGCCATCAGATAAGCCAGTCTTGTCTTATTAGGGAAGGAAGGTTTTGTTGCATAAGTGATATTTAAGTGGAAAATAAAATCATTTCTTTGGCAGCCTATGTCTGCCGTTTTAGCACATTTCCCTTAAGGGAAATCAGCTATTGAGGTCGTACTCATGGCGCAATTTCCGAAATTTCTCTTCAAATGTCCATCAATCCTACCCAGGAGATGACGAAAATGAGGTCCGTTCAAAACTGTTTATATACATTTGTCTGTTACCGCTCTAGCGGTCGAAATGTTTGTCTTATCGTTACCAAACTTGATATATAATCATTAACGGCTAAATCGGAGCAGGGGGAGGGGGTTTAGAGGGAGAGAATTTCGAAAATTCTTAATATATCCGTTATTAGGCGTCGGATCGAAAAATTTTATAGAACCAATCTTATTGAAAATGTAATGTTCTACAAATGGTGTTATGTACATTCATTCACTATCTTGATTATTAACTGAGATATTTGCATATTTTACTTTTCGGTCCTCAATAGAGCCCCACTCCTACTCATCTCATATTAACTATATTCTATTATGTTATGAAACACTTTATTTGAAGCTTAAATACCAAATATTGTTCTCATTGAACTTTTAAGATTTGAGATAAATGCAAATACATGTCGCCCGTGGGAAAACTGCTTAGTTAACGCAGCCCCAGCGTGACGGACTTTTTCTTTGTCTCCTCAGGGGAAATCAGCTATCGTGGTTATTCTAATTACGTGATTTTCGAAAAAGTTCCTTAAATATCCGTTGATCCTACCTAGTTGACGAAAATGTGGTCCGTTCAAAATTTTATATATATATATATATATATATATATATATATATATATATATATATACACACTAGCTAAGACACCCGACTTTGCTCGGGAAATCATTTGATACGGTATTCGTTCTATTATTTCCAATAGAAATTTAAACTATAAGAGCATTACGATAATTTAATTTGTATAATGTATTATTTAAACAAAACCATGCTGAATTGCAACAACGTGTGATAAATCTTGAAATATGGCATATATTATCTTATTTCTTCCGATATGTTGACCATATTGAAATGACCATGTACCATCCATAACTATTAAATGTTACTAGGTAATGCCATTATAACAAAATACAGTATGTGGTTAAACTCAATATGATTTCAGGTTGCAGGGGGGGGGTACTACAATCTCGTCCCCTCACCTCGCTTTTACAATATAAATTAAATTATTTTTGGGGTACCACTGTTGTTTATTTAAGCCAGCTATATAAATTACAGGAAAATTGAAACTTTTTAATGTTTTGACTAAATAATTTAAGTAAAGCAATGTTGATAATACTCAAGAGGGAGCGGAAGTTGTCGGGAGGCTAACACAGTTAATTGTGTTAACTTATTTCCTGTGAAATGTGGTATTTGCTTTCTACTCACATTTACTATTATGTATATAATGTTATGTATGTAATTAAGCTCCACAATGTGTACTTGGATTGGTTTTTGACAGGAAGTATGAACATTGGAGATGATACTTAATTATAATGAATGCTATCAAAGATTGTGATATGAAGTGTGCGGATTGCTGTATGGCTCCACAGGAACCATACCGAAGGAGATTCAAGACTATATGAAGGGACGGGTTCACCAGCTGTTTGCCACTCCTCGCTGATTTGTCTGTTACCGTCTCAGCGGTCGTAATTTTTCTCTAATCTTTACCAAACGCTATATATAAGCGTTTTATGTAAAACGAAATATCAAGTTCCTTAAAGGCTGAAATTGGATCGGGGAAAGGGCTTTAGAGTGGGGGGGGGATTTTGGAAATTCCTAAGATCTTCGTTTTTGTATATCGGATCCAAAAATTGCATAAAAACAATCTGATTGAAAAATTAAATTGTTTATAAATGTTGTTAAATACGTATTTTCTCTGTCATGAACAATAACCGAGATATTAGCACTTTCAGCAGACTTCCCCTAAGGGAAATTAGCTATTGAGGTCGTACTCATGACGCGTTTTTCGAAAAATGTCTTCAAATGCCCATCGATCCTACCCAGGAGATGACGAAAAACAGGTCGGTTCAAAATTCTCTCTCTCTCTTTCTCACTCTCTCTCTCTCTCACTCTCTCTCTCTCTCTCTCTCTCTCTCTCTCTCTCTCTATATATATATATATATATATATATATATATATATATATATATATATATATATATATATTTGTCTGTGAACGCTCTAGCAGTCTCAATTTTTGTTTGATCGTTACCAAACTCGATATTTAAACGTTTTAAGTAAAAAGACAGATCAAGTTCGTTAATGGCTGAAATCGGACTAGTGGGAGGGGGGGTTTAGGGGGGGATTTTTGAAACCAATCTTATTGCAAATTAAATTTACTATAAATATTGTTGTATTAATTTATTCTCTATCTTGAATATTAACCGAGATATTTGCATTTTTATTAAATGTGGGCGGATAACGGACGAGTGAGTTTCCCGCCAAAAGCTAGTTCGGCCGTTTTCGTAACTGTTTGGCTCTCGTATGGAGATTTCTCTATTGTATAACTTCACGTGGGAAATCTGCTTAGTTTACGCCGCCCCTGCATGACGGACTTTTCAGACTTCAGCAAACCCCCACTCCATACATGCAAATACGTAGTTTGATAATGTTGATCTATAACATGCTCGATATTTAACTGCCTTATTCAACTTCAAAGGTTATATTAATTAATGGCTGAAACAAGATGAGGAGTGGGTGAGGTTAGAGGGGGGGGGATTTGAAAATTCCTTATATCCCCGCTATTATGAGTCCTATCGAAAAAGTTATAGCTGCTCTACAATTGTTGACAGATGCATTTTTTCGTTACTCAAATATTATGGGAATCATACTTTCTTGCTTTCAACTTTCGTATACCCCTAGTTCAACTCATCGGATGTTTACGTAGGAATGGAGAATATACTTGTGTGAGGTAACTTCTCTTTCTCTGCTAGCACTTGTGAAATCTGCTTAGTATAAGCGGATCATTGAGTGACAGACATTCTTAATCATTAAAATGCTGACGGTCAGTCCCACAAGAGCTTTAGGTTTGACCAGTGGTGGCCCGTAGCTAAAATTAGTGGGGGTGCTGCTCAAGAAAATGTTTAGCCTTAGCACGCCAGGGTCGGCATTACGGGAACGACAGCTCCCTCTCTCCCTTGTGGAGCTTCCTGTGTGCGCATGTGCACAACAGCCAAACACCTGGCCGTTGGAACTGTGAAGCTCACAGTTCCATGCAAAGATTTTTGTATCTTTTTTCATAAACTGGGGTATGGTTACTGCATTAAGCTTAAGGATTATATATTATACAAGTATAAAGAAAGAATTAAAGAAAAAGGCTCATTATATTAAATGTTATAGATAATATCAAGTGGAAATTGGGGGTGCTGCAGTTCCACAGTGCCTATACGCGAGCCGCCACTGGGTTTGACCATAATATTTCTAGAATTTTCTGAAATACAAAATTAAGTTATTGAATTAAATATAAACTAAGTAAGGTTTACCTGGTGGAGTTTTTTTTTCTTTTGATTTTAGTTAATAAAGAAGGTGTGAAATATATTTTAATAGTCATGAGAAACACTCGAAGAATGATACAACAGGGTGAATTGATAAACATGAGATATTGTTTTATTAGAAAATAAAATAACGTTTGTGCCACGCCTTTCTGTGGAACAGTCAATATAGGCTCGTAATTGAGTTGACAGCTAGAAGCGTCTTCTTATTATTGCCATACTTACAAGTCTATCGAATGTCGTTCTATGGTCGTCCTTAGTTTCTTTTATATGCTTTAATACATGTTAGGTCGATTATGCGTTATTCTGAGTAGTATTGTTAACGTATTAGACTAGGTTAGTGGTTTGCCAAGTAATTCATATGTACGTTCAAGTAACTGTCTCGTAACTCATATTATCAGTAAAATTATAGATGGTGCTCTTGTATAGAAAAAGTTTCCCTGTTGTGCTCAGTTATCAACCAATTGCGACAGCAATAACAACAGTATTACATGTACAGACAGAACTGATTATTTGATGAATTATTCCAGTTTTCAGCTATTTATGATTATGCTTTTGTCAAGAGTGTCAGAATATTTAAAGTTTCTTCTACTTCTGATATTCTTAAAGTGTGTCAATTTACATTTTTTTATACTGTTTTTTTTTTAATTGAATTTATATGACTATGTAAATAATTAAAATCAACTGTTACTGTTTTAGAATGTTAAGAAACGGAGCAAATAACTATTTGAATAAAAAACTCATACGTTTTACAGGTAATGTCAAAGACCTTTGGGGTCAGAGCGGACCCCACGTGGTATTAGGTGTTACCAGAAATCATCCCGCATAAGGAGAGTTAAGGTAATATAGAACCATGAATACTTCATATTGTGATATGTTTTATGTATTAACTCATAATTCTAATAACAAATTAAAAATTTGTAACCACTGAATCTATTACAATGGTTCTTGAAAATGATTTAGTTATATACTAATGGTTAAAAAAAATGTTACCCTAACAATAATAGGTTTATCTGAAACTACATTTTACAGCTCTTCTGCATCTCAAAGTTGTAGATTCATGCTACAAGATATTTTTATGTACATGTCTCTGAAGGTAAGTGTTAAAAATAACAAAATATAACCTTTGTTACTTAGTCATTTTGACAATGGAATCCTTCTGTGTCCTTATATTGTACAAGCATGATTAATGTTCAGGTTTAACTATTTCAGAAAATAGTTCAAACCTTTATGAATATGTATGTATATGAATTTAAATTTCAGTTTGGGAAGTGAATATTTTGAAATATTTATCGTGTATTACACGAACTATTATAAAAGCCTAACTTGCCAAAATCTAGATCAAAATGGACCGTTGCGAAACTGCAAAGCCAATGGACCTTGAAAGGATATAAATCGAAGCTATATCTCTCATCTAACAAAAATGATAAATTTCTATTTATATAAAAAAACCCAATAAAAATGTATATTCTTTCTGGCCTATTCTACTAAAGAAAAGTCAATATATTTTCACACCTCATATTCTCTTCTATATTTCCCCCTTTGTATACGTAAACCAGGATTACTGGCACTTCTACTTTAATTTTTTTCGTGTTCCATTCATATAAAAGCTATACATTTAAAATAATGATAAATCATAATAAAATGATATTTAATAATCTATTAATGGTACTTTTACTTGGGAAAACGAACAAAAAAATTAAAGAAAAGGTGCCAGGAGCATATATCAATATTGTATTCTATTTTCCTCTAGCATTTGAAAAACGAAAACCATTTAAATGCCACACATAAGTTTGCTCTGCTGGTAAGGAGTGCGAACACAATATAATTCAAAAACTGGAACTTTCTTTATATTAATCTTGAGAGACAGAAGAGGTGTGCTATGCTGCTGAGCTGAGTTCCATCCCCTTCTGCTAGTTTCCAGCAAAGGCTCCACACCTACCAAGGATAATTTTAGAATTAAGACAATTTTTATTTAAAATCCCATTATATCTTTCTAAAATATATATTTGACTGTACAAATAATATATGTATCTAATAAACTAAATTATTAAATATTAACTGTTTTATTATTGGACTAAACTTTTGCTTTTATTGTTTCTAATATTAGGCTGTTTTGAAACTATTTTATTATGTGTTTATTAATGTGTTAAATATAATTATTTGTTTTTATTGTGACGCCTTAAACATTTATCTTTTTGTTAGTAAACAACTCATGACATACTAGTGCAGAAACGCCATGTGTTGGAATAAAAATCCGGTGAGAAGGCTTCCAGTTTGTAAAATCTGTTCCACTCTGTATGATTTCATAGCTCCAATTACATCTTCAATGTTTACCAGATGCTCCGTGTAGTGACATGGAAAAACTATTTCTCCGCTAACTATTACCATTTAGAGATAATTCAATTATACTTACTTATTGTGCACTGCATTTCTCGAAGGCGGCTCGTGTATTACATTCCTCTGGGGATTCTTCCGCTGGTTATGACTAGTCCTGTCAAACCCACCCCAATCAGGCTTTACAACTCACGATTACCCTGCCTATATAAGTCCACTTCCAATGCATCAAACCGAGTTTACCTTTTTCCCTACTTTTCTCCTGGTGTACTATTTTGTATCTTCTTGGTGAGTCGGAGGAGTTTATTTCTTTCAGTACGTCTAAATAATTGGAATCTCCCTTTCTTGCTGCGAAGTTAATATGGGTTGGAGACGATCTTAACCAATGAATTGACGAAAACATTTATATTTACAAGAATAAAAACACAAACACATGGTAACGTACATCGTAACCTTTTGTCAGGTAATAACCTCGCCCAGCATGATATGTTGAATTATAAAATGTAACTCAGTCTTTTACGTCCTGGCTGTGGTTAAGAGTCCTGCGGGGACTGTAATTATTTCACTCCCGTACACCTTTGTTTATAAGTCTAAGAGTGCGCGAAAAACCATTTTTTAAATGTTCTTAAAGAGATACACTCGCACATTGACTCACTGGTAACCAAGGACTGGAGATTATAGGTGTTGAACATATGTTTTTAAAATAACCGCTAGACTCCTAATACACTAATAGTGTTGCGCTTTGTTGACTGAAAATATTTTTCTTAGCAAAATATTTTTCTTAGCTGACATCACTTGTAGGCAAAGGGTCAGAATTTATAGAAGCTCTATTTATCCTTCATTCACATTATTATAACTCATGTTTCACGTTCTTTAATGAAGTTGTTGAGTGTTATTTAGTCAACATATTTATTTTACTGTTCTTCATTCCCGTGACTAGTGGTGATCTCCTATTTTCCGTCGTGGATTACATGTTCTACTTCCACGAATCTAAAAACCGTTTTGTTTAGCACTAGCTTTACAGGGAAGGTTCAACAGAGTTCTCTGTCGCGGAATTATTTTTTTTTCGGTTGACATTATAGAACTTTAAGATCCTTAGCCTCCTCCGAGTGAGACTTCAGGGATTTGTGATCAGAGTTTTTTTACGTAGTAAGTGAAGGGTTTAGTTTTCAGCATTTGTTTTTAATCAATTGACATTTGAAATGACGTGACTCCACTTTTATTTATAATAATCTCTTGTGCCAGGTCCATACCGACCCCTTTTAAGTTAATAGAACAGCAGGAATGTACCCATCACTTTAGAACCGACATCACTATAAACAACCAGAGCTAGTGTACCAATTTTGTCAGAATTTGATACTGAACGTACTTGATGAACTCAGATTAACAGAAAAGAATACAAAAGTAACCTGACAGCTTGTTTAGATAAATAATTTTTGTAGCTGGAAATGGAAGAATGGAAATGGGTGGGAATGAATTGATTTTAAGGACAGAGTAATTTTAAAAATTAGAATTGAGGCAAGAAATTGTATATTTGACATTTGAAAAAAAGTAAATCAACTCTAAAGAGAGCTAATTAAAACAACATGAGTAGGAGGGTAATTTAATGGTGATGTATTCTAACTGCCAGAGGGAATACTCCTTCAATTATTCTTAAGATCAAATTATTTTCCTCGTGCAAGTGATGGTTTTCCACGTCCCATAATTTTATCCAAACTGTATTTTATTCATAATGCTATCCAAAATACCATCTAAAAATAAGTAGAGGTTCTTTAAGATACCAGATATATCTCATGGAAATTTCTATCTTTATAAATTGATTATATGATAGACCAGTGGCTAAAATAACGTTTCATTTTGATTTTCTTCGATGAAAAGAAAACGCTTTTCCGTCTAAAAATGTGAATGAATTATGAGTTATTAACATGAGAAGTTTTGAATTGAATATAAAATTTGTTCATCATAGAGGAAACTGGATTGTGAAGGGAGAAACAAAATTTTGAATATATTGGCTCCTGTTTAGGATACGTAAAATGTGTATAAAATATTTTAATGACTACAAGTTATCTCATTAAACTACTTCTCATCTGATATTATAGAATTAGAGTTTTAATGCATAGCAATCAATGCTGTTGTACGAACTATAAATTGGTTCTCATTCGTATGAAGGCTGGAGGTAATAATTACGGGATAGTTCACCATAATTGTGTTTTATTCTACGTATTTCTCAATGTGTTTTAACAGGTTTTTAAATGACCAGGGAATACATAATGTCAAATGAAACACTATTCTGTCAAAAAGGTAATATTGATAAAAATGAATATTGCTGATCCTCAATCACCTGATTCATATCAATTCATAGAAATATAAATGTAAATGTCTGAAATATATGTAGGAGGAATTAACATTTTTTTTGCCACTAAATAAGAATCCTGTGAGACATTCTTGGAGGGGAGAAACATGTGGACCAGAGTGAATTAAACACAGTTATTGGATTGTGTTTCACTTATTCACCTTAAGTCTTTAATGTAAGGTGCTTTTGGAAATTGGGGCCCTATGTGCTGTTTAAATAGCTTCTGTTGCACTAATTAGAAACATGTCAGAGTCTTCACACTAACAGGGGCCTATCAATTAAACTTTTATATTTTCACAACTTAATTTTTTTCTTGTCTAAGTTCCAATCTAAGGTAAAATGTAAAAAGGAAATCCCGTCCGTCTTTTTGAAAATTTAGTTTAACTTTTATAAATGTTGTTATACATTATTTTTCTCTATCTTGAACATTAATCCAGGTATTTAATTTTTTTAATTTTCAGCATTCAGTTTACCCTCACTCCTACTAATCATATTAACAATAAGTCGTAATATCATGAATCACTTTGTTCTATGCTTAATACGATAGATAAATACCATATTGTTTTCAAAAGGCATTTATTATGCGATACTTACAAATTCGTTGTTTAAGACGTCTACAATTCAGATTTTAATTTCTTGTCACGAGTGTGTTTATTTGATCTATACCATTCTCGATATTTGACTGTTTTATTCAACACTAAAAATCATATTAGTTATTGGTTGAAATTCGAAAATTCCACTTATTGCTGTTATCCTGAGTCAGGTCGAAAAATGTAATAAAACCAACCTTGTTTAACTATTGATACTCTACAATCGTTGTCCTATACATTTTTTCGTAACTCAAATATTAAGGGAATTATTCGTATTGTCAGCCTTCAGTAAACCCTCATTTCTTCACGACGAATCTTTAAAAAGAAATAGAGAATATTTGATGAGCCTTAGATACTCGATAGAATACGTTCTTATGTCGTAAATTAATAAGTTTATTAAACCCAAAAACTAAATATTTTGGTGTATTGTAATTCCCTGCATAATTCTATATATCATTAAAATAAATTATATATGTACTCAATGAAGGAGACAAATATAATTATTACACGAAAGAAATTCAGTAAATTAAATTCAATAACTTACGGCTTCATAATTGTAATGATTTGAAAGATCATTAATGTCTAAAAAGTATGGTTTTAATGTTAGGAGTATAAAAATAATCGATAAGGTCGTATAAAAACCACGAATTATGTTGGGCAAGGGTGCAATAAAGTCTGCGGAGAGGAAAATTGGTTTTATTAACCGACCCTCGCTATAAAACTCCCTGAAAAAATAAGGGGTATAAATAAAGATAATTTACCATAAAAGTAAGATGTTACGGTTATTGATTATAGAGTCCCGAACAGAGGGGAGATTTATAGCCCACCTTAAGCAGCTACGAGATGATTCTAATCTGATCTCCTTCTTTCAGTAGATTTCCTTTACGGCCAATCGACCCTTTTAAATGTATATACATATTTTTTTTTTTTTGGTTGGCATTATAGACCTTTGAGATCTTTAGCCACCACGAGCGAGGCTCGAGGGATTCCTGATCAGAGTTTTTACGTAGTGAGTGATCAATAGTACGGCAATTGTGCCCGTCTCTCTCTCTCTCTCTCTCACTCTCTCTCTCTCTCTCTCTCTCTCTCTCTCACACACACACACACACACACACACACACACACACACACACATATATAGACACTCAAACATAAAACTGGAACGTCTATACTGTATTGTACGCAGGAAAATGTTCTCTTTTCAGATTTCAAAGAAGAACATTGTTCAATCAATCTTGTTGAAAACGTACAGTAGCTACGAAAATTGCTTATATATATATATATATATATATATATATATATATATATATATATATATATATATATATACCGATGTATGTATCTTTATCGAATTCAAGTATTAATCGAGATATTAGCACTTTTTAGTTTGAGCCTTCATTTAGCTAATAATGACATTATATTATATTTGACAATGCACAATATTTGTAATTTGAATTTTTCCCACCATAGGCCACGATTCATCCCCTAATCTTTTAGGTCTAGGTAGTTGTGGGACCTGGGTGTGCTATAGATGGTTTTCTAACCAACTAGGTTGGTTTTCCCTTCTCAGCCGTGAAGCTGTGAGTCCCTTCCCTTCTAAGATCTGGCGGTACTTTGCTCTTCACTCCTCTGATATATTTTTCATGTAGACTGTTTCGGATCGCGTTTCATGTGTGACCCCACATCTCAGTTCA
The DNA here is from genome assembly GCA_019009955.1 of Riptortus pedestris. Classification (NCBI taxonomy): domain Eukaryota; kingdom Metazoa; phylum Arthropoda; class Insecta; order Hemiptera; family Alydidae; genus Riptortus; species Riptortus pedestris. Next base: position 48,511,726 of record CM032233.1, on the reverse strand, counting down.
AAATTATCAGTGTTCCCTGTGTATTCTATTCAGATTCTCCTCTCACTCTTTCCTGTCTTTGCCTATTATCACCTTTTCTGTATCCAGATCTGTATTCCGGCAATATTTATTTATTTTTCTTGGTATAATTCAAATTCAATTTCTCTGAGATTAACCAGAATATTAAATGCTTGCTATATTCCCCTTAATGTTCAAAGACATTTGTGTGCCCATATATATTTCCTTTTAATTGTCCCACAGGAAATCTCAGCCCTTAAAGTTGAAGTCATGCTTACATACTTATTACTATTAATTATTATTTGAGAATTAAAGAAAGAATTAAAGAATTGGATATGGAATCAGTGTGGCATTGCACCAAGTGGGAAATATGCACAGATTAAGCTTCCACTGCATTATGGACTTTTTAAAAATCTTTAGCTGGAGATAAAGATATATTATTGTGTTTCTGGGTTATTTATTTGTATTGTATCAAATCAAAATAAGGAAGTAAACTTCTAAGGGGAAAACTGTGATTTTTTTTTTTGTTTTAAGAAATGAAGTTGTACAATGACAATACTCGTATGAGTACACATTGCTACCTATTTTCCACCAGCATCACAGAATGTCGATTTAGGTACGAACTTTTTTTCTGTTACTAAGAAATATCGGCTACACATAGTTTTATTTCTATTTAATTAAATACAGGTATTATATTTTTTGACTCTTAATTTTTCCAAATTTTAAGATAAGGAAGTTTTATTATGTGTTTTAAATTATTAGTGCAGACGATTTCGTGTTTTTAAATTACATATTTTGCATATTAATCAGTTTGTGTTGAAAGGACACTGGTGACGGTATGAAAGCGCTCCGACGCTTTTAAGAATAATATTTATTCATTTAAAAGCGATATGAAGGCCTGTTCGTTTGTTTTTTATGTCAACCTTCCACTGCCCAGCACATTTGAAATCTGGAAACTGTATTGAGTTACAGATTTTTGCGAGTGGTTGACATCGGAGGGGTGAACGCGCGACCGTTGAAGGGGTCGTGCATGCCAGGATAATAGCCAACCAATGAGACACCTGTTGTCCTTTTAGTAGTTTCCCTTCAGGGTTATTTCATATTATACTCCTATAATACTTCTATTGATTTGACATCTACCAGAACATTAATTGTTTTCTATATTCCCCATATATTTTGAATTATTTTCACACACACATATATATATATATATATATATATATATATATATCCCTTTAAATATCCCACAGACAATTCCAGGAACTGTTTCAATAAAAATCTCTTGTATAGCTCCAATTTCAATTTATCTTCCCATAGGCTTTTTATTATGTGAGAATTAGAGAATTGGATGTCTAATAAGTGCGGCATTGCACCACGTAGGAAAATTAATATTTAAATTGGTTTTATATGGCATATTTATTTATGTTGCATAAAATCGAAATTACGATTTCAATTTCTGAAGGGAAAACTGTGTATTGCCTTCGCTTTAAGAAATGAAATAGAGCAATGACAATACATTTAGCCCCTTTCCACGAGTATCAAAGATACTTTGTTCGAAGTAGGTACTATTAAACACTACGAAAAAACCCTCGACCTCTTTGTTTGCATTCACACAATCTTGAAATTATCACAAGTTGGCTTAAGGGAGACTGGTGGTATCCAAAAAATATATTATTGTCTCATACAATGATATTTAAAAAAAATGTCTGGTAAGAATCGAATAAAATAATTGTTTTGAACAATTATGGTTAATTGTCTTCTTTTTTTCAAGGTAATTGAAACGAAACAAATTTATTTTTTTTATTTTCCATGGCAAGGAAGAATAGTCATTGGATTGGGCAAGGGACAAGAATATTTTGGTTCCCTTTTGTGATTCTCCAAAACGATTAGACCTTTCGAGCTGAAGATAGTTTCATTCGATTCAGCGGGTCAGAAAACCTATTAATAGGTCGCCAGAAGCCTAGAGCTAAAGCAACCTTTTCTTGGTCAGTCCTAGTGTCTATTTTCATAATAATCAGAGGTATTTAAATAAACCGGGAAAATACATTTAAAATATATAGTTAATTTGGTAATTACTAGAAATATAATTGCCCAATTAATACAGTGCACTATTGGTCTAAACGAGGAGGTATATAAAAAAAAGAAACTGATCTTACGCTGACTATTCAGAAATTTTTATACCACGGGAGGCTGGTTATATAATTTAAGGTATTATGCACAGATGACTCTTGTCAATGACTAAAAATAGTCCATTTTAAAGGCGAAATATTCAGGACTGTATTCTAAACACAGCTCTAGTAACAGGTATTTAGCATCGAACCAATGAACTATATTTCTTTATGTCAATGTTTTTAGACATCAATCTATTTTTGTCCAATAATTAGATAACCAGATTAACCATTTTTGATATAGAAACTAAATAAAAACTGCTCTCTTTATACTTTAAAGCAAATACTTGAAATCCTGTGACAACTTTTCTGTGCGTGCAATTTCTTATGTTTTACTTTCGTTTCATTTACTTTTTCTGTTCACATTTAATAATAAAAGAGCAAAAAATATTTTTCACAACCAAAAAAAAATATTAAATTTGCATGTAACGTTTGGTAAATTAAATATTTGTTCCTTTTATATTATAAAAAAATTATAATATTTCAAACCGAGTTTCTATTTGTTATGCATTTTCTTATTTTACTGGAGATAAGCCTCTCAGTTTATTATACTGATTAAAAAATACAGAAATTTTCAAAAGTGTTTCTATGTGGTGATTGTACATTACATTGAATATATTTTACGATATATTTTTTTAGTTTCATTTTACTCTCTTTGCTTTTTAAATCCTTTATAATGCTCTAACTTTGAGTATCGCAATTGATGTGTGGTAGCAAGAACCACAATGTTTCTGAGTTTGACCAGTACTCTAATTCAATTTGAACATAATGCTGAGTTTTGTAGATATTTTTAATTTATTTTTAACTGCCATGCAAGTCGTCGTAATTTCAATAAATTCATTTCGAAAGACGATTTTGAAACACGTTTTACCTCTTTCCTTATTTTAGCTGTAATCGGCCTTGAGCATATATATTTCTATAATATTATAATAAATATATATATAATATTGACATGACCATCGGAAGAAGCCGATTGAAAAATCGGCGAAATATCGTGGGATACCACAGAAATGACACCGCTGGAATCCAACACCTGAAATTAGATATTGTATTCATTAATTCCTTTTAAAACAATTGTTTATAATAATTAGCAATTTTTGAGTTGACCCAATTATTAATGAAAATCACTGAAATATTCAACAAAATATATAATGTTTTCCAACTAATTTTAACTTTTAGCAAGTTAATAACGTGATAAAGCGATAAATTATATAAATATAACTTCCCTGGTAAATTGTAACATATGTATACACTGGTCTTGATCTTAGCATGATGTACACTGAATTTAGAAATCGGATTTTGGGCTGCAACTAACCACTTTTCCATTTTCTAGGTGCTGGATGGTGAAGGAATTATTATCTCAGGTAAGAAAAAACGCCTCGTTCCTTCACTGTTCTTTATTCCTTGTGGCAGAGCGCTTTCAGAGCATAGCCCCATCATCAGTGCCCTGCTGTTCACAATGATGTGACAGGAACCAAGGGCACGAAGAGCAGGGCACTGATGATGGAGCGTATGCTCTGAAAGCGCTCTGTCACAACGAATAAAGAACAGTGAAGGAACGAGGCGTTTTTTCTTACCTGAGATAACCACTTTTCCTCCAGCTCTGCCGTTTTTCCTCATAAAAACGATTTTTTTTTGCGTGTAAAATTGTAGTTAAAATACAATATTATATATTTTTGTTCATCTGTGCTATTTGTAAATAGTTGTTAAATTTTGTTTTATTTATTAATTGTTTTTCTAAAAATATATTCCTTTACCACAAAAACTTCGTAAGTGTAACATTAATGAACTTTAACCCGCTGGATGGCAATGTGAATCATAACCACCCCTAGTTGCTTCATTCACGATCAACTGTGAAATATTAATTCTCACTATATAGCAATTTTCCCCTCTTTGTGATAAAATGTGTCTTGAATTCATATTTTTCAAAAGGAATTTTTGCCGTGGCTCTCCGAGCAAGTGGTTAAACTTAGTTTAAGTTAGATAGTTCTAAGGACCTTTATTACTGAAATAACAAATTATTTATGCAGAGGAACGTGTAATGTAGCCAAATAAAGTGAATGCGAGAAGACATTGAATTTTAATTCATGAACATCATAGTGAACAAGAAAAAAATAAATGTAGGTATAAAAATGCATATATTTTGCCTTTTCATCTTAGTCTATACCACTTAATATACTGAAGATTCGTAATTAATTCAATTGAGAATATAAGGGAAAAAATTATAACCCCCATACTAGATCACAGTGTTGTTTTATTGTCCATCTAATTAATAAAAAAATACTAATATAAGAAGAAGGGAATTCAAGAAAATAAGTCAGGGTCTGTAAGAAATAAAATAGATTAAGCTGGATAAAATATATTTAATATTTCTAAATTTTAATTAGCCCGGGAAAATGAGTTCTAATTTAAATTTAATACTGTTTAAATGCAGTTAACATTTCTGTAACTATCTTGTTCATTCTGAACTAAAGTAACAAAGGGATTCCTTATTACAATGGATGGGAAAAACGATGAAAGAAGTTGAATAGGTTTCGTGAATAGTCAAATTAGGTCCATGAATAATTCAATGTTTTCAGAACTGACATCGTTGGTAGGCATTCTGAAAAGGCTGTTGTAGAAATAAATTCGTATAGATGTTGTAATAATTATAAGTAGTCTTCACAGTAAATAGACTTTTACTAAATAACCGTTTGTTTGCTTTTTTTATTGCAGACTATGAAGGTCTTTAGCCGACAAAATAAAGATTAATAATTTTTAATTATAAAGGGACGAGTCTCGTTTATATTATTAGACCCGGAATGAAACCTCTCTGGTAAAACGACGACTGGGTTCATTACTTATGGGAGGTCCATACCTTGCAAATCTTCCAGTGTTTACTGCCAGTTGTCGGCAGCTTTGTAACTGACAAAATTGGGAAGGGTGGTGGTTCGAAGATAACCTACTGAATTTAGAAGGACGGATTCAGCTCTTAAACTCTTGTTTATCTCCAAGTATCACAAAATAGAATATACTGAGCAACAAAGTGATGAATTTTGCAGTACGTGCAAGGGGTGGAAATTAAACCTTAGCCTTTTGAAATTAGTGGATGGTGTATATACTCCTGACCTTCACGGCCACTGCCACCTTCAGATTTTATTCATTTATTTAGATTTTTATTTGCAAACAATTAATTCCTTCTGCAAACAATTAATTTCTTTAGTATTAATATTGTAGCGTATGTTGATTATTTGTTAGGCTTTCCTAAAAACTTTTAAGATTTTTTTTTTTTTAATATATTTCTTTTGAACCAAATAATACTTTAAATCTTTGGCAAATAACACTGTTTACATAAGTCCTTTATGAAACACTTCCCCAGCTTATTTCGTGGCTTCATGGGCTATGTCTTTAGACTGAAGAGGTGGCAAGTGAAGCCACGAAGCATAAAGGGCTAAATTTTGGCTTTGCTAATATGGGCTAATATTGGAAGAGGTTGCTTTACTTGTTTCCACCATGCTTTAAAGTACAAAGTTAAACTATTTCAGTTTACGTATGCCGAATATTAAGCATGTGAAAGAGACAAATGGACAACAGTTACAGAAATCCATTAAACGTAAATTGGCAACCACTCCTATACATTAGCTTCCAACTGGAGTAAATTCCAAGTAATGAAAATGTTAAAGGTATGAAACAATTCAATGTGACGTTAGAACGAGTTTTCCGACTATTGGTTAACTATTCTAACAAGTCGTCTCTGAAGCAAATTAAACACGGGGGCAGAAAGTAACCGCACCCAGAGAGCTCCTTCCTCAGTGTAATCACGTGCTGTCTGTTCCTAACCAATACAAGCAACATTAATTAACCAAAAGCCCGGCCTTGTTCATTGTTACATTCCGCTTTTATTTAGTTATAATTGACAACGGGGAGTCGGACCTATCGCGCATCAGTTGACTTTAAGTGAGGTTTATGGATAATTTCTTTACCTTAGTTGTCCAAATAAGAGTTTTGGTAAGTTTAGGAGGGATAATGGAGCATTACCATAATATCTTATTGCTGTACGATTTAAGTGATGTTACTTCAGGGAAATCAACCATTAAAGGCAGTACCCAACAAGCGATTTTTCAATACTGTCATCTAACATTTACTTGCCCCTAGTAGTATTAAGTGGCTGTGAACTTTATGTTTGAATAACTTACGTATTGAGGTCGAAATCGAATCAGGAGGGGTCGAGCTTTAAGTAAGAGGGGAATGCAAAATCGTAAATATGTTTGCTATTTTTTCTTGGTTTTCATTATTTAGTTATCTACCACTTGTTCTTGTGTGATTTTTCAATAAGTTACATATCAAAGCAGTCCTTTACTAATGGAGAAATGTGGAATTCTACATGAAGCGTGGTAGAATGCGCCTGGGCATTGATGATCCAATGACCATTGTAAATTTATCAGAGATGCCTATTGTAGAATTACAAATGGGAAATATTAGTACACATTACACCCGAGAGACATATTTTTTATTACAAATGCCGTACGCATTCATTTATGGGCGTTCTGGTTAGGAATTTACGATAGGGCGCAGATCTTAATATTTCGGGGAACTTGTATAAATTTTTCATTATTTGCTTGACAACAAGAATTTATATAATTATGAATTCATAACTTAAAATTCGTAGTCACACTCTGTTAAGAAAAGAATGGCAAACTTAGCTAGTCCGGACAGGCCTCAATTTCAAAAATTGGATGCTAATTTAAAAATAAATTAACGAATGAGCTAAACTAAGAAAGTTCCGCCTGAAGAGAAAAATTTACATCTCGTTTCTGTAAATCTAAAAATTTGCTTCTATTCCGTAGCATCTAAGATAAGAAGACCTTCTAGGGTACAAAACATTAGTTATTGACCAAGTAATTTAAACGTCATGAAACTTGTAGCCCCTACTGTAAATAATGTAAGTTGCAGGATCTAACGTTTTTGAGTTAATGCTTACTCAAATGAATATTCTAAGTATAATTTAAAAACTATTTATTAATATACTCTGACACTTCCAAATACTTTGTCATTGTTACAGATAAGTTTTATTACATAATATGTATTTATATTATATATTAATAAAACTAGGTAGAAAGTTAGATGTCTACTAAAAATATTAAAGCGTTCTCTTTTATACTTGGATTATTATTATTATTAGTGAAATACAGTAATTTTGAAAACTTTCTCGTAGTTTCTCTTTCTAACTAACAAAAAAATAGCAATCCAAATGAAGTTCTTACATTTGGTAAAGCAATATTAGCACAAGTAGTTAAAAATATTATACATTATTAAAATAATTTATAATCAAAATAATACTTTATGTTTCATAAATGCTAATGGTGAATCCATATTTCACGATAGAAATCGTTAATGTAAATTTATTTTATCACACTTTGGAATATGATTGGTATCGATAACTTAATTTATATTTTCTTAGGAAAGCCGTAAATTAGGACTGAAGTAGAAAGAAGTTTTTTTTCAAAAATAGTTCCATTTTAAGCAATTCAAACAGAAAATATTTTAAACAAAAGACATTAATTCATACATACCGTGCGTAATACTAAATCTATTCAATATTCTATTCTACTGATGTTGGAAGAGGAATAGAAAGGAAATGACCGGGTGAAGATTCTGAATTCCTTTCCGAAGCCAAGGACTGAGTTGTTGACGAATTTATTTATTGATTTCGAATCAAACCGTAGCCCCTTAAAAGAACTAAGTAAACAAACTAGATTTAAATTTGAGCTTCTCTTTCACATTTCTAAATAGTTTGTATAGTTGAATTCAATTCTATCTTACTGGGAAAAACAAGAGAGAACGAATGGATTCCGGATCAATCGAACGATGTTTCTACCTTTGCTTATATTATACGCTCCTTAATTTCTAGAATTTTTCTCAGAAACGGACCATCAAACTGTAAACCAATGTTTACACACACACACAAACATATGCCAAAGTGGGATGCTTCAATAATTTCATTCTGATAAAATCTCTTCTCATGACGTTTCCCATTCTGTTTGATCCTAGTAGAATATCTATGGAGTTTCAGCTCTCTAGTATAACGGGAATGATTTCCTAAAATGTCTTAAAGTTTAAAAAAAAATTACTTCTTTTAACGGTTAAACAGTGTATTAAAAGCGATTTAAATATGGTTTTAATACAATTTAAATAATATCATTTCATAGGGCTTTTTTAAACCGGTAAAATGATTGGAAAACTAATTTCTAAATTACAACAATTAAATAACTTCGGTTTACATAGAAATCCCGTCACGTAGGGTCTGCGTAAACTAAGCAGATTTCCCGCTTAAAGTTTAACAATAGATAAATCTACATAGCAGTAAAACAACACCACCGTGAATATTAAGATAATAAGAAACCTCCCGACGGAAAGCATCTGAAACATAAACAAAGAGTTCTGCTAATTTCTTACCGGAAAGAAAATCAATTACTGTAATATATCTGAATATAACGTATTAATTTGATTGGAAACTATTTACTATAACTAGTACTGTAATTTATAATGAATCAGAATAATTTTTATCTCAATCTTTTGTAAGTTTAGTAGTCCGAAAACTTAAGAAAGGGGGGGGGGGTCACCCGAACATATTAGCGTTTATCTCGTATAATAAATGTCTCTTGAAAACAATATTTCATATTTAAGTAGTTTTATCATTCAAGTTGTCCCAAACAGGTATTGGAAGCCCTATAGTTGATAAGAATGTTTGGTGGTAACTTTTCAAACTTGAAAAAAATTTCATAAATAAATCAAAGATATTTGTCGTTTAAAAGAGATCATTAAAATGTTGAATAATTAATGGAATTTCTTCATTAGTTGAAAACTTTCCAATAATCATCATACATCCCCATATCATCAATTTAAGGACCTTAAACTGACTTCTTTAAACGAGGACTTCTATCCTGCTATCAAGAAAAATGTGAAGTGGATTTTCAGAATGCTCTTCGTGATTTGTTAATTGTTGACTGAAAGACATAGATTAGTTTCATTTAATCTTCATTTTGTTCTATTTCCTTTAATAAGATTTTTATTTCTGCTTATAACAATAGTAAGCATTTACGTTTCATCGCTTGGCCGTGTTTAAACGACATTTGAATACATTCGTTCTCGACAGAAGAAGTAAGAAATATGTTTTGTATTTTTTTTTGAGATACACACGAACACTCTTTACAAAGACCAGAATGAATGGAAAAACCTAGTGTACTATCAGATAAAAAGAAAAGGTTATTTGAGGTCATGTTGCCAGCCTAAATTCTCTTAATGTTACCTTATCTAAATTCTCGTTTCAGCATGGCTAAGTGAAGTTCAAGTTTTCGTTGTCATACGCATGCTGATTAATGGCTCTCTACCAAATTTGTTTTTAGTATGGATAGAAGTTTTCTCTTGATGCCTATTTTTAAATGTTCTGGTGAAGAAGGCAACGGGAAACCACGGTTTCCCATGTGAAAACCACCCATTTGACTGTCTTATTTCCCTTCTTCGTTGCCAAGGAAATGTTTATTCATTGCAACATGTGTAACCTCTATATACATCAACAATGTAACATCTATTTAAAGTATTCTCGATAGCTTTAACTTGAGATTAATTATTGAAAAAATATCTTTCTTTATTAGTATCGTTTAGTGTTATCAATAGAAAAAAAACACTATGTAATATTTTATTATATGCAAAACGTGTACGGAAATTCGAGTGGAGACAAAGTTTTGAATGCTGGATGGAGGGACATCACACCAATTATTTAACTTATTATTAGAACTTAATTACTTGAGTATCGTAGATGACGAAATATAACATGAAATATTGGGGCGAATAACGTTTAAAATCAGGAAAGGTTGTTCATCAATTTTTTAATTGGCAAAGGGTCAGTCTCATTAGCAAGAGATTGTTAGTTTATTATAAACTGTACACTTCACAGAGAATAAAGTACGCTTACAAACGATGTGAATTTTTCAAATATGTAATTATGGGTTAATTTTTAATAAAATGATGTTACTAATGAATCAAAGAACACAGATCCTGTAAAGCGGATTAAATATGTAATGTTATATGTGTATTATTTTACCCTGAATTTTTTAACGTACATAGTGAACATTTCAGAAACCTAAGTTCAATAATAATTAAAAAAACACAATTTAAGTCGAAATGAGTTTTTTTTCATCTGATTAGTTGAAAATATTAGGCGAAAATAAAGTAAATGAGAATTAAAAAAAAAATTATAAACGTCTGTCATCATCCGTGATATGTTGTAGACTCGCCCATGAGTCTAAGATATGAGTTTGTTTTAAGCTTTTATGTAAAGGTTGTACATTAAATGAGTAAAGATTTTAAAATATAATTGTCTTACTACGTAAACTTGAACTCTTGCAATCCTGGACAAAATCCACAGAAGGGGAATGATGTTATTTTTTGCATTTGTGATACAGAGACAACATTCAGGTTTCACTTCCTTTCTCAGAACATTGTAGTTGAAGTTTATTTCCTCTTATCTGAGAAGGAAAATGGCTCTTTTCTCTCTTAGTGATAGCTCCTTCCTCGCCTGATATTTTCCGGAATGGCTCAGCATTGAGAATATGACACACCGTATAGCACGATCAGCCTTTTCCCTCAATATTTCTTTTTCTGTCTGACAATTTCCCTGCGTTCTCTCTCTATTAAAAAGAGTTATTTCCTTTCTGTAATCTGTGGTGTATTGCACATGACGGTGAGCTCAAATTTAAGGCTTGGGCGTTTTAAAGGGTTGTTATATTATCTACAACTAAATTATGTTCATGTGTTAGGTATAATACGTGAAGCAATGAAATATTGCTCTCCAGTAGTTTACCCATTCCTTCGAATGTCGAAATGTTGCCAATTTAGCGGTATCAATTTTTGTTTCATCATTACTAAGCTCTATATTGAAGTGTTATATGCAAAACTAAAGATCAATAAGGCAGAGAATGCGCCAGGCCTGCCTTGGCACTTCATGGTTTGTTTGGTGAGCCAAATATTTTCTTTTTCTTATGCGAATTTTAACCAAAAACAGCGTTTGGCATCAGATGTATTTTAGGAACTAACTACGATTTTCCTAAAGTTTTAAAAATTTTGATATATCGTCATTGAGTACCCAATTGACCAGTGATCTTTGCTGCCTACACATTTGTGTGTAATGTGACGATCATGTCTTGATAAGTCAAATTTCGACGAAATTTAGTAAACACATCGTTTTTTCCTGGTCCAAAAATAGCAATAATACAATCCATCAGCGAGCATTTTTCCTTATATACTGAGTTATAAATACCATCAGTTATAATTGAAATGTCTGCTCCCATATGTATACAAATATTTATAGGGTTTCGCCTCATCTGAGCCTCAAGACTCAGAGTTTATCAATAGCTTTTTTTTTTTACATTTCTTACTATTAAACAGCATAGGTGTAATTTCAGGCTAAAGTTGTTCCTCTAGCTCCAACGAGCTCGTTTCTTGTTGGAATATGTTTTCCGGTGCAATGGCCTACAAAATTACATAACCTGCAGACAACCTGATTTAGGCATTTATCAAAGTCTTTATGATGAGAGTTACCAAACGTTGAGCTATGTTGTTCATTCTGGCTTGCAAATACCTGGCAGGCCGACTGATCCGTATTCCAGACGAAAAGCTCTGTTAACGCAAACTTCTACTCACCTATCTTATTTTTTTAGCATTTTCCGAGTCAGACTTTATTTTGCATGCTATGCGATAGATTACTGCTTGAAATATGCTTTATGATTTTGTGCATGGTGAGATCGTTTTAAGGAAGCCAAATTCTCATGTTCAGGTCATTAAATTCAAACCAACATTCACCTACGAATCACTTGAAACAACATTTCTTTTAAGAAAAACGAATACGCTCAAGAATTAAATTTACTGAACCAGAAAAATAATTATTAAATTTTACAATTGCTTATTGGACCTCGCCAGTTTCTTTTTAGTTTAAATTAAATCTTCATATAAGGTTCTCGGCCTTCATTTCCCTATACGTCGACCTGAGTTTACTCTGGCAGTGCGCCTAACCTCGTATACTAAGCTTATAACGTTCCAATCGCTTAAGTTACAATTTATCAATCTGGATTCCTAAAATTAAGAGCTAGAGGGGCATTAACCTATACAGCCTACACACCTGATAGCATGTACTCCTCCATAATATAAACTACTAACCTTAAATATAGAATAAAGAAAGTACATCCATTGGCTGCTAACCTATAACAGAATTCTGATTTTATTTCACAATATCATTATGTTTTTATTCGTTTTTCGACTGTGTAAGTTACTGCTTTTATGTTATTCAAATTTTTCGTTTCGTTTCACAAACTTAATATTTCATACTCATAAGAATAAAAGAAATATTCATTTAACCAATATGAATATATTTATATTCGTTAATAAAATTGAAAAATAGTTTAATTTTCATACTTTAGAGAGATTCATATTACGTAAGAGATCTGAAATTAAGTAGAAATTAAGTATTATTATTATTAATAAGAAGAATCGATAATTATTATTATTTGTTTGTAATAAAAAAAAGGAAAAAATCGTTTTTCCATTTAAAAGTAAATTTTAATTTATCATTTTAAATCCACACTCTCTCTCTCACACACACACACACACACACACACACACACACACACACTCCCAATTTGGGCCTCTAAAAGATTTAATCAAATCAGATTAATGGAGTTCTTCGATTTTATTGGGCTGTTACGTGGTTTCTTCAGGGATGTCTTTGAGACAACTGTTGCATGGTCAGAATTTCCAATTCATCAATAATTTATTGCCACCTACCAGCAAATCCCTTTCTACGAGATTGAGTTTCTATTATATCTTGTCTGTTTATGGCAGGTGTTAGGTAAGATGATATTGCCAGAATGAATGTAACATCTATCCCCACACTTGGAGGGAGTAGAACGCAAAAGAAAGAGAATAAATTTAACGTAACACAGAAACTACAAGCCAATTGTTTTGCAGTCCTCGAGCGAATAAAAGTATTTCCCGTTACGAGAGTTTTGAAATGCCCGAAGTAAGTGAAAATCTGTTGGGGCAAGGTCTGGTGTATAGGGTGGGTGGGGGATCACATCCCAGCCAAACTCCGATAATTTCTGACGGGTCTCCAAAGACACGTGAAGACGGGTGTTGTCGAGATGGAAAACTATGCCTTTTCTCTTTCATTTTGAGCAAGCATACCACTTAAAGATGTGGAATCTCGGTTGAAACTTGTAGCGGCAGCATTCGTTGCCATGGGAACGTGGTGAGCGGGCAACGGAGCCAGCCAGCTGTGAAGAACAGAAAGTGGTGAAGGCTAGTGTTTTCTTCTGCCTTTCACTCAATGTACATAACTAGCTCCTTAAGCTGCCTGTATGGGTCGTCAGAAGCACGTGTGAGGAGATCTACTACTTGCGTCAGAACGTCTAACTCCAATCCGGCTACATCCACCAGGAACTTCAATTGGGATGAAGTCACCCTAGATACAGCAAATACGGCGTCCACTTGTAAGTAAGTAACCGGGGTGGTGCGGGGAAAACGCCGCTACCTCTGGATAGAACAGGGATCCATGGGTCAGTGGATCTGGTTGCTGTTTTGTCTTCTTCACGTAAATTGATTATGTATATTAGAAAAAAATCAAAAGTAGTCTCGCACAGAAGGAAAAAAAACTTTCTTCGGTATAATGGGGTAACTACGGCTTTACCTTTGCTGCTGAGGTGGCTTCGATGTCGTAAGAGGTATTCGCTGATGTTATTTCAACAATAAGATGGCTTCATAACGCTCGCATGCTCCATGAAGGTCATACTTTATTTTTCTACTTACGTGATCGAGATGGGCATATTAAAATCACGTCGGTTGGTCACCACTTTAACGTTCTTATGGTAAATAGATGCGTTAAATAAATGCAAATGTTCTAAACACAACACTATTTATATTTGTTTGTAACATATACATATTTGAAGATTATCAAAAGAAGGAGCTACATATCTACAGTCAGTGAAAGGCAGAAGAAAACACTTTCTGAAGATAACTTTATGTTCTTCACAGCTGCTGGCCCCGTTGCCATGGCAACGCTCACCTCGTTCCCATGGCAACGACTGCTGCCGCTACAAACTGATGCAACTGATGCATAAAATCATCTTAACTAATCCTTTTTTAAAATATGTAAACTTTATTGACCAAGTTAACATGATTTTATAAACACCGAGAGGATTAAATTGCAATATCGATAAACGCTACGAACTCATTTTACAACCCAATAAATAGTTTGTTACAAAATAACGTCTACATGTATATCATTCGGTGACTCTGTCCTAATTATATTCTACACGGCTACCCATGGAGTGCTTCAACTTCTATCAAGTTGATTAGTCACATCCATCGCAGGAGAATACTGTTGGCTAAATAATAAGTGGGCTGATTAATTAGGGAATGGCCGTCGCGTGCAGTGTACTGTAATCGAAAATAGAAGGTGGATGTAGCTAGTGACAGAATGTGCTACTCCGTTAACTAAATGGGCTTGCTCCACTTCTAATTGCGAGCCTAGACATTTATGTAATTTATACAGCTTAAATGCATCCATGACTCTTTCAGAAAGTATTTTCTCATTAGTATATATAATTAATTATGAACAATGGATAGAATTTGCCTCTTCTTTTTACTGGTTTTAGCTTGTATTGCAATGTACTTAGAGATAAACAATTCTGAAATTATTTTTCATTTTTATCCTGAATTACGTTTACGTTGCACATGTTCTATCACACCATGAGTAATCGCGTGCAGGATATTGCTCTTAACATGATAAAAATATCACATACCCCATACGTCTTTCTTACTGCCCTTCTACCAACCCTGTATTTCGGTATTCAAAAGGCAATTAAACCATTAATATAGTAGCTCAAGGAAATGTAGGCTTACGAGTATGTGAATCAAACTCGGTACTTAACATTTTGAAGGAGTAGGAGACCCTTATACAATTGTCTTAAGGGAGGAAGGGTTAAGGGATGTAAAAAAAAAAAGTCCGTCACGCAGGGGCTGCGTAAACTAAGCAGATTTCCCACGTGAAGTTATACAATAGAGAAATCTCCATACGAGTGCCGAACAGTTACGGAAACGGCCGAACTAGCTTTCGCCGGGAACGAATAGAAGCGACCTTAGCTCGTCCGTTACACTTAATAAAAATGCAAATATTTCGGTTAATATTCAAAATTGACAATAACTGTATATAACAATATTTATAGTAAATTTAATTTGCAATAAGATTGGCTCTATACAATTTTTCGATCCGACGTATAGTAACGAAGATATTTCGAAATTTCCCCTCTAACCCCCCCCCTCTCACTGGTCCGATTTCAGCCATTAACGAAAATGATCTTTCTTTTTACGTAAAACGATTAAATACCGAGTTTGGTGACGATTAAAAAAAAATTGCGAGCGGTAACACACAAATATATATATATATATATATATATATATATATATATATATATAGATATATATATATACAATTGTGAATTGACCTCATTTTCGTCATCTCCTAGGTAGGATCGATGGCCATTTGAAGAAAAATTTCGAAAATCGCGTCATGAGTACGACCTCAATAGCTGATTTCGCTTAAGGGAAATCTGATAAAAAATTGAATCTTTCTTCTTATAGACTGGATTGAAAAGCCATATAACTTAATTTGAAGTCTCTTTGGAAGAACAGTAATATTGCATAGACGACTAGTATATTTTAGGTAACTTATATTGTAGGTATCATAATAATGAACAATAATATAGTAACATAATAAAGATATACTAGTTAATAAAAGGAAATCCACGGTTTAGTGGTTGCCTATCAATATATATTTATATATACATATATATATATATATATATATATATATATATATATATATATATAAATGTAAATATCGTTGCTAAATATTTATTTACAAATTTAATTTTTTTCTATGTGATTTCATATCGATTGACCAAAATTCTAAAAAAGAAGAGTAGCTTTATACTTATATGTTAAGAAATCCCCAAAGGTAAAGAATATTAGGTTTATTTAGCTTTCCGAGCGTCATAATATTCTTGCATTAATACAGCTGTCAACCAGTACCTTTGTACAACATAGTAAGCTCCCAGATGAGAGAATTACTTGGGATATTATTTTAGAAACGGCAAGAACTAATCGATTTTATTGGCTTTTACTGTTAAAAGTGAATACTACTTAAAAAAAATGAGTTCTTTACACATCGGCATTGCTCCCGAATCTAGATTTAACTTGAAACTATGGAGTTCCACTAAAATTTCCAATTCTTCAAATCAAAATACCCTGAAAAAAGAAAAGTGATTCTTACAAAGTTTGAAGTTTGCATCTTCATACAGGCTAATGCCTCTCTTATCATCTGAAGACTCGAATGGAATTTTCTCCTCTCATGGATTTACTGAATGGAACTTTTCTTGCGATGCATTTATCGTTGGATGATCCGATGCAGAAGTCATCGAAAAACCGTTGCTTATTCTTAAGATGATCGTCATTCCTTTTGTATAAACAAGATTCTCTCTGAGGTTGGGTCTGAAGTGTGAACTTCTTTTTCCTTCCTATGCATAAGGTTTTGTTTAAAAAAATATCCATTCTTGAAGTGATGTCTCGCCATTCTCCATTGTCATAATGGTCTTGTTCTTCAAAGCATTGAAATGTCCGCCACGAGGGGGTTGCGTAAACTAATCAGATTCCCACGTGCTGGACATGGCGATGATCTGACATCATATATTACTCACTTTTCTTTTAATAAAAAACCTTTGTGGGTACGGCTAGAAATTTAAGCATGAGATTTTTAGGGCCTCAGGTGGTCTAAATGAAAATTGCATTAGTAGGAGTGGATGTTTGCTAAAACTAAAAACTACAAATATCTAGTAGTATTCAAGATAAAGAAAAGATGGCAATTGTAGAAAATAATATTTTTTGCAACAGAATTGGTTATCAGACCCATAATTATTTATGGTTACCCACCTATAACACCTACCCTCACACACCTCTATTGGGCCAATTTTGACTGCTAGGACCCTTTTGCCTTTCTTTTAAAGTTTTATAAAAGCTTGAAAACTAAGTTTGCGAATAACAGACTCTCTCTCTCTCTCACTATATATAGATATATATATATATATATATATATATATATATATATGTATATATATATATATATATATATATATATATATATATAAACTGTGTTAATAGGTTTTGGAAATTTTCCTTTGTCTCTTAACTGGCCCAGGTCACTTCCTCAAAAGAAAGATGGACAAGAAAACATTCTCTGAGAACACACTCATTAACACTATTTACCATCGGAGCAATTGTAGGAAGGTTGTAGAACATTTTTATTAAAAATACTAATTGTAGGGCATATTCACAAATTCGTATAAAAGAAAATATTAAAATTAACTTTTCATACTGGTTATTTATAATTAATAATAAACGATATTTAACAAATATATTAAAAGTTGTTGAAAATTACCATATCCTTGTAAGATTCATACTCTATTTCACTATTTTCTCGCTGCAGTAGTCTTTTCAAAATTAAAAAAATTATTTGTTTCCACGTTTTCATTTGATTGTCGAAGAACTTTTTTTTGTCCGCTGGAGACTGCCTTCAATAGGTGTATTGTACAGTTCCAACTTGTGATTTCCATACACATAAATGTTAAGTTTTTGAGTTCTTATTCTGAGGTATATAATTCAAATCATTTCTAGATGAGTGGTTAACAGGTGAAGGAATTTATTAATGTGTACAGGAACATTCATTGCTATAATTATCATCAAAGATAACGCTATTCTGTTTCAGTAGTGGGTTTATAAAATTAATGAATACTTTGCCAATTATTATTAATCTTTCTTTGAGACTATTGGGGCTAGAGAAGAGATCATATCTAATTTTAGTATTTTTTTTTATTTATTAACTTTAGGTATTTCTTATACTTCGCTGGGAATGTATAATTATTTCGGGTAATGTATATTTATTTTAACGCAGCTTGATTTCTGTATATATTATAAGTGAAGAGTAATATTAGTAGGACAATGAGTGGTACATTTAAACTAGATGTATATTTGGGAGGTGGGTGGAGACTGTATTGACAGCCATCAAACGAAAAGCGAGAAACAAAAGAGCCAGCCGTCTCCCTGCCACCCCACGTTTTCCACTCTGATTGGATAGGGTGCACAACCGTTGATAGTAATGATTTTTAGCTTCTAGGGTCGGTCATATGCTATACTCAAAACATCTGTTGCAATGTGCAGTACGCACTTTTCGAAACTTATGATTTCTATGCATCAATTTATTTCCCAATTAAATGTGTGCTTGTTTAGGCTGCTATTTCATTTTATCATTTTTTTATTTATGTCTGTAAATGAGATACAGTGAGGTTATTTACGAAATCAGTGAATATAAATAGATATGAAAAATACATTCAACTTAAACTCTAGAGTTCTTCTAGAACCTGTACTTACCCAATTTTAATGGTATACAACATATTACACATATTTTCTTCTTCTCCAAACCGGCTTCTGCTTCAGTAGTTTCTCGTCACTCTTCACTGTGCAGATTTTTGGTAGTTCTTCAGTCTATGCATTGCCACCGTTATTCCGGATAGGTCAAAATCCGGGTACTGGATCAATCCAAAATTTGTACATTGAAGACTGACAAGAATACCGCTGGAGCAAATAACCGGGTTGGAGAAGAATAAAATACGGCACAGCGAAGAAGTCCACGAAACCACACGTTCCACATAATGAAAACTAAAGTAAGCAGACTTCCCACGTGTTGGAATGGCACACTGCTTTTCTCATACCACCACTCACCACTAATATATTCAGTATTTCTCCCTTAGTAAGAAGCCTATGTAAACAGAAACGCGGGAATAGAGATTTTTAGAGACTCAGTAACATGAATTAAAAATCATACGAGTATAAGTGAGGGTTTACATAACGCATGACATCAAAATTCAAATAACTCGGTTTAAGTTTGATATAAGAAAAAAATGTTTTGAACAACAATTGTTGAAAATTAAATGTTTGGTTTTACAATATTTTTCGATCCAACTCATATTAACGGAGATATTTCTAAATTCTTGTAGTTTTGTGAAGTCAAAGGAATTTTCTTCGAGTAACATTTAACCTCATTTCATTTCCAAATAACTCTCTTCAAAAATACAAAAAATGGCTGCATTTATGACCACCATAGTATTAACTAATCATCTAAGCCAGACGTTGGTTACTTTATTCATGTTGGTAAATAGGTTTTTTGTGAAAGCCAGTAGTGTATCCACTAAAAAATCAATAATTAAAAGTATCAAAAGAGAGAGACACCTGAAAAATGGAAATTAACCGATAATATAGTAGCTCAAGCAAATGTAGACATACGAGTATGTGAATCAAACTCGGTGCTTAACATTTTGAAGGAGTGGGAGATCCCCTTATACAACTTTCTTAAGGGAGGGATGTAAAAAAAACAAAAAAAAAAAACGAAAATATCTTTGTTCTTATGAACTGGATTGAAACGCCAAGGATTTTATTTTGAGAAACTTCAAATTAAATTCATGGCGTTCTGTAGAATAGTAATATTGTATAGAACACTAGTATATTGTAGGTATCATTATAATGAACAATAATATAGTAACATAATAAACATATACTAGTTAATAAAAGGAAATCCACGGTTGGTTGCCTATCTATCTATCTATCTATCTATCTATATATATATATATATATATATATATATATATATATATATATATATATGCATATATATTATAGTTTTTTGTTGGAAGCATAAAAAATGTAAATATTGTTGCTAAATGTTTATTTACACATTTACGTTTTTCTCGGTTACTTCATATCGATTGACCAAAACTCTAAAAAAATAAGAGTAGCTTTATACTTATATTTTCAAGAAATCCCCTAAAGTAAAGAGAATTAGGTTTATTCAGCTAAGCCAGACTTTCGTTACAAGAGCTTTATTGATGCTGGTAAATAGTGGAATAGGTCTTTTATGAAGGCCAGTAGTATATCCACTACAAAATCAATAATTAAAAGTATCAAAATAAAGATACCTGAAAAATGCTTTACTCACAATGAGTAAGGTTTTTACATTAATTGTGTTTTTTCCAAGTGGCATATACTATATACAAGTGTTGGTATAAATAAAGAAACTACATATATGAATAGATTAAAGCAAATGGTTTACAGCCTTACATATTTGTGTATAAATGTCCAACACGAAATTAATTAATGTAAAGAAATGTTACACTTTTGTAAACAGACCATTAAGTGAATGGAAGGCCTGGAGAGTAAGCTTTAATCAAGGTAGAGATAACCAATACCCATCTTAATCCTAACTACAATGCAACCAAACAAGTAGGCACGCAAACAACCACAATAACAAACATTGCTCCAACACGAAAACATAGATTCTCCACAAGCACAAGCAGATACATTGAATACAAACAAAATTAAATTAAAAATAAATAAAACGTATCCACCTTTTTAAACCATAAAAGCCGTTTTAATAAATCACTCGATCTGCTAGAACATTACAAGTATTTGTCAGAAAAAATTGATATCCGTTCTATGCTTTCATTTTAACATTATTTTCTTGAACTAATTTTATATTTTATTTCTCCACTATGAAACTTGAAACATGTATTAAATAATAACACATGACTAATTTGCATTTTAAACTCTTAACCAACTAATAAGTGGAAATATAATTTAAACATTTTAAAATTAAAAATAAGTCAAAGTTAGAATTAAAAAAGTGTGAAGTATATTGTTAAATAGTCTATTTATTTAAAGAACCTGAAACTTTAAAAGTCCGTCAGGCAGGGGCTGCGTTAACTAAGCAGGTTTTCTACGTACGTGAAGTATTTGCATTTACCTCAAAAGTTCAAGGATAGAAATATTTGGTATTTAAGCCTCACATAAAGTTTTTTTTATTATTTATTTATACAGGAGCACCCGCATCTTGGCGATTTGGCTCAAAGTTTTAAAATGTAAAATGAAAACAAAATAGAAAATTTGTACTGACATGAGTAAGAGTGGGGGTTTACGGAAGGCCGAAAACGAAATATTGAAAATTTCTCGGTTAATAATCAAGGTAGTGAAAAAACGTAACAACGTACATAGAACTTTTAATTTGCAATACCATTTGTTCTATAAACGTTTTCGATCCGACGTATAATAATAGGAGATATTTTGGAATTTTCGAAATTCCTCAATTTAAACCCCCTCCCCGGTAAGAATTTTGACGTTAACGAAGTTGATCCTATCTTGATTTGGTTACGATTAAACTAAAATCACGACCGCTAGAGCGTTAGCAAACAAACATATATAAGTATAAAATTTTGAGCGGAACTGATTTTCGTCATTTCTAGGTAGGAGCGATGGACATTTGCAATGTTTCGAAAATCGCGTCATGAGTACAACCTCAATAGCTTATTTACCTTAAGAGAATTCTGCAAATAAAACACTATAACGGTGATAACGGTCAACATCGGATTGTTTATGAGATTCGATAATTTAAAGGTTCTTTTGTAACTCGAAAGTTGAAATAATTTGGAAATTTAAAAACTCATAAACAAATTTTAAAATCCTGAACATTTTATGTTTTTATTAAACAACTATTGCAACCATTATGTGATCTATTATCAAAGTCTATAATGTTAAAGTTACGCTTAGTGTTTGATTTCGCTTTCAAGGTTATGGTTACTCCCATTTTGAGAAGATTTCCCTTAAGGGAAATCAGCTATTTTTTCTATATTACTATCCGGCATTTAGTTGATTTCCCTCAGGAAGTCAACTATTGAGGCTGTACTCATGATTTTCGAAAAATGTCGTCAAATCTCCATCAATCCTACCCTATGATGAAAATGAGGTTCATTGAAAACTATATATATATATATATATATATATATATATATATATATATATGTGTGTGTGTGTGTGTGTGTGTGTGTGTGTGTGTGTGTGTTTGTTTGTTAAAGCTCAAGCGGCCGAAATGTTTTGTTGAATG
Source organism: Riptortus pedestris (assembly GCA_019009955.1). NCBI lineage: Eukaryota > Metazoa > Arthropoda > Insecta > Hemiptera > Alydidae > Riptortus > Riptortus pedestris. Next base: position 48,489,490 of record CM032233.1, on the reverse strand, counting down.
TTATTGGACTATATATTTAAACTAAAGATCAAGTTCGTTAATGAATGAAATCGGAGCATTAAGAGGCGAGGGGGGGGAGAGAAAAGTTTATTACGAGGTGTAACAAAAAATGTTATCGAACCAATAATTTATACATAATTAATTTATGCTTCAATAATTTATACATCTGTACATTTTTTTCGTCACTCAAATATTGAGAGTTAATGCTACTTTCTTGTTTTCATCCTTCAATAAATCCCACCTACTAATCATTAGATTTGGTTCTTAGAAATAGATAACATTTGGTGAGATGACATTGTTAGTGCATCATACTAGCGAGTGGGAAATTTGCATAGTTTTCACAGTCTCCAAGCGACGGACGTTTTTTGGTGTGTGTCCCATAATGATCAGTGCTTCGTCTAAAATCTAGGCTGCCTAACTCTCTCTTGGACCCACCTTTTCACTTGAAACCTTCGTCCACCTTTAGTAATGGGGGATGAGCCGCTATGTTACTAGTTGACTTTGTTCGGGGATGCTACCCCTCCTTTGCCCGACAATTTGATTGAGACAGGCAAGTCTCTCAATAGATCTGTTCGAAGCGGGCCAACACATCCAAATTTCACACGGACCACTCTCAAGAGCGGTAAACGGCTCATATTCTCTTAAACAGGTATCGAGATTCCCTTCATTCCCTGGCACCATTTTAGGTAGAGATCATCGCCGGCCCACACACTCCGAATGTCGAATTGTAGAGATATAAGCCCCAATCGCCCACTAAACCGTATAAAATTCAAATAACTCCGATAATATTAGGGGGGACATCATGAACGATTATAGGAAATAACTTGATTGATTTTACATCTTATTTCTTCCTTCAACCCCGGTTGATTTGAATTCTTAATAAGCTGAAGTGAAATGGTTAAATACCAAGTTTATTTGCTTCCAAATGAACATAGTTATCAGCAGAGCTTTGAAATACATAGGCATTGTATAAACCAAACGTAGATTTTCTTTAAAAGGAGTTAATCTAATTGAATTAGATTCCTGCATCTTAAGGTAGTAGAAAAAGACAAACATTTGATTGGTTTTATTCTAGAATATTCCTACTATGGTAATGTATTTCCGTGATATACTATTTAAACTGGCAGCATTGTGTCTAATGTCTAGAAACCTAATTATAAAACATACTTTGTACAGGGATGCCAACTTTGATACTAAATTGAGTGCTTAAATAATGTTTGTCCCTTCCAATTTAGGGCTAATTGTTAAGGGTAATTGCCTATCTAATTCTAGTTGTGTTGGATATTTAAGTTGAAACTATTTATACGGCTACTCTGAGGGCATAGTTGAGTAAATTAAAATTTAAGAGTCTTAATGCTTTTGGACAGTTTGGGAGAATGAGATACTAAATCAAAATTCTGAGTTTCCATAACAAATATCAATCCTAAAAATAAAGTTTGGAATAAGTTATTCCAAGTGATATGAGCCATAGCAATGCAGCATAGGCGTCGGCCCTGATCATATTCCCTAAAAGCTCTCCTTCGTGAAGAGCAAAAGTTTACAATATAATAGAATATTTGGCCCACAGTTCAAGATATTGACAAGAAAAATCCTAAGCATAGATTTCACCACTGTCTATATCATGGAATTAAAATGACAATGTGTTATGAATTGGCACGGGTTATACTTTTTAAGGCACGTGATAGTGTCTAATAGACAAGCAATTTTACGTTACCTAGTTTTTTTATGAAACAAACATGTTTCCTGAAATGCATTTAACAGCCGCCATAGCTCGGAGCATCAGCATCTTGACTATCTACATCCCTTTAAGTAAGCTAAATTCGACATTGTTAAGAGTCCCTTTGGTAAGAAATGTTTAGGTGAATGTAGGAGCTGAAAATTTGTAATATATAACAATAAATACTGAAGTATGACTAAATTGTGCTGATCTGCATTACTTCATTCATTCACCATTGGCTATATTTAATACAGAATATGCGAGGCAACATTGTAACAAAGTCTCTTTTATTATTATTTATAAAACGATCTGGTAGCAAAAATTATGGCTATTATATAACGATAAAGAGTACATTCACTTTTTTTATTTAGTCCAGCAGGCCATTTTCTTGACGAGTCTTGACATGCATATGTAAAAATCGGTTTCGTAATGTTCCAAACTATTTGCGAGCTAAACTGGTAATAAATCCAAATAGAAGATCTTCAACTGAGAGTGATATTGGATTTTTGCAGTTTGGATTTGCTCCAGAACTATAGATGTTCCCTAAATACCAGAAATAATGATCAGTTGTTACATGACGATTCACGTCTGGAAGACTCATTTCCTCAAAATGAGTTTTTCGAATTTTGTTCAACTCGGTTCCAGAGTATGATGTGTTGAGAGAACGTGAGGGACCAAAGCCCAGGGTTAATATATAAGCGAGCCGAGAGAGCATGGGCTAGGGAAAGGCTGGAGGGAGCGGAGCCTGGTTGTGGGAAAAACACAGGAGGGCCAGGGTGGATCGATGAATTGGGCCCAAGTAATTCCAGAGGGGAGGGCGAATGCCCAAAACTCCACAGCCTTCCCGGCATCAATCCATAAACCAAAACTCACAATACTAACCCCACGGTCAAATTAAATGCGCTTTTTCTTCCCCTCTCTTTAAACAAATATTTAATATTACCTAAATAAACTCGGGGATTCAGGGATCAATGAATTCATGCCAGGAAGTAAAATCTCATGTTTGAAATACTCTCTCTCTCTCAGTAAATACACAATGACTAATCGATGATTAAATATCGCAAATGCATTGCTGATTACTAAACTGAAATAGGGAACAGATGATTATATCCCTACTATTGCTCCATAAAAATGGAAAATGTATACTTTTTCTTCCATTTCCCAGTCAAGGGTGAATCAGTTACGTCTTCATTTACTTACTATTCAATGCAATAGGTTTTGGTTCATAGTTATAAATCACACGTGAAAATTACAATTTGCTATCTGTATTAAAAATTTGCATATTATACAAAACTATTGACCATCAATAGCGAAAACAATTCAGGAACGACCCAGTATACCCAATCAGGTATACCCAATTTCTACTGGATTCAACGATTTGCCTAAATAAAAGTTTCTACGGTACATGCATTTAATTTACTGAATACTTTTTTTTCGGGGGATTAAGTAGTGACCTAGACTTTTATAGAAAAATATTATTTCCTACTTATACATTTCACTTGCTAGGGGCATTTTTCAATAAAGTCTATGTAGAAAAAACAAGTGCCCCTTGGCATATAAATATGAAGAATATATGACTATTGGGCCCAGGAAAGTTACAAGAGAATATTGACCAATTTTATTTGTTGTTTGTTTTCCCTAGGGGTAAGAATATATTAACAATAGAGCCAAAATATTGCCGAGGGTCTTTATTAATTACCCTTTTTGCAATTTTTGAATTAATTGTGATAAAATCCTTCTCTAGAACCATTTGCATTTGTATTACTGTGAATAATCCACATTAAAAACAACTAGCCTACATTTTAACACTCGCCACTTCAGATGATAATTTCAGAAAATTAAAATAAAAATTGCTACAGTTGTTGTTTTCCCTCCAAAGAATAGTTGTTTATAAACATTACCATCTGCTATCTACATATACGTGGACATAGCTGTAACTAGAGTTAATTCCGTATTTAATGAATACTACTATTTGCCTATAAAGTTTCTCAAGAACATAGAATCGAATAATTTCTATTTGATCCAAGGCTTTGCCACACACAGATGGAGTGTATAGATTTTAGTTGTTCTTTATAGACATCATTGTTCTTCGGTATTCTTGATGTAGTACGTCTATATTGGTTGCAATAATAAAAATGAAACCTTAATAGGAAAACATGCAAACAAACAACAACAAACATGCAATTTAAAAAAAGGCGTACCCATCAAGCTTCACAACAAGCCCCCTTTGCTTTGATAGGACTTATCTCACTTCCTTCAGAACTTTACGATTTGATTTTTTTTTTCAGTTTAACTCGTTCTTAATGAGTCTAATCATCATTTCCACGTCTTATTATCGTTTATGTTTCCTTATGCTTCCATCTCCAGCCACCATAAAACAGTTCACTGCAATATAACCGCCATGAAAACTTTTATTTTCAATATGCTTGTAAGTTTAAATACTCTTGGAAGGCCTGCTTAGCAAGTGCAGTTCTTCAATCAACTTAAGGTTTATTATAATGTTGTTTTTTCGTGATGATACTTCATTGGTAGAAAAAAGCTGTTTTGCATTTTTAGTTATTGTGTTTCGAATTATTATCTGTTATTTCTATGGTGCTCATCCTTTATAATATTACAACTTTTGTTTTTTGGAGCATTTATCTTTAGAATGAAAAAGATATAAGTAATTAAAAGTTTTTGAGTAAGTAAAAGAGGTTGGGAATAATGTTAAAAAATGTGCATAAGAGACTAGAATTGTTTCTGATCCGTGGACAAAGGAAATGTTTTTCTTTCCCCAGCATTCCAATCATATCTTTTATGTATCTTAGTGCATACTGAACATCTGTTTTAACAGCTGAAACCCTATCTCAAGAAATATTCATAAACACTTATATAGACTACGTTTAGTCATCGTTGGTCAAATAAATAGATTTGCGAAGTTATATTTCCTATTTTTTTAATTTCCCAATACATTTTGATCCTCACAGCTCCTTTTGAAGGGCTTATGAATCTACAAATCACATTTTAAATTACACTTAAAACCAGTTTTGTATATTCCATAAATTAAAATTAATTTTAATCGTATGTCCATGAATAAACCACAAATATACTAGTTCTTAACATATCTACACAATACTACATAATGTAATCTATATTTATAAAAACAGCCTTATATTGTCTGAAAACTATTATATATTTTTTAATTCGTCACTGCTATGAAAATAGCACTTGCTAATAAAAGAATGGTTGATTACACTATAGTGCTTGGTTACATCTAAGTCGGATTAACTGTTGCTTCACTTCTTTCACCTTTCCTCTTATTACATTGCGATTATATTTCTTTATAACGCAATTTTGATTGAAATTTAACAACTGAAGTAAAGTTATTAAATAATTAATTGTTATACCATTCAATAGATACTTTATTTTTATATTTATAAGTACATCACTATAATATATATATATATATATATATATATATATATATATATAATTAGTCTTGTTGATTATATTTTAAGTACAACAGTTGTTCTATATATTTTTCTCTAACTTGAATATTAAAGGAGTATTTTTGCCGTTTCGGCCTTCATTACCCCACCCCCGCGTACTAACGGTAAACCTTCCCATACCAATGGGATTTGCACTTTTAACTAGAGTGTCACTAATCACTTCATGTTCGGCCTAGGTTGCAAGTCTTGTCATATGTTCGCTGTGTCGTCATTGGGTGTCATTTCTGTACGTGAGAAATTTGCTAAATTTACGCCTTCGTCGATTTGTGAACAGTGTATAAAGTAAAAGTTCTATTTTACTTATATTATTATATGTTGTACAACCTCATTAATATCGTTTGATATTCCTCTTCGTCCGTGTGCCAGTTCATAGACTCCCCGTTTGGATATCATCAGCGATCAATATAAATTTCGGAATGGGTTGAAATTCTGTGTATTATTTTATTATATATTAGACTAAAGTTGATGTTTTTTCCGGGGAGAGCTTAGAGCTATTTTACTTACTTAAAGGATTCCTTCGATCTTTGAAGGATATGGGCCTCTGTACGTACCATTTTAGATCACTCCTACGGCTTATCAGCCAGGTTTTTCCAAACATAATATTTTTTCAAATATTTACGTCTACTTTGTCCAACTGAGGGGTATTGGGAGATGCTATGCACAGGAAAGATTATGTACTTTTTAAATCTAAATTCCTCTATTCCAAGCGGGAAGTTCGATAAAGCGCATTAGAACTTAACCTTAACACTCTGGCTACTCACAGCATCTTAACCTGATTAATAATTTTCTTTTTCTTAATATATCCAATTTCATTGTAGCCATACCACTGAGGTTTTGTAATTTCGAGTACGATAGAGGTAGCATATATCAAAATGTCACTTGTAGGTATTAAATACTAAATACTTCTTTATGCACGACCTGGATAATGTACTATCCTAGTAATAATCAGCTTTCATGAGCACAGTTTAGTTGTAGATAGACGGTTCTTTTTTTTCTTTTCTTTTTCTTTCAGTAAGTCTAGATGATAAAAGGTTATCTTACTTGGAGACTGCTTACAGTTATAAATCACTCCTTTTGTAGTTCCCGGCTATAAAGATCTTCAAAAGAAGAGACCGTTCCTAAGACAGATTGTTTAGACACAAGAACAATCAATCTCCTCCCATTTTCATGTTTGTTTACGTCCATGTGTACTGACTGCTTCCTGTATGTGGATAATGTCATATACTGTGTTATGACACATGAATTCCTTAAGATCATATTTTTTTTTTTCATTAATTGTTTCTTATTTAAAAAATAAATAAAGATTTAATCATGCCAGAATCCACATGTGCGCGTGTAGGCACACTCATACTCCCACACACAACTTTCTCCATTTAAGAACCTTTATCTCCCTAATATGTAAGTTAGTGGTCATTCGGGGATTAAGGGTGAAATGACTCTTGGTAAGTCAAAAAATATAATTTGGAATGAAAAACCGTTTTGGCACAACAATCGCGAAAAGAGGTAGATTGGCACTCAGGTGAAATCAGACCTTTGACGGACGTTTACGTTTGGGGAATCCAAAATCATAGGTATACACCGTTCTATTCAGTATAAGGGGAGTGTAAGGGAGAGAATAATTGATTTTATATCGGTTCAGTAGTAATGGAAAATTATGGAGATTGTGATTTGATTATACTTTTTTTTGTGTAGTAGTTGCCTGGGGAGTTAAAAAAAACACCATTACAGCGGGATGCTCATATTATGAACTGCCAAGGCAATATTCCTTTTCAGAACATCACTTCAGCAGATTTCCATGAAGGGAAACAGGGAAACATTAAACAGTAAAAATGTCTTCAAAAAAACTATCGGTGTTGCTTAGGAGATTATGAAGACGGGAAGTATTCAAATCAACCAAACAAACGCACGCATATATTATACAATTGAAACGTTCCATTTTTTTTTAAATTTCACGATGTTTTTTCGATTCGCGCGGAATTAAAACGATATCAAAAATTTATGGCTTTGGTGTCTGTCTATCTTTTTTGTCCGAAACTACTGAACCAAATTTTATGAAACTTGATTCGTATATACCTACTAACACGACATAGACTTTAGGCTATACACAGAGACGAACAGGAGTAGGGGGTGGTTAGAGGGGCCTGTAATTAAAAATAGCGATATTTCGTTTGGTATTTGGTTTTCGGCATTGGAAGGAGGACGAGTGGAAGAAAATGTTTGTTATTAAGAGTGGGATCAGAAAACGATCGATAATGAGTCTTGTTGATCGTATTGTTTATGAAACAATTGTTCTATATATTTTAAAGTCAGATATCAATGGAGTCACAATTGTTTTTTAACTTTCAGAAAATCCCCACCCAACGCATGGCATTTTTACTCACCATAAGCGGTTTTTATTGAATTAGAAACAGAATAGTATATGAGGTGATGTAATTGGTGTATCATTTCAGCAATAGGGACTTTTGGGAAATCAGTTAATGAGCATATTCAACCTGTAACACTCCGAAAATTAAGATAATTGTGGTGTTTCATACAGAAAGTTTTAATAAACATTGTTTAATAATTTATATCCTACAGATAATCCTTTCTACATACATTTTGCTGTAAATCACATACTCATTGGTTTGGACACTTAATCGTACTTACCCGAATTTTACATCAAGCTAATATAACGTTAAATTTGTCACTCTCTTCATGTTAACTTAGGGTTCTTATTATGAAATGAATAGAGAATAAATGCCTGTGAGCCAATGCTTGGTGACTTGTAATTGAAATAAAGAGTTAGAACCGCCAATATAAATGATACTATTGTCATACCTCTCGGTAGAGACCGTCGTCATTGGCTGATGGTTGAGTACCGCTGGCAAGCGCTTTCGATGCGATGGCCTCATCTTCAAGCCTGTCGATAGTTGTACTGAGTTGCTTGTCCGTCAGTCAGTGGGTTTTATGCTCTGTTCCCCGTATTAGTTGTTTACGTTTAGTCCAGATCTGTTTACTTACCATTAAGATCTGTCAAACGAGGGATGTTGATGTTCAGGTAAATTGTTTGCTTGGTGACTTGCTTAGTTTAGGCAGCCCCTGCATAGTGTAATATGTTTTATCATTTTAAAAATACAGATACTTGCCTATTTAAAATTTATCATTTACGACTTAGTTGTATTACACCCAAAAATCATATTATTTCAAAGGTTTTAGAAAACAATGTAGAATTGTCATAAATATTGAGAGTTAAAAGGTAAAGCGTCATATGTTTCTAGAAATTCATGACAGTAGATTTGCCTGATTGGAAGTTATTCCTTTTTATGAGAGTCAGATAGAGAAACGAGCAGACAGAATGGATAGCTAAAATTCTAAACTAAAAGTCATAATTCATAAGACTGTAATTGCTGCTATTTCCATCTTGGAACGCGTTCATATTTATGAAAGCTGCTTAGCGATATTAGCCAGTATCTATTATTGCTACATATTTAAAGCAGCACATTAGTTTTTTTATTTATGGATTTGCTTAAAATATGTTCAAAATTGATCTCTCAACACTGGAGAATCACAAGAACATGGGCTTTATACATTTTGCAACTTAGAGGACGTCTTGAATCTAGCTAGACAAAATTAATAGCGCTTATACTCGTACATATATCTTATCGCAGGTCCAAAGACTACGTTTATACGCTTTTGGAGGATTTATATTCTGAATATAAAGTCAGATAGGAGAAATGTAACCAGAAAACATGATATCATTTGATTAGTTATGCCACCAACTAATGTTTTGGATATGAGTGGGTTGGAATTTTTGGCTGAAGTAGGAAAAGAATAAATGTTAGTGTTAGGATTCAAAATAAATCATAATAAGTTTATAGATAACTACTACATATTCCCATACTACTATATTCATGGATATAACTGGAATCAGCTTCTGATCAGTTAATAAATAAATAGAGTCAACTGGTCTCATATATTTAAATTAATATCTTGAAAAAGTAGTGTCTTAATTGGAGAAATAAATATACACATTTGAAATAGACATTATTTCTGGTTTAAACATTAGTGAATGGACTCTTTACATATTTAATTTCAATTTTTGAACTGTTCTCTTTCTGATTTGTATATTGGATATATTCTCTTTTATTTCCCATTTATTATATTCTTTTTTATATCTAAAATATAGTCGTTTTCAGAATTAAACTGTTGTGAGCAAATAAAAAGTACATCACGCTACTGTTTCCTTATACTAACCAGATTTCTCACGAGCCCACGTTAATGCCGTCATTTCACATTTTATTTACTACTTATCCAGTAATAAGAAACCTATAAAAACGTGACTTGAAATTTAACCTTCATATGAGGTATCAATAAACACCTCATATGAAGGTTAAATTTCATGTCACGTTTTTATAGGTTTCTTATTACAGCTGATTTAAGTGAAAATCGTAAGAGTAGAAATGGGGGCTAACAGAAGGACGAAAACTAAAAAATACAAACAACACGATTAATACTCTAGTAAGAGAATGTATATACAAAATAACAATTACAGAAATATATTTTTTTAACAAGATTGGTTAAATAACATTTATCAACCCGACCAAGAATAATAGAGGCATTATGATTAATTTTACTTTACTAAACCCTTATTCCATATGGTTTAATTTCAATCATTATGCCTCCGATAGTTTTTACATGAAACGAATAAATATCGATAAATAAAAATAATACGATAATTGACAAAAAATATTAATAAATAAGTATGTATTAAGTAATAAATGTTACTATTATATATATAAAATTTTAATGACTGTCCATCGATTTTTTCTCGAAATTTTACGATACTTTTTCATTTAACATTCCGTTGTCACAATATCTTCAATTTGTGGCTTTGGTATCTGTTTGTTTGTTTGTTCATTTGTTGTCTTTTCACGCCGAAACTAGTGAACCAAATTTTATGAAACTTGGTACATATATTATTACTAACCCAACTTAAACTATAGGCTATACTAACTAATATTCTCAGAGACGAACAAGAGTTGGGGTTATAAGGGAGGCCCGAAATGAAACACCGCAATATTTTGTTACTTGTTGGTTTTTCTGTGCAAAAATGCACATAACAGAAGTTGTTTATATTGTTATTTAAGTAACTTTTGTTATATACAATTTTGTCGTATACCGAAGTAAAAACAAGATATATGCTAACAACTATAGCAGGAGTCAACAATTTTATTAGTACTTTTTTAAGAGTTTATAATATAGGCATACTATGAACAATTATGTTATGTTTTTAGACTTACATTTAAGCATTTCTATGGTTTATTTTTTAGAATTACTGAAGTTTTTATAATTTAAACCAAATAATAGTTGTTGGAAGATAACACAGTTGGCTTCAGGCATACAGCCTTTGATCCGGCCGACTTCGGTCGGCTTTTGACGGGAAGAGGTAGTTGATGCATAATAATTGCAAGTAATGATGGTGTTTGTTTAAAATTACAGCAAAACATTAAATGACGTTTAAACTAGTAGAAGGTATGCACTCATGACATTATACATGATTATGACTTATACAACATTAGTGATGTTATGATCTCTCCCAGAAATATTTCGTTAAATATCGTAAATGATTTAAACAAAACAATGTCAAAGGGGATTGAAAGTGCTGGGAGATGTACCCATTCTTTTTCATTTATACTTTAGAGTATTTTTAATGCTGGTAATTAAATACATAAAATAGATAAAATCCTTGTGCTTGGGGCCCTATTTGGGAAAATAAATTTGTGATCTTGCATAGTTTGTAGTAAACAATGCTTTCCAAATTATGAATTTCATGGCCTATTTTGCTTGAATGTATTTTGTAAACAGTATTTTGAACAGTGGAGAGGGATTGATCAAGGGTTCATTTTTTGTTTTTATTTATTCCCTGAGACTTAAAAATTCTTTAAGTTCCTTATAGTTACTAGAATAACTAGTAAGCTAATGAATTAAGACCAGAAGTCTAAAAATATTGTCCATAGTAAAGCCGAAAGAAATTACAACCATTATTCAAACTCCTTGGGCAAAACAGTCATGATTTCCCGAGCGGGAATCTTAGATAGTTAATTATAAAAATTTATATCTTGGTAATCATTAATGATGCACCTTAGTGAATTTATCCGACTATATTTCGAAAAGGTCTAGGATAATATGTTGTACCTCAAGAGTATGCGGCCCATATCAGTATAAACATTTAGAGCCATTAGGTGTGAACATCTTAAACTCATTTATTCGTGGTTGAGTGAGTGTATTTCTTTCTGCCTTGTCATCATAGTTTTTCTGGAATTAATATATTTGAAAGAAGTCTAAATAAAATTAAGTAATCCTTCTTGTTAGGGAGTGAATAATATAATGAATGATTTATATCTCTTTGAAATTGTATGATATAGGTTAGGCGTAGAAACATATGTTTTGTAGACAGGCTTTTGTTCTTGGACAGTCATGAGTTGAATAATAAGTATCTCTTTATTTATACTTATAAAGATTTTCAATCTTTTTTTGTGCTTAAGAACACTTCTATTAAATAAATAATGTAAAAATTAATAACAATAAAATTAATAACATTTTTTAAAATTGGAGATTTATAACGAACAACGCCAGAAACAAGGTGATTCGAGATAATAAGGTCATTTTAAATTAGACGAACTAAGATGCTTAACTTTAAATTTAGATCCAATTACACATCATCCTTGTTTTGAAACTCCTTGAAGATCGATAGGATCCACTAATGAGGTGTACTAGATAACTCATGAGTGAGATAGCTAACCATCTTTAACACCAATTAATTTTGTATTGGGTGTCCTTAGTTTTACCAGCTAAGGTATTGCGGTCATAAATTGTATCTGACTGGTACAAGGTCAACAGAGACATTTTATGCCACCAACTAGTAATTAGAGCTCTAAAGCTTTCATGTTTATCCACACCTTGATCGATTCTTGCCATTGACAGAAATTTTCCTATTGTTGATCAAGTTTGCTTCTAATCCAACCCTTTTTTCTTTTTTGTCTGTTACGCTCAAGCTGTTATTCTTAAATATTTTGTACAGAGATGATTTCCACTCTAAAAAAAAAAAGCAAAATATAACTAAAATATTCAAAGAAATATCAAAACTTTCTTGTGTATAACAACATATAATAAATAATAGTATAAAACTAAGTGTACATTCCATTTCAATTACACATTTTTACTGAATAAATCAAGAAACTTCTGAAGCATGAACTTTAATCTATCAACTACATAATGATAGAACCATTCAACCCTTAATAATAAGATTACATTCTTTTCAACGTGATCACACATTTTTCATAAAAAAATCAAAAAAAGGGAAAAATAAACTCAATCTTCAAAACTGTATTAAGATATACACTACCATGGGTTCCTTTAAGTAGTTATAAAACCTTTCATAATTGTGTACAACCTGTGCATAGATTAATACTCGTTTACTTAGAACCTTAATTTTAAAACTCCTTCTTTACAAGCAGCCTTAAAATAATAGGCATCCTTCGAATTCATCCAATGTCGTTTACATTGACACACGGTATTTTCAATACACACAGCTATTTTTTTTCCTACCAGGCTGTGTTCTGTGTTGCCTGGTGCATTAAAAAAACTCGGCCCATTATGCATAAAAACAGATGGAAGGAAAAATAATTTGTTCGAAGAATGTTTCGACCACACTAAAACTTTCACAGCTCGATTTCACAAACTTTAATAGATGACACTTCTTCTGTATAAGCACTGCCCATTCTTTACGATGTAACACTAGCTCGTCAATCTACTCTTATTATAAGAGTTATTTGATATCACAGGCATAAAAATCAATATACCAATATAAAATCAGATAGTTCAGCAGATAGTGTAATTTTTCATAAGATACTTCGTAAAATACATCGCCAATGACATTTTCCTTTCAAGCAAAAAAAATGTTATCTAGTAATTAATAGTAATAACATTAATTGAAAATTTATTAGATCGTATCACAAAAATGTTTCTTGATGTTGTCCGGGCATAATAGGCACCGATACAGTTAGCCTCGTGCTGCACGCGAAATGCGAATTCACTGCAGCTTCTGGAGAGATTCAGTTATCTTAGAAACTCACAGTTGAATCTGGCATTATTTCAGGGGCCAATTGTTTCTTCTTCAACTACCATTTCTTCTTCTTAGCAATTATTCATGTTCTGTTTCCTCTTCATAACTTTCCCTGTTCTATTTTTTTCTGTTTTAATAGTTTTTTTTCTATTAGTTCCTACTTTATTTTATTTTCCACTAGTTATTGACCAGCAGCAACAATGAATTTATACTAACTAGACTGAATAATTTGGAGTAATCTTTAGCATTTTGTTCGTGCGATAAAGGGTGTAAATCGCTAAACTTGCGTGACACAAAATAAATAAATAATCTTATCTTCTTCAACTGTACTGATGAAGTTAACTTTTTTTAGAAAAATGTCGTCAAATATCGGCTGCACAAGCTAAGCAGATTGCCCATGTGAAGTTTTACAACAGATAAATCTACATACTGGTAACACTTAACACCACCGTGAATATTAGTTGTATAAATTACTACGGTAATGAGAAATCTTTCAGTCAATTTTAATAACCATCCAACGAAAATCGTCTGAATTGTAAACAAACCGGTCTGCCAACTGCTCCGAGCTGAACAGATCATGATGGTGATCTTTTTATTGAAAATTATTTACTACATCTAGTTCTGTAATTTATAATGAATCAGAATAATGTTTATCTCAATCACTAAAATTTCAGTAGTCCAAGAAAAAAAGAAGGGGGGCGGGAATCATCAGAATGTATTTGAAAATGTCTCACAAGCTAGAAGTTCAATGAAAACAATATTTCATATTTAGCCTTGGAATGAAGTGATTCCTGATGTAACAGCTTATTATTATTATTATATGAGTAGTATATGTAGTTGCTCAAAGGCTGAAATCTGAAAAATGCAAATATTTCGAGTAATATTCAAGATAGAGAATAATTGTGTATAACGATATTTATAATACATTTAATTTTCAATAAGATTGGTACAATACAATGTTTTGATCGAACGTGTACTAACAGAGGTATTTCGAATTTTTGAAAATCCCGCCTCTAACCCCAATGACTCCACTGGTTCGATTTCAGCCATTAACAAACTTGATTTTTCTTTTTACATAAAACGATTACATATCGAGTTTGGTAACGATAAAAAAAATTGCAACTGCTAGAGAGTTAACATATATATATATATATATATATATATATATATATATATATATATATGTAATTTGGCACATATGTATATATGTCATTTTCGATATCTCTTGAGTAGTATAGATGGACATTTGATGACATTTATCGAAAATTGCGCCATGAGCATATCAATAGCCTAAGTAGTAGAAGAACTTTCAATATAGTTATGACAATCTGTAAAAGTTTGCAACATTGTTATTTCCAAAAAAAATGGAATAGAAAATGAAATTAAATGTTTACGATTCTGTGGTTGAATCGGATGGGCACACTAAGGTGTAAATCAACAGTTAATTTTCACAAAGTTCTAAATACCAGGAAATCACATCGAGAGGTAACAAATGAAGGCATATTCCACAAAGAAATTAGTATAATAAAATTTGTAATTTGTTATGGTCATTTTATCAAAATTACTACATCCTGAATTTAAAAAAAAAAAAACTTCCTTTGAGAGGAGGTGCAAAATATTTATAGAAAGATTAAAACGATTTTTTTATTTATTATTGATTACTAAGATAATATTGGTATCTCTTTTAGAGAAATATTATATTATTTTATTTTGTTTATTATTGTGAATTGATAAAAATACATATTATAAGAAATTCAATGATTCTAAAGTTTAGTAATTTTTATATTTACATTCAACATTTTATATGTTTTTTTAAATTTAAATTTAAATAATTATTATTATTATTTATTAACGTCCACTTTTTGCAACTAAGGCTAATTGGGACGGGTTATTTACAGTACCACCCGTTTCTAGCCAGAGTGGGACTAAGGATTTTATTTAATGAATTTGGACACTAAATAAATTCCTATTGCCCAGGCGGGAATTGAACTCGTCACGCTAGGTTTATCGTGTGAGAGTAAAGTCAACGCTTTAACTCACATGGCTAATCTGAGCCCCACCTCATAATTATTTATGCACCTATTAAAGTTTTTTTTACGTTTTGGACTTGGGAGTAATTAGCGTGCTTGATTTGCTGCATTTAACCTTAGTTTTTCACTGAGTCGAAAAGAGTTCTGGAAGATTGGTTGGCTGCTAGAATTACATTATGCATGTGGAGAGAGGTTCTTGTGGGAGAGAAAATGTTGACAGCATATTTAAAGATCTCTTGAAGCTCACTAATTCGAAATTTCTTTCGAATTAAAGAAAATTGTAATTTTTCAATGAAATTCGAATTATAGAGGCTATACTGAAAAACAACCCCAAAGAATAATTCATTAGTGTACTAATGACTGGAAAAAGATTAGTTTTATTGCCTAGAAATAAACAAAATTCACGTCTTCTGGAGGAACTTGTGTACACGCGCTAGTTCATTTTTCAATAGTCTTTATTTGTACTTATATTGAATTTCAGGTGCTACCGGTAATATAGTTCGAATCATCGAGGAACTTCGAAGTTTTGAGTAAGGTAAGGTTTCGAATTACAGCAACAAAATTCGGATGTTAGAGGCTACATTATTTGTTAAAACTCTTCGAATTATACGCATAGTTCATTCGAATATTAGAGTTTTTTTTTGTTAACAAAACAGACAAAAGTTGATAGTTTTAAAGGTTTTCGAATTATCAAGGTTCGAATTAGTGAGGTTCTACTGAACAAGGAATAAGACAAGGACATTTCATAGGAAAATTGGAGAATCAGTGAGGGAGAGGTAGCTCATGAAATATGACAAAAAAATGTATTTGTTTATATTGAATGTTAATCATAAAATAGATTATTTGGGAAAATAGTTTTCGTTTACTAAATCAAACAGACAAATATTAGATAATTTCTGATTTATTTACGTATGTATGTACATTATATTTATTTACAAGTATGTATACATTGTACAGCTATTTAAAGAATTAGAAGTATTACAAATCCTACAAATAACAATTTCTAATATCCTGATATGCTCATTAATTATAAGATTAATATCACTAATATTAAGAACACTGTATTTTTTCATTGGCGCGCTTCTTTAAGTTGCACTATTAGTGGCATGCTTTATATTATCTGTGAAGTATCATGATCTGGTCCCAGCGCACCTAACTTTGGTATTTCTAATGAAATGATATTTTTTTTATGACTTCTTTAAGCCGTAAATCAAAGAAAACGAAAAATATCGAGTTTTCTGAGTTTTCTTAAAGAAATGGTTTATTTTCTCAAGCCCACAGTACTGTTTGAGAATGTGTTTAAATATTTAAAAAAAGATATTTCCGACACAATACTTTGGACTTGAGAAACTCAATCATTTCTCACTGCCTTTATCTGCGATTTAGCACCTATATACCTATTAGAGATATAGAATATATATATATATATATATATATATATATATATATATATATATATAGACCTTCGTTTTAGTTATAAAATGAACTATAAAGTTCTGTAGCTGTCTTTGAGAGAGAAAAGGCAAAGAGGAGTCACTCCATATCCTTATGACCCACTTCCCTTATGAGAGTAGGTGAACAATTACGTTCTTTGCTCACTGAAACAGCTACAAGGCGAAGCCTTTGTAGAAATTCATATGTACTTAGTGTACAATTTTCAACGAATTCTGTTTCACTGAATTTAAATTATCTTGGTTCTCGTGGAGTGTACTATTGTTAAATTAAATATATCTTTTACATTTTTTTTAGTAATTTAAAGCAATTACGCTATAAGCATTTTTTTAATTGTTGATACTTCATGGCTGCAGTCAGTGACTCACTTTTTCAAACTAAAAAAGTCCGTCCCACAGGGGCTGCGTATACTAAGCAGATTTCTCAGATTGATGGATATTTAAGGACATTTTTCGAAAATCGCATCATGAGTACGACCTTAATAGCACATTTCCCTTAAGACAGATCTTATGTAAATTATACATTTAAATTTCCTAAAAGTGATATTTTATTTCACGAAATTACAAACCATGACTTTGTTTTGTTTTCTTAAGACATGTGATGCAGTATAAGTATTCTTTAGCTAAATAATTAATGAGATAATGTAATGATAATTGTACGGTTTGCAGAGACCGACAGGACTCTCCATACTTCTACGGAATGAAAGCCCATGAACATCTCCTCTGATGATGTATTTATGTTCTAAATGTTTAAACACTTGTCATTGTCTTTCAGTTTTCCTTAAGTATAAGAATGAGTTTTGGAGGGCTGTTCCCGAAAATAATATTACAATTCTCGGAAAGCATAAAGAAATCTAATTTTTTCACATCATTATTTTTGTTGAGTGCAAAGGTTCAAAGAGAGCGAAACAAGGGTGGTTATTTTCCAATTGGGCATTTAATAGATGTTTTGAGCACTATATTGTCACAAAAGAAATGTTTCTCAATAATATGTATCAATTTTCCTGTCCATTGTATTTTTCTAAATGCAAAAAAAAGGCGTACAGCGCCACTTTCATACGTAACTCCATTACGTTCCATTAGCATTATTGCTCCCCTAGGACGCTTATGTGACATTAAAACCCAGCATTGCTCACAATTCCATTGCAAATTTCCTGATACATGTGTATAAAAAATCTGTGGAAGAGCTAGGTGCATAAAATTTGCAATCAGCAGCGTTAAGCAATACTTTTTTTTCAGAATGATAGGTGTTAAAAAATAGCTTTAACAATTTAAGCACTAAAGGATGTTTAAATATTTGGAGGGAAACTACATGGTCTGAGTTGACGCAGCTTATCAGACCTGGCTTTGGTGCAGCTGGAGTGGAGGGACACGTCAGTCAGCCTCCGTCCGTCGGTCAAGTAGCACCAAGGTAATACATCTGCCCTATACAATGCTTCTTTTTAAATCATTTAAATTCCTCTATTATAACTTAACAATTCAATATTATGCTCTTAAAAATAATGGGGTATATATGGACTATATAATAGCTTTGAGTCTCATCAGAAAATTCATTTAATCGGTACAGAAAATGATTTGCCCACCTGGGCATTTTAATTTCTAAAAACACAGGTGGTATTTTTATTAGTATAACGTTAGCCCTATTGTATCTTAGCAATTATACCCCTTATAAATCAAAGTCCATTAAAATATAAATAAATATTAAAATATTGTTTGCCTTTTGTTCCTTCCGCAAATATATAAATATTACTCATTAAGGCCAACATTATTATTAATCACCGTCAAAACATTTGCATTTAATTGTCTACCTATCAACAGCAGCTTTTTTCTCATCAAATGATAGGTTCTATATCCTACCTCCAACTTGATTTACAGATCAAACTTCCGCAATGGTTTAAATAATTACTATTTAAAAGACAAATACTTTTTTAGTATAAATACATTTCCCCACAAGACTCTTTTGTAACATTTTTGCCTTATTTAGAGTTAACCTAAAACATAACAACACTTAAACATAAATAAATTGCTCTCATATGTTATAAATGTATTATAATAATACGTATTTATTAATTAGTTAATAAGTATAAAGAATTATAAGTTAGTCGTTGATTTGTTCTAAAATTTACATGAAAACTATTTTGCAATTATAACTAGTCGTATATACGAAATATGAATTAGATGCTGTAGTAATACTTGTAATACTTAAAATATCATAAATTATTTAATTTTATTGTGAAAGGTATGAAAAAAAAACAATACACTAATTACTGACTTGGAACATTAATTTAAAGGAATTGAATTATTTCTATTTAAGGAACTAAATTGTAGGTTACTCTTTAGTATATGTTTTTAAATGAAATATTGTGTATATGTTCTGGATTAAACAAAAGGAAGAAGCTCTATGAACCTCACCTTTTACTTTTTAACAATTTAAATTATAATTTTCTGAAGAAAAATTATGTTTGTTTATAAAGAATTCAGCTAAAGAAAAAATTATATTCTTGCTCTAACGATATAAGTCATTTAGAATTTCAGTAAAATGTTTTAGAGTTTATGGAAATTTTAGGCGGGAAAAGACAATAGCTGGATACGAAGAAATTATCTTTGAAGTTACTAATAATAACTGAATTCTACTGCTTTAGTCGTTCACAATTAGTATGGTTTCAAATTATTATTTTAATATGATATATATTTCTCTCTCTCTCTCTCTCTCTCTCTCTCTCTCTCTCTCACACACACACACACACACACACTCTCTCTCTCACTCACTCACTCTCTCTCTCTCTCTCTCTCTCTCTCTCTCTACATGTTAATTGTTAGTTAATGTATGTTAATGTTTCTCAGATAAAATTCACAGTCAGCATACATGCTATTAAACTAGTAACTGGTATAGAATTCTTTTTTTAAAAAAGTGTATTACGTGCATATACAGGTTGGTTTGAGGTTATGTTTTCTAAGTGAAACTATGAATTATGAAACTCAAAATAAGAAAAAATAACTGCCTCGGTGTATCAGTTAACGCTGCCTTGGTGTATCAGTTAACACAATATCTTCTAAAGATTCGTTGTTGTGAATTATTTAGGTTATAATGAATAGCTTACTGTGTGTTCTAACTACTTGAATATCAACATTCGTATCACAGATCCACGTAATCCAATGAAATTTTTCACCAAGGGAAGTGAGCAGGTGCTGACCGAACTAAGCAGATTTCACATATGCTGGAATTAAATACTAAATTATGTCATTTCAAAATCCATTGTCTATTTCTCCCGTAACCAAGAAGTCTAAGTCGACAGGAATTGAAATTTAACATGGGCGTTCAGTAATGCGTGAAAACCACTTGTGAGGATTAGCTCAAAGCTGGAAAAAAAAATAAAGAAATAGAAATAACTTAGTTAATATAAAAGCTATGGTTAATATACACTCCATTAACATAAGGCTGAACGCTATAAAATACAAATATCTTAGTTAATTTTTTATTGGTTCGACAAAAAAATATAAAACAAGAATATTAAATTTTCAACAAGATTGGTTAGATAAGATTTTTTGATTCGATTCATATTAATGAGAATTTATTGTTTAGAATTTAGAACTCTTCTACTTTAAATATCCATTCCTCCTGATTCAATTATAGCTATTAAATAACTTCATCTTTGATTAGTAAAGATGAAAGAAAAATCTACCGTCCATTAGAGCGTTAAGAAGCTATTTTATGTATATATTGGACGGTCAATTCATTATTCAAGTGCTTATTCTTCAAATTTGTTCATATAACCATCTGTTACACAAACCATGTATTATATTTTGATGGAACATGGGTAGTAAAGTATACAAATTGAATGTGTCATACCATGGCAAAATTTGATTCTGAAATTAACTTACACTCAAGATATGAAGCAGAATAAGTGGAGGAATTTTAGCTAATTTCATTTTTGTTTCCCTTACTTAAAAAGACATTAGACTGATCGATATAATGATTATGTATAAGACTGATCTACTTACAGTGAAATCTCTAGTTTCCCATCAGTGGCAATTTCATTAGAAAATATGAGGATGCATTAGGAAATTAGATTTATATTCCTGATTCCATTAAAATTTATTTTTAAAGGTATCAAGGGGTAGGGGTGGTTGAAAATTTGTTTATTCTCCAATTTATTTTCCTTGCTACCATAAAATGCGACCTGACAATATTTTCCTTGGCTTTTAGGTCCCATTTGAAAGAACATTTATTCACGTGTTAGATATTTTTCGACCTATATCCGCCATGAACATGCCCCCAATGCCCATAATTCCAGCTCGTTCACACTATAAAGGAAAGGAAAGTCACACAAGGGCCATTTTATAATAGTTTATGAATTACAAAATGTCTTGTTTGGCCTCGTCCCTCCCCCTCATCAGAAACCTCTCATAACAGTCCTGGTAATTATTTTCAAAATCCAAATTGCTTTTGTATTTTAGAGGATAGAGCATTTATTATACGGAATAGCATTCCCATTGGGAATATAAAAAATTCGTAGATCACCCGTTTTGTAAATTATAAAATTACCTATAAATAAAGTTCAATAATTGTCTTTGTGAGAGATAAGGCTACGAGGAATTACTCGATTTCCTTGACCCACTTCCATAGTGTGGGTCAAATTTAAGGCCTCTGTTCATTGAAACTGCTAAAAGACAATGCGATTGTACAAACACTCTTCTTATCCCAAACGTTTTCTACGAATTATTATTTCACAGACGTCCATTAAATTATTATCTTGATACTCATGTAAGTATAATGTAGTGAACAAATTTTTATATTTGATGTATATAGTCTGATATATTCTTAATATTGTTGAAGAATAGCGTTATTCTTGACCGTTATAATTATTCTCCTAATTCTTCTAATTGTCAAACTCAGGGAGAGCTTCAGGAGTCAAAGACATGGGTAAAAACTGGAAATTGTAAAGGAAACTGGACCACCTAGATCGAAAGATGTAACGGGCAATTTAAAGTCCAGTATATAAGTGTACGCGTATTGAGGGGACGCTAGGACCTCTTAAAAATGTACTCAGCTGTTGGTGCCAAAGGTCCTACGCGAACCCTAGAACTAATTGGTGGTCGAGTGTCGAGTGTGGAAGTTTAACAATAGATATATCTACATACCGGTAACATAACACCACCATGATATTAAGTAAATAAATACAAACGATAATAAGAAACCTCCTGACGAAGAGCATCTCAAATGTAAACAAACAGTCTGCCAACTTATATTTATATACAGTTTTGAACGGACCTCATTTTCGTCATCTCCTAGGTAGGATCCATGGACATTTGAAGAAAACATTCGAATATTGGGTCATGAGTACGACCTACATAGCTGATTTCCTTTAAGGGAAATCTGCTGAAAGAAAGTAGGGATCAGATAAACAAGAAGGGGTAACGAGAAAAAATACATCTGGTGTAGAGAAAGAAATGAGAATAAGTCATTACTTAATGGCAATGCAAGAGGAGGAAACCGGGGATAGCGATAAGGTAACGAAGAAGAAAAGGGAACGCAGCCGTGATGGGGACTGTAAAAGAAACGAATATCAAGAAAGTAGAACGTAACCAGGATGGGACAGGGAAAGAAGATGGGAACGACAAGAGAAAAGAGAAGGCAACCGTGATGGGATATTGAAAGGTGGAAGAAAGAATATGAGAAAAGGGAAGGTAGCCGGGGTGAGGTAGGAATAGATGGAAGAAAGAATATGAGAAAAGGGAAGGTAGCCGGGGTGAGGTAGGAATAGATGGAAGAAAGAATATGAGAAAAGGGAAGGTAGCCGGGGTGAAGTAGGAATAGATGGAAGAAAGAATATGAGAAAAGGGAAGGTAGCCGGGGTGAAGTAGGATTAGATGGAAGAAAGAATATGAGAAAAGGGAAGGTAGCCGGGGTGAGGTAAGAATAGATGGAAGAAAGAATATTAGAAAAGGGAAGGTAGCCGGGGTGTGGTAGGAATAGATGGTAGAAAGTATATGAGAAAAGTGAAGGTAGCCGGGGTGAGGTATGTATAGATGGAAGAAAGAATATGAGAAAAGGGAAGGTAGCCGGGGTGAGGTAAGAATAGATGGAAGAAAGAATATGAGAAAAGGGAAGGTAGCCGGGGTGAGGTAAGAATAGATGGAAGAAAGAATATGAGAAAAGGGAAGGTAGCCGGGGTGAGGTAGGAATAGATGGAAGAAAGAATATGAGAAAAGGGAAGGTAGCCGGGGTGAGGTAGGAATAGATGGAAGAAAGAATATGAGAAAAGGGAAGGTACCCGGGGTGAGGTAGGAATAGATGGAAGAAAGAATATGAGAAAAGGGAAGGTAGCCGGGGTGAGGTAGGAATAGATGGAAGAAAGAATATGAGAAAAGTGAATGAAGCAGGGGTGAGGTAGGAATAGATGGAAGAAAGAATATGAGAAAAGGGAAGGTAGCCGGGGTGAGGTAGGAATAGATGGAAGAAAGAATAAGAAAAAAGAGAATGCAGTTGGGGTGGGAAGAAAATAAAGATGAAGGATACAATAACAAAAAAAAGAGCAGACTGCTGGGTGTAAGGTAGAAAGAAGAAAAGGGAAGAAATCCGGGTAGGAGATAGAGGGAACGAGAAGAAGGGAATTGCAGGAAAAACGAACAGTCCTGAGATGGGTATAGAAGGAATTAGAAGAGAATACTAATGAGCAATGAGAAGGAGAGTTAGGAAAACTAAAGGGAAGTACCTAAAAATTAATTAAAATGCTGAGGGTGGGCATGCAAACTATGTCTTTAACACAGTGAGGCTAGGACTCAGAAATGATATTTATAAAAGGTTTGGAGGAGAAAACCTCGTGCCAGGTGTCTGGACTGGGGGATAGGGAAAAATAAACAATTGATAAAGTGTTGAGAGTATACGTGGGAGTTATCTGGGCTGGCGTACGTTTCTGAAATTTATTTTACTTCAGTGATTATGATAATGCCATGGCATGGCTATGATTAGCGGCAGTGGCATATCTTGCATTTAACCTTCGCTTAGAGTTGTTTTTTAAAACTATGAATCAATATTCTCCCTAAACGTAAAAGCCAAACGTATTTATGGAATTCGAGCTTATCAGACACTCTGGGTTTTGAACATTTCCGCACAATAATTAATTGATTTTAATCGATTATTTCATACGTAATTTATCAATTGCCCGCAATAAAGTTTACTAGTTACTTATTAATCTGTTTTCAAAATTCTTACGAACGTAAGCAACGAAGCTTTATTGTGTGAAAAGTCAGCAATTTTTAAAAGGCAGTGATTTTTCGCATTGGATCATTTTGTAATAATTTTTTGTGCTTTTAGCAAACCCTAGATGTTTTAGGGCTTTGGCAGGACGCAGAGGAGGGGGCGGTATCTACAAAGGCAGGAACAATAGAGACTTTGTTTTTCTGACAAATTGTCCAATGCATTCGGCTTTCATGTATTTAAGTTTGAGACACTTTTCATATTTATTTTACTTTTGGAAACCCAGTCAGCTACTTTTGTTCGTATCTAACTAATGCCATAGCAACCTTTTAAGACAGCGGCTAAGACAGTAGGGTTTCCGTTTTGTTTTCTTTAGTATTGGACGTTTCCTTTAGCACTACTCGGAATACAGTGTCACATTGCTGGTTTATATAAAGAACGTTTTCAGAATCGACCACATTCCTTCCTGCGGCATTCAGAGTATCAATATCCACACTAGCCTCAGATAATTCTCCGTACAACCAAAAAGTTTGATTTCCAGAATTACAGTATTTCAGCAAAAAACAAAATTCTTTTCTAGGAGGTGCTGTATATTCATTCTCGCATCTTTGATATTTCCACAACTACTATCAATATACAATAAAATACCCAGCAAGCTTTTTTTTTCACTCAACCTTATATTATTTAGCTTATATTTAGCTGGTGCTCAGGTTAGCCATGCGACTTAAGCGTTAGCTTTAATCTCACATGGTAAACCTAGAGTGGCGAGTTCGACTCTCGCCTGGGCAAAGGAAATTATTTAGTGACGGAATTTTTTAAATAACATCCTAAGTCCCACCCTAGCTAGAAAAGGGTGGTAACCTGTAGATAACCCGTTCCAATTAGCCTTAGTTGAAAAAAAGTGGACGTTAATAAGTAATAATAATAATTATATTTAGCTTATTTCAACTAACTTCTGTTTTTTTTCTTCACATAAATACGTTGTACGATTATTTGGAATTCCTAACCATAGAATACCGAAGCAGTTAATAAGTGAAAGAAGTAACTTCTCATTCTAGAAATAGAAAAAACTTGAAATGCAACTACTTATTTATAGCATCCCAAAGTGGCAGTTTCTTCGATATGGATTTGTGTGAAAGATAGTCAATGAAAGTAGTCTTAGGAAAAATACCTTACCCAGAAAGACAGAGTTTTGGTCTTGTATCTCTAAGTAGAAATATAACAATTCGGATGACCTATGAGTTACATCATACATGAAATGAAATTACTTAGCACTACAGGCAAGCAGTGGATAGGTTGGAATCAGGCACATCCATGCTGGGTTCCTGACATGGCGGCACTGACTAAATTAGTTGGGGGGGGATGTAATGACTCTTTATTTATTATACCAATAACTGTCGTACTTCAAAACGTCACTGGAGAGAACAAAGAGTGAAGAGAGAAATCTTTCAAACTAGTGGTATCGATTGTATGCCGAACGTAAAAGAAAAAAAATAAATGAAAAACAAATTCATTTTAATTTCGTAAATTTCAGCATAACTTGCCCATTAGAGAGTAACGTTAAAATCCCATTTAGCAAAATATTTTGGGCCTAAATTTTATATAGGTCGGTCGCAGTAATGAACACTTACCTTAAAGCTGTAAATTCACGAGCAAGTTCAGTCTTCTGCCACTTAGCAAGTGAGTGTGCAAGTAATCATTCAATATTCTAATTATCTGTCTATAAGTATGTGTAATATCCAGAATAAGCTTTTTAGATTTTTTATTTGATATTTGAAGGAAAACCCTCCAAGCTACATTCATTTTATAGTAAAAGTGTTCAGGCTTGGTTTTAGTTTAGTTGTAATTTAAGTATATTTAAATTTACAAAAATCATATTTGCATTCTAAAATATATGAACTGTTGCATTATACGAACCCGAATATGTTGGCATATATAGAAACTTCTTCCTTTTAATTTTAAAATACCTTTTCGGGATCGCCTACAATTCAAGTGACTAACATATAAGAGTACTCAAGAATTATTAAAAAAATATATCTATATCTCGTATATATATAGTAATATAATTATACATACTAGATCCCTGTAACAGTGAACTAAATCAAGGCTATCATATTGAAAGATTAAAACAATCCACCTATTAAAAATGAATACATTTCAAAAATGAGCCATTTGCTACAGTTAAAGTTAAATCTATAGTGAATTAATCAAATTTCGGTTTTCAGATTCCAATGTAATTATCCATATTGACTGTCAATGCTCAACCAATTTACATTATTTTTGAAGTGGCGTCTTTATATACTTACGAACATATCTCAAATATATTTCATATTTAGGATTCCTTCTTTTGTTTTCCTTTTGTCCCTCGCCCCTTTGAAATAGATTTAGGGGGAAGAAAAGGGGAGACATTTATTAAAAAATAAAAAATTCTGAATACCTATCAGAGGTTAAAAATATTTATGATAGAAATTTTTTATTTACTATAAAATGATCTATAAATTATGTTCTGTCACATTCATATATTGAAACATGCGAACCGATTTGAGTGTGTAATAGGAGTACAAGGACTCACGTGGTGTCACATGAGAATTTTTGTATTTCTGTTGTAAAGATTGATACAAAGCAGTTTCCGAAATACTAAGAAGATACCGTTTTCAGAAATTTTAGAAAAATGTTGAATGTAACTTTTAATTGACAGACAGTCACATTACATAGAAGTTGTTCCATTGCCATATTTTATTTAACAGACGTTTTTGAATACTTTGTTTTTTGTATATAGATAGACTTTCATTATCTTTTATATTAAAACCAACGATGGAAATACATGGGAAGTATGCCAGAATTGAAATATTACTGGTTTTAGGAATAACCGAAATAACTCTATATACGATAAACGTCTGCTCTCCTGGAACGTTTGTGGTAAGACGGGTCATTGATAATTAGAAGGTATCCTCGTGCTCTAAATTCCCCAATCAATATTGCTTTAATGTTTGCGAGAGGCGATCCAGTAGCCACAGGATTCCTGCTTTAGCCGCCCATTATTATAATGTGGGAATGATGTTGGTTTATTAATAAAGCAAAGGGAAAATAATGTTAGTTGACATAATAAGTTTTTATTTTAAACTAGTTTAGTTACTTTTCGTTTACGGGTTAATATATATATATATATATATATATATATATAAAACGTGGTTACACAACATTAACATTAGGAATAATTCATATCAATTGATTCGGTCCAGTTACTCTTTTTCGGGTATAAAAGGGTGACAGTTACTTCTAAATATTAGTGTTTTTACATATTGTTTTCTATGAATTTATGTTTTTTCTTAGGAAAGAATACTCCACTCTGGTAGTGTTATTCAAGGCTACATACTGTATTTCAGTACCAGCAAATGTTTAGTGATATTCTTGTATTATCTTGTGCTCTGATTGGCGACCTGAAGGAGGTATACATAACTTTTAAAGCTAATTTTCGAAAGACTTATTAGTTTTGACAAATATATCATAGGCACAGTATATTATTTATATATTTTCTTCGATAAAGACAATAGTAATGAAAGCATTGCTGCAAATATGTTTTGATTTCAAAGTAAACCCATATATGTGTTTAAAAATCAAATTCTCTTATAGCCTATTCCTTAGTATAGTTTATGCACGAGGATATATCATATTATGGCCTACTTTAGGTTATTTTATATTAAACTTATAAAATATTTCACAACACGAGATAGAGTGGAGTATTAAATCTTATGAATAAAAACTCAGAGTAAATATAACTATAATATTAAACAAACAACTTTTACTGTTTTGGTTGAATCCATTTAATTTAAAATACAAGCATTACATTTTACTTTTTAATGGATTTCGTTACTGTCTCTATGAAATGAATATTGTTTAAAGCTAGGAAATCTCTTCATGCTACCCGGATTCCAAACTTAAGGTTTTTTCAGCATCATGAAACAGTGGTCGAAAAGAACGTGAGAGATAGAGACTTAGACAATACTACGTTACATAGGCAACTACTAAATTTACTTCCAATTATTCATATATCATTATGAGAAAATGTTTTAGATGCCATCGTCTGTTTAGGCGTCTGAGAGCTCCAGTGTGCACATTCTCAACTTAAATTCGGGTATGATATAATTTTTGAAGTTCGTATATTCCCTGAGTTCGGCTACTACTGAAGGGACTTTAATAATGTTTTTTTTGGTTGTCCCTTTCCCGAAATATTGGCGATTTTTTTAATTTTATGAATCAGATTTTACGACTCTTCTTCTTCATCTTATTTTCGAGAGTTGATGGATCCAGTTTTGAAATTGCCACTAACACATAGCTCGTTCGTCTAACTAGGCTGATCGGTGCGATAGAGAGCATTGAGCTCATTAGGGTTTATATTTGTTGGGATTACTACTTGTTTGGTAAAGTAAGGTTTTCAACTAAAAATAAAAGATTGCTTAAATAAAAGTGCATCTCTTTCTAAGAATAATGAATGGAACAAAAGAAATCGTAATTAAATAAAATGTCTCCTCAAAAAAAATATATAATAATAATCTGTTCTTCTGGTGAAATGGGATGTCACAAGATTATTTCTCCTAAGTGTTGCAGTCCTGTGATCTCCTCGGTCGAACCTTGTAGAGGTTGGAGCCAGTTTATCCTGAGCAACTAAATAAATAGTCATCTTACCTTAAATACCACTAGATGATTTCTGAATCTCATGGAAGTATCCAAGCACAATGTGCGGGATGCCATGGAGAGAATCCGGGAACGTCGATGACTAGGCATGGAGGGTTTTGGAGACATAGCCTGTCTCCCCGATTCAGAACTAATATCACAGTTGGCCTTCGGCATTTGGGGAAATAGTGCTATTTATTAGCGTTGTTATCGAAAAAATACTATTAAATGTAACTTGATAGTAAGGAAATTGAAAAAAAAAATCACGCAGGAGCTGCATTAAGCAAATTTTCCACGTGAAAGTATGAAACACTGCTAATCTCACATATTCTCTATTTCTAAATAAACCCGGTGACTAGAAGTAGTGATTTACTGCAGACTGAAAAAAAGTACGAATAACTCGTTTAATATTTGAATTACTAAACAATTTATAAAAGAACAATGTAGAACCTCAACGATTGGTTCTCTAACATTTTGAATTTGCGGATTCTCCCCTTTTCAAAAACTCATCTCTATATTTGTGGAGTTAATGGGCATTTCAGCCATTAACGATTATTATCTTCAGTATTGAATGTAACGGTTAAATATCAAGTATTGTGTAGATGATATAAACATTTTCGGGTCAATAACGTTAAATCTTAATCGAGGACGTTATCACACAACGTATTCTACATAATAAAGGGCTGTTGGAAACAATATTTGGTATTTAAGCTTGGAATAAAACTTATCGTGATATGTTCGCTTATTGTTACAGTACGACGACTAAAAGTGGGGGTTTACTAAAGGATGAAAATTTAAAAAAAAATCAAAAATCTCTGTTAATATTCAAGATAGAAAAAATATGTATAAAACGATGTTTATTGGACATTACATTTGTTACAAGATTTGCTATATACAATTTTTCGAATAATAATAACGGAGATGTTTTATGTTTCGCTTTATTCCTTTCTTAATCCCTTAACATTGGAGATTACAGCTACTGAAACGCTTATGTATGGATTGTTAATGACCAAACAAAAACTGCGACCGCAAGAGCGGTAACAGACAAAGTCAGATAGTCCTTTTCCCGTAAGACTTGTTGGCTAATGGAGATAATTTTGTTGGCTACTACTTTTATGTCGCAGGCGCCAACAGTCCCTCGGTCGGCTCCTTTCATCTCCCTCGCACCGCCCAAAGCGGCTATCTCTGTTAATCCTTCATGTATTCAGTTTTCGCAACAATATATATCATTTTGAATGGACCTCATTTTCATCATCTGCCTAGGTAGGATCCATGGATATTTTTGGGAATGTTACTATAATCGCGTCATAAGCTCTACCTCAATAGTTGGTTTCCCTTCCCTGTGTGTGAAATCTACTAAAAAGTGAGGTGTACCACTGATGAATTGAATCCGGGCAGCTGAGGCCACTACTTTGATAATGGTTGTTGCGAAACAGCATCTTCTCAGCAAAGAAGGAAGTTGAGACTAATTACCGAAATACAGGAAATGCCCCACCCTCCATGAGGTAGGGTAAGAATAGCTAATTAGATTGGCGATATTTACTCGCTGATTCTGACAGAGGTCATGGGTAGATAAGATTTACATTCCATGTGAACAGATATATTTTCCTTGCACTATGCGCTAAATCAATAAATGGAAGAACTACGAGTATCAAACGAGAGCTATAAACATGCACCTCTCATTTGAATGGCTGCTATCCTACTTTGATGTGTCGTAAACTTATTGAATCCTACATGAATACTTTTATAACTGCACTTAAACTTGTTTACCAGTCTAAGGAGTGAGGGACATAGAATTATATACTTGAAACAACTGATCTCAACTGGAACAATAATTCACTCTTCAACTTTTTACAATTGTGTAGAATATATCTTCGGAGGATGGTGATTTGACATCAAAATTATTTTTACTGATGGTGGCACCTTATTGCTCCAAATGATTTTGGAGTATATAACTTATTTCAGATCAAATCTTCCTTTAAATTATAAGATTTTAACTACTACTTACTGTGACTGTAAGAATAGAGCGCGCGTGTGTGTGTGTGTGTGTGTGTGTGTGTGAGAGAGAGAGAGAGAGAGAGAGAGAGAGAGAGAGAGAGAGAGAGAGAGAGAAGAGAGAATGTGTGAGTGAATAAAGGATGACTATTTCTCAACAACACTTTAGTTTTATGTTGACATTGAGTACAATGCTAGACTCTTTCTTTAATGAAAAAGTCCTTCTTTTAATGATTTTTATTTGACAAAAACTAACGCAGAATATTAAAAAGTGACAAATTAATATTGAAA
Source organism: Riptortus pedestris (assembly GCA_019009955.1). NCBI lineage: Eukaryota > Metazoa > Arthropoda > Insecta > Hemiptera > Alydidae > Riptortus > Riptortus pedestris. The sequence continues at coordinate 48,458,539 of CM032233.1, read as the reverse complement.
CTTTGTCATTATTGGAGTGCTGTGAAAAAAGAAAAAAAAAAGGTTCCTCATGAAATTCAGCAAGTTTTGAAGTAAAAGGGTACTAATTATCTGTTATATATTAGTTTGATATCTTGTTTTATATCTTCATTCTCTCGCGGTTAATTAAAAATTCCTCACATTTTTCACCTATGAGACATTGAAGTAAATTTTTGTTTTGTTCTTGGAATTACGATAGTCAAACTTTTCAGTTACCAATAAACAAATTAATTAACTAATGACTGTTAGTAAAGTTTTTCATTTAGAATATTGAAATGATAAAAATTCATTATCTATGTGATGTAAATAAAACTTTTTCTTTCTCGTATTTTCTTAAATTATTTTATTTTTCCTTTGTAACGAATTTACTAAAATACTTGTATAATCATATCTAAATAATATATATCTACATAAGATTATCTTTTTTAAAATTCTTTAATTTTCGATTTTTAACATTCTTTTTTTCTCATTGGAGCCGTTCAACTGATCATCATATTGCAAGAGTCTATCAAAATTCGTTAACACACTTTATTATTCGAATATAATGTTAGTGATTTTGAACCATAATTGAAACTGGAATTTGATTACTTTAAGTCGGATGATCCAGACAGTATTCTATCAAGAAAATAACATATAAACAGTTGGAAATAGACGTTTTTATTCTTAGAAATAGCCAAGTATTATATTGTAGCTGCCTTGTATTGAGTGAAACATGATAATTACTGTTGCGCCGCGTCTTTCGTTTACTTGGGGCAGATAATGGACTTTCTAAGAAGAAGATCATCTCTCTTTAAACAAAAATGAATTGCTAATAATGATCAATCGAATTAATGATGCACTATCTGTTTCAATGTTTTGGAGTAAACATGCTCTGGGGATTGGTTTCAAAGGAAAGAATAGAAATTGTAAATAGTCAAATGTTTATTCGTCTGACACGGTATGTCTGGAGAGATCGTTTTTATGTTGTTTTTGGTTTTTTATGATAAGTGTGTGTTGTTTGAACCAAATGTGTAGAGTCTTTAGTTAGTCTACTGAAGAGCTATTGCAGTTCGGAGTGAAATAGGAACGACGGTAATAACACTGTCAGCTACTATTACATACGATAACATTATTTAGTACAATTAGAATATCTAAAAAGCATTTTTTTCGTTTTTACCCTTTAGTAAACCCGCCCTCCTTTTAATCTATCATACCAGTAACCTAATAAATATTTAATGTACGTTATATTTAACATGTATACAAAGCATTTTTTTTTTTTACATTTGACATTTATTTACGTAGGACTACCTACTTGATGTTAATTGCGGTAGCTACATGGCATCATCTGCGTATTATTTCAGTGCCAGTACTGCCTTTAAACTTGAACTTTGTAAATTTACCTTGGATTTCTTTATTGATGGTTTCCCCTTCATAGCATCCCTATGAAAAATGTCTATATTATCACTGCGAACCACACATTAACAGTATATAACGCATGTTTACACATAATTATTAAGAAAGGAAAAAAAACTCGAAAATTTTATAAAATAGTCAATTTTAATAACATCGCTCCTCTTCCGATTAAATTCAAAGCAATCACAAATGTATTCGTGCTTCTTCATAAAAACACAATTTACCTAGGATGTTTATTCTAAAATAACACGCACTAAATCTGCTTTGTTTGGGCAGCATCTCCTTGTCAGAATTTTTTCAAGTTTAACATATAATGAAGATCTTCCGAAAGTGTGCATTAACAAAATTCCCATATGGGAAATCAGATATTGAAGCGTTTGAGTTTGTGCTCACGACATAGTTTTCGAAACATATTTTTAAATGTCCATATATATATATCATGACATAAGTGATAGCGGAAGTTGTGGGGAATCAAACTCTTTGATACTGGTAATATATTATATTACTTCCGATATCTTGATTTTATTGAAACAAATATGTACTATCATAACAATTAAATTGCCATTATGACAAAAGACAATATGCGTTTAAACTCGGTGTGATTGCTTAGTTTGCAGGGAGATCTACGATCTCTTCCACCCACCTATCTTTTTGAATATAAATGAAATATTTTTAGGGTACTACTATTATTTAATTCCATCAGGTAGATAAATTATTAAAATAATAATAATAATAATAAATATTTTGATTTAATAATTTAAGGAAAACAATGTTCATAACCCTCATACGGGAGCGGAAGTTGACGGGAGGCTAAAACAGTTAATTGAGTTTACTTATTTCCTGTGAAATGCTGGAATTACTGGATGTGATTTACACTGAGGTTTACTATTACGAATATTTATATTATCTATAAAACTATGCTTAAACTATATGTGCTCGGATTGGTTTTTGACAGGAATATATTCATTATAGATGGTTTTTAATTGTAATTAATGCTTGATTATGGTTTGAATTATTCAAAAACAATGAGTCAAAAAGTGGAGAGGGATAGATTAGGAACACATTTTCATTTATTCTTCAAAAATAAAATGTCTATTCTATTAGTCACCAAAAGTTACCCTTTAGTATTTGCTATTTCGGAAAAACAATATGTCGTGGAGGGAAGTGCAATTGAACACATTGAAGCCTTGCTATAAAAATACCATCATTAGTGAGGCATCAATGATTTCCCAGGCATTATAGCTAGTATATATATATATATATATATATATATATATATATATATATATATATATATATTGTTAACGCCTCTGCAAGTGAATTCGCTTTAATCAAAACTTCAGAGAATTTATTTAACCCTTAGTGGACTAATTAACAACCTGGCAAAGTTTCCCCAAACAACAAATTCTGTGCGTATCAAATATTGCTCAAATGACTATGTCAATTGCCCCAATCCCTTCGCCAAGTAAAACAAATATTACTCGCGGATCCTCTTCACTGCTTCCAACTCCTTGGACGCTGATCACGAATGATTTATGGATCCGGCCTGCCGATTACAAGTGCAACAAAAAAAAATACTAGAAATTTTAACTCAAAGCAGCAACGAGCTTTCCACGGCAGACTTCAAGGCACACAACTGCACGCCGCCTGTTCTTAGAGCACACTGAAAATTCTAATCCCCCTTATCACTCAAGAACTTATGGGAATTATAGCATTCTAATGTCATCTAGTAGGAAGTGGTAAGAACATATATATATATATATATATATATATATATATATATATATATATATATATATATATATATACACACACTACAAGAACCCATCATAAAAAGTATGGCATTCTATTGGAAATTCCAAAGTTATAGTCGTTGGAGAAGTACTGGAGAAGGATACGAGGTTGAATATGGACTGAAAAGATTCTTCAGTGTTCACAATTATGGCGCACCAGGTCTCGGCCTTTTATTAATAAAAATGACGATTGGCTCGGCCAATTATTAAGTGGGTTGGAATGAGAACATGGGACACCCTGCGTATATGTATTTTATATATATATATATATATATATATATATATATATATATATATATATATATATATATATATATATGTTACCTGTAGAAATATTTATTTTATCAATAAAACCTCAATATTTATACGTTTCATGTGAAACTAAAGATGCAGATCGTCTATGGCCGGAATAGAACCTGGTGAACGGCGTTACACAGAAGACGTAAATGCCAAATTATTAATATGGTCGTTTTATGAATCTGATCGATGTGGTACACAACGATTATTGCAGATAAACTAATAACCTTTAATTGTTTTTCTATACATATTCCCCATCCTAGCTTGAACGGTTCTCATTTTCGTTATCTCCTGGGTAGGATCGATGTACATTTGAAGAACTTTTTCGAAAGTCCCATCATGAGTACAACCTCAATAGCTGGTTTCCCCTAAGGGAAATCTACTAAAATAAAATTTCACAAACAAGATGCCAAATTTAGTGCATATCATGAAACCCGTACTAAATATTATAGGTTCCTTTTTCTTAATTTTGTCAATTTTATCTTGGGAAGAAGATTGAATTCACTTTAGAAACTTAACTCACCTGAGTGGACATTACGTTTTTGTTTTAATTCTTATATCCTTTCTCGTAACTATATACACAGTTTAGCTTTCTCAAGTGACCTCTTTCCTTCATAGTTAATCCTAGACGACACCATAATTTTGATCCATAACTATTGTTATACTCATATTCGAGTCTATTTCCTATTATCGCTATGACTCAATCATAGCTCAAGTGAGTTTAAGTAATCTGTTGCATAACTCATCATGGTATATGGAGTTATTATTGATTCAAAGTGCATACAAGTCGGAAAGGTGTGAGGAAACTGTTAATTGTCCTAGTTTTGCAATGTTCATTTGTATTTTTGCTTTCTCAGCTTTTAGTAAAACCCCACTCCTTCCTGTGCCACTTTCGCTTTGAGCTTTTATATCTCAGAGAAAACAGTTGGAGAGGTTAAACGATTTTCCGCTCATCGGGAATCAGTTTGTTATATGAATGTCAATCAAAATCCAGTAATCACAAAAATTGCGGACCACATTCGTGGCTGAACTGTCAGATTGATAGCAGAGATGGTGAAATTGAAATAAACGACTATTCACTAGATTGAGGAACTGGAGCGGAGAAAAACGTCCCCCTTCTCAGGAGAAAAACTTCAATTCTTCGTTGTTTTCTTTAGCATTGCTGTAACAAATGCTCATCATAGTGTAGTGTAACGTCGTATTTGTAATTCATGTTTGACAACCGACAAGTCTTTTGCGTATTTTAAAGGTATAATAGCAGATTTTCCTTAATGGACGAGTTCAAATGTCCATTGAACCTACCGAGTTGACGAAAATGAAGTGAATTCAGAACTATATATATATATATATATATATATATATATATATCTGTTAACACTCTAGCAGTCTCGATTTTTTTTTTAATCGCTAACAAACTTGATATTTGAACATTTTATGTAAAAGTAAAGATCGGGTTCTTTAATAAATGAAATCGGACCACCAATGTGAGTGGGTTCAGAGGAAGAGGGGAATGCCGATAAATTCAATATATCTGTGTTATTATTTTTATAAAAAAGTTTACAAAACCAATCTTATTGGAAAATGTTAATTTAATTTCCTCTAAATGTTTTCATTTAAATTATATCCTTATCTTGATTATTAGCCAAGATATTTGCATTTTTTAGATGGCAGTATTCATTAAACCCCCACTCCTGCCCATGCCATATTAAAAATAAGCTGTTATATTCGGAACCCTTTTATTCGAATCATAAATACAAAACATTGAACATTTACTTGGAACAAAATTGGTTTTATACAATTTGTTGATCTGTCGTGTAATAACGGAGGTGAATCGAATTTTCGAAATTCCCCCCCCCCTAAACCCCCCTCCCTCTGGTTCGATTTCAGCATTAACCAACTCAGCCTTTAGTTTTGTATGAAACGCTTATATATCGCTTTTGGTAGCATTCAAATAAGAATTGCGGCCGCTAGAGCGGTAACAGGCAAGTATATATACATATATATCCCGTAGACTTGTTTCAACGATAATTTTGTTGGCTACAATTTTTAGGTCGCAGCATTTTTCTATAAAATGTACCATTTCCGAAATTAAGATTTGTGCATAACGTCTAAAGGATGATTCAAAATGAAAAAACACCGATAGAAACTCGTTTTAGAATTTAATTTTCAACAAGAACCCATCATAAAAAGTATGGCATTCTATTGAATATGGAATATGGACAGAAAGGGCTGAATATGAACTGAAAAGATTCTTCAGAGGTCACAATTATGGCGCATCAGGTCTCAGCCTTTTATTAATCAAATTGGCGATTGGCACAGCCAATTATTAAGTGGGTTGGAACGGGAACTTGGGTCATGAGTACGACCCTAAAAGCTGATTTCCTAGATTGTTATATAGCCAACATTCTTGGTACATTAATTTTGTAAAACAATTGTTTTATACATGTTTTCCCTGATTCAAACATGTTCCTGAATATTCCTATTTACAGAGGCTTCAAGCTGCGGTATAATAGTGAATAGATGGTGAGATAAAGTCTGCTTAGTTCAGGCAGCACCTTTTATTTGTCTTGAGTGAGTTCACCGTTTTCAATTTGTGTTGCAGATATTCTAAGGAGCCGGTCAAGTGGGCTGAATGCAAGGCAGAAGCGGATGTGTGCGAGGATGATCCCACAGGCGGCGGCAGACGAAGCAGATTTAGAGAACAGGTTTCCACCGATCAGCTCCAACGGACAACTTACTATTAGCAGTAAAAATGAGGTGAGATTTTTAGTTATTCATATTGTATATCCAATTACGACCTATAATAAAGAATTTTGATGAATAAGAATCAATGCAATTTCCTAGGTTTACACAAAATGATTCCAAGGGCTCAGGTTGGTCGTGCGAGTTAAAGCGTTGGTCTTAATCTCACGTGGTATAGACCTAGAGTGGCGAGTTCGATTCCCGCCATGGGCAGTACAAATTTATTTAGTGACGGACTCATTAAATAAACTCCTAAGTCCCACCCTGGCTATAAAAGGGTGGTAACCTGTAGATAACCCGTCCCGATTAGCCATAGTAGCATAAAGTAGACGTAAATAATAATAAACAAACAAAATGATTCCTTAATTATATTCAATTTTAAGGCCATCCAACTTTCAGCAGTAGAATCACAGTCGTTGATGGAAATAATCAAACAAGAGTTTAATCGGCGTTTTCTTTAATAATAGAAAGTCCGTCATGCAGGGCTGCGTAAACTAAGCAGTTTTTCCAAGTGAAATTTTGGAGTAAATAAATCTACATACAGGTAACACTCAACACCATCGTGAATATTAAGTGAATAAATACAAACGGTAATGAGAAATCTAACAGTCAATTTTAATAACCTACCAACGGACAGTGTCTGTATTGTGTACAAACAGGTCAGACAACCTCTCACAACTGAGTTGATAGATTGAAATATTGTTCACCGGAAGAAAAAATATTTATAGTACTATACCATATACCGAAATTTATAATGAATCAGAATAATTTTTATCTCGATCAATCAAATTTTAGAAATTCAATAACTAATGACGGTGGGGTAGGGGCGATCAAGAGAACGTATTTGCATTTATCTATTTAATAAAGGTCTCTTGAAAACAATGTTTGGAATTTAAGCTTCAAATACAGTGGTTTATTATATAACCGAGTATTGTTTAGGGACATGAGTAGGAGTGGGGGTTTGCTGATGGCTGAAAACTTAAAAATGCAAATACCTCGGTTAATATACAAGATAGATTATAAATTTACATAACACTATGTATAGTACATTTAATTTGAAATAAAATTGATTCTATACAATTTTTCGATTCTTCGTATAATAACGGAGATATGTCGAATTTTCAAAAATCCCCGTAAACCCTCCCTCCCACTGGTCCGATTTCAACCGTTAAGCAAGCTGATCTTACTTTTTGCATAAAACGATTAAATCTCTATAGTTTTGAATGGACCTCATTTCGTCATCTTGGGTTAGATCGATGGACATTTGAAGGAATATTTCGAAAATCGCGTCATGAGTACGACCGCAATAGCTGATTACCCTTGAAGGAATCTGCTAATAGAACGTATATTCTCCAGGAATATCGTTCTAAATTCATTCAAGATCCCTCTGAAGAGTTATTAGCCATTTCTTTATATTTCATTAAAAACACATTTCGTACTTTCTACATTTGCATGCCTTTTATAAGGACTGCTGGTGAATCAACATTTAAATTTATTCAATCATTCAATTGGCTAAATGTTTGAAATTCTTTTCAGTAGTTTTAAGTCAATTGATTATTCTTTAAAAAAATTTGAGTAAGAAAATTCTCAAAAATGAATACTTTTAAAGCTTTGAAGTTTTAAGTTTCCGATTCGATGAAGGTATTTAAGCAAGCATTCACATTTCTTGACTGTACTAAGAGGTTAATAATACAGCTTACCCTACCATATAATAATTCTTATAGAAGATTGAAATCGGAATTACTAAAGCTTCAATAAATAGAACCTTAAAAAAAAAAACAATATAATACGATTATACATAATTCCTAATGAAATTTCTCCAAAAGAACTTGAATTGGCCGGGAACAGAACCTCAAAGAAATGGGAATTGAGATAATGTAGCTTCTTTAATGAAAACTTTATTATAATTTCGTCTAGAAGCAGCTCAATCTCAAAGAAATAGAAAAAGAGTAGGAATTTAATCTGATTACACATTGCTGTTACTATCCAGCACTTTTCTACTCATTGCAATTTAAGCTGCCTCACATTAGTGGTTCTACAAAATTATGAATTCTTAAATCTTTATTTGGTTAAAGAATCATGAGCTTGTAAGAACCCGAATACGACAGAATTGTTCCCGCCCATCTTCTCTTTCGTGAGGTAGGAATAATAGACCATAATCTTACTTTTATTTGTCATTTAATATCAAAATTCAGTGACTAATACTAATTTTGTAAAAGCTCTAATTATTAGTTTTCTATGCACACTATTTGCAAAAGTTTTAAAGGCACAGTATATTTCTTCATTCCTAATAATGTCCTCCAACGTTTCACGTAGCTCTTGAAGTTTTAACTATTCTCTAGTCCTTATCTCACATGCTCGTTACTATTTGATGACCCATTTATACTATACCACTGTCGTACTTCAGGTTTTCAACTAATTGAAACAGTGCAATATGTATATATATATATATATATATAATTGAACCATTCTTCGATTGCATTTGCCGACCAACCTCACCATAGAGACAAGGCACTTCTCTACACAGTACCCTTGATGTAAAACACGAAAGTCGTACAAGTTCAAGTATTAGTTCCCTGAAAACTACTTAATATCCATTAGTTATCATTTAATGGATGTTGGTAAGTTGGAGTTATTGAAGAAGTCGTAATTTCTGCAGGGCGTCATGTCTTTAGAATTGCTCGGCGATTTTTTTTCTCATATATTCCCTTAAGTTATTATTGATCGCAGGTTAGCTAGAAATAATAGTCCTATAATCAGTATAGAATCATTTTTACAAATCATTAGGAAAACTTAAGCCCTTAGAAAGACTTCAGTCTTTTGCATTTAAGCGTCTATTACTATTAGACTAAGAGTTAATGTGGACACCTCTTGACTTCCTGGTACTCCTTTTAAATTAAATAAAAGAATCGTGAGTATGTGTGATAAAATGATTAAAATTAATTGAAAAAAAAAAACTTAAAAAAGTACATACAGTGTCAGTCAATTAATTGTAATATTAGCTAATTGTAATACAAGTAGAAAATAAGTACTTTTAAGAAAGAAAACTTAGATTTAGTTAATAAATAATTATATAAAAATTAGCAACTTAAATACCCTTAGGATATGGTAAGAGCAATATATACAATCTATTAGATAATTTATTTACGACATAAGTATACAGACACTTGCAAACAGCATCATACTAATATAAGGGGCATAATAACCTAGCTGTTGATTGCCCAAACCATATAAATCCTAAAAAATCGTTTGTTGCATTTCATTTATAATTACTTCATTCGAAACTGAGATATGACATCCCTGTTTGAATGCGTCAGATCTGCACAACTAGACATTAGTATAGTATAGTATAGTATATAAATAACTATATATATATATATATATATATATATATATAAAACCTCTAGTGGCCATAATTTTTGTATGATCGTTACGAAACTCAGTATTAAAGCTATCGTTGTTAAACTGAAATCGGATGCGTGGGTTTAGAGGTCTAAATAAAAATAATCGACTTATCTCCGTCCTTTCGAGTTGACTAAAAAAGTTTATATGTGCAATCTATTTTAAAATTTAATTTTCTACAATTGTTGTTCAAAACACTTTTTGTTCTCTAACTGCAAGATCAACAGTTATTTGTATTCTTTTTGTTTTCAGTCTTCAGAAATACCCCCTCCTACTCATATTACATGCCCAATATCCATATTTCACATACTCTAAATTTAAGTATTATACATCGTTTTCATCTATCCTTGAAAATGTGAGATACTTGGATAAATTATAGGTTTCGGGCCACCAATAATATTCTATTTTGTATAGGTGTCTTTTTAATTTACTTATACAATACTAATGATTTAACCGTTTCATATATAAGAATTGGTTAAACCTCCGCTTTTAGTCATCGTGGTTTAGGAATAAGCGAATACATAATGTTAAGCTTTATACCATGTTTGAATACCAGATATTGTTTTGAACAGTCCTTTATTATGTGCGATACATGCAAATACGATTTGCAATGACGCTATCAATTAAAAGTTCGCGTTCTTGACTCAAAAATGTTTATTTGATCTATATCATACTCGATATTGAACCGCTTCGTTCAACACTAAAGATCATATGTGTTAATGGTCGAAATCGGACCAGGAAAAGAATGGGTTTAAGCGAGGGGAATTTGAAATTCGAAGTAGCTCCTTTATTGTGAGACCGCCTTGGTGGCAACTTTGAATCTTTTTATAATAAATGGAGTACTCCTGATGAGGTGATATAGAACACGTGAAACATCTAGAGAAAAAATAAGTCAGTGGAGGATATTTCAAGTGTTTTTTCATCTATTGCGCCATTTCCCCTTCAACATTTTTTAGCAGATTTCCCCTAAGGGAAATCAGCTATTGAGGTCGTGCTCATGACGTGATTTTCGAAAAATTTCTTGAAATGTCTATCGATCCTACTCAGGAAATGACGAAAATGAGGTCCGTTCATAATTATATATATATATATATATATATATATATATATATATATATATATATATATATATATATTTGTCTGTTAACGCTCTAGCGGTCGCAATTTTTGTTTGATCGTTATCAAACTCGATATTTAAACGTTTTATGCAAGAAGACAGATCAAGTTCATTAATGGCTGAAATCGGAGCAGTGGAGGGGGGGTTTAGAGTTAGGGATTTTCGAAAATTCGAAATATCTCCGTTACCATACCTCGGATCAAAACATTGTATAGATACAATCTTAATGCAAATTAAATTTACTATAAATATTGTTCTATACATTTATTCTGTATCTTTAATATTAACCGAGATATTTGCATTTGTATTGTGTGTGTTTGGCAGGAGTCGGCTTTGTTCGAGAATTTCCACCGAGAGCTAGGGCGGCCGTTTCCGTAATTGATCGTTCCTCGTGAATAGGTTTAGAGATTCCTTACTACTACTGTTGTTATTAAGCAGATTTCTCTATTGTAAAACTTCACGTGGGAAATCTTCTTAGTTTACGCAGCTCCTGCGTGACGGACTTTTTTACGTCAAATACTTACTTTTCAAAAGATTATAACCAAGTGGAAAGGAGTGGAAACAGTCTGAATTTAGTAGTGCATATTTTGTTCATTATTTTTAATTTTTTTAAAAAAAATGATAAAATGCTCCTAACACCACTTTTGAAATGAAATTTCACAGTATAGATGTCTTTGATAAATATCATTCTGAACCCTGATTGAAGAATAAGGTGATTTTCGCAGAATTGAATTCGATCAAACATAGCAAAATAAAATACGTAATGAGTTTAATGAATATTCGTCTACTCGTTACACTATTACATATATTGTAACAGTCAGACCTACGGACTGGCTCAACATTGAGACGATAAAGAACTACACTCCTTTTACGGGTTATTGTCTAAGACGTGATGGATTTTTTATTTGTTAAAACTTCTAAATTTAATTTTGTAAAACAACGTTGTTAGTCAATATGTGGTGTTGAAACTTCAAAGGTCTTCTCAATATGCTTTACATTAATTATGCCCTGTGTTTTTACTCTATAATTGTTGAATCAGTTAGATATAAAGATATGATTTTAAACACGTCTCTAATAACAGAAGAGCTTAACAGAAATTGAATAAATTTCTTGTGATAAAGTTTAGAGGAACGTTTCTTTAAAAAAAATGATCAAAAAATTGAAAACTGTATAATTTCAAGAGTTCTTCGGTTTTAATTCTTTGTCAAATAAAAATGTCGAGATCCAAGATTATATGCTTGGACTTAACTTATCCAGTAGTTTTTATTCAGGAGATTCGGGAATCCCTGGATCAGAGGGCTCAATCTGGGTTCATGGGCGAGTAAACATACCCACACACGTGTGCCCAAATGAATATTCAAGATCAGATTCGAGAAAAACAAGTGGTTGGAAGTGGTATGGAAATGAATAGGATATAATTGATTTTGCTCCATGCTCGCGTGTAGCCATTCGTAATATTAAAATGTGAGCTGTTGGTTGTGAAAAATGTTTAAGCTTAGAATGAACGTTTATTCTGAACACTTTGATTCTCAAACGCTAAATTAGAACTTTCTAATTCTATTTTTGAAGTTAATATGATTAGTGGTGTGTGACCATTTAAAAAGAAATATACAAATAACAATAATAGAATAAATAAAATAATGAAAATAAAATATTAGCAGGTAGATCTCAAAAGAAGTGAAATGTATGATGAAAACACGGAAACTTGAGGAAATAAATATGTTACGTGAAAGTAGATACTGAAATAAACAAATATGTAATAGGCCACGGATGGAAAGGGTAATATGGATAATAGTGGAAAATATTGTCTAAATTTCATCTTAATGAACACTTATGATCACTATTTCACTTGGATGGAAGCGCTATAAACTAAATGAGGTAGAAATATCAGAAAAAGCGCGCTTTAATTAAAGGCTCGCAGAACGAGTTAACTAATATTCATTCCTAAGGGGAACGTGGATACTCAAACTCATTAGGCCAACAATACTCATGCGTTATTCAGGTTTGCATAACTCATGTTTCCATTTTCCCTAATCTTATTTTAATAATGCCCAGTACTAATATTTTTTAAATTATCTCGTAAATGAATGTCTTACACATGTTTTTTTAGAAAGGAACTGGCCGACAGGATAAAGAAACATCAAATTGTTGTTTCATCCGAGTTAATATGGTGTCATTAAAATAACAATAAATTTTTTCAAATTGGTTTTCTAACTATAAGATTTTATGAGAATAAAAATGATTAAAAGGCTAAAATTATTACCAAATTAATAATAAATTTCAATAGTTTAAACAGTTAAATTGTAATAAACCACCAAGACATTAGTCCCTCAAAGCCATCAGACATCTTTTTTTTCGACCTTACAAAATGTCCCTGAGTTATTCTCGCCTATGTAACAACCATTGATTGCAATGAAACTAATAATTTAAGCCTACATCTGACATGCGTCTGGCGCAAGTCAGTAAATAAGTGATACATAAAATATTCGTAGATTTTTGAAAAAATTGTATAATGCAGAAGTAATAATCTGTGTTTGGTCTTCCAGAGTGAAACTCACCCTTGCACACTCCTAGAATCGGTTCATCCTATTCTAAGGAGCTCCAAAAAATAGCAATTCCTATGGACTCTATGATGTGGGAAGAAGCGTTGTGCTTCTATGCTTTATGAATTTAATTTCATTACCATATATATGTAAAGGGACAGCATTCTGCTAACATATTTTCTCCCACCTTTATATCATACATCAATTGATAAACCTTCCCCTGTTAATGATATTGACATCTTCTAGATATTCGATTAACTCTAGGGGACCCTTGATTTGTTCCCATCCTGAGAGAATGTTTTTTTTTGCTTATCTCAGTAGAATTCAGTTTTCCGATTGAATCCCAGCTTTAGGTTTTATTGTATTTTAGGTCATACAAATATGAGACACGAAATATTAATTGTTCAGACAGAATGTTAATTATTTTTTAACTCTTTTAGAAAATGTCTGCGTGCACGCTCAATGTCAGTGAGGATTGTGGTTTCTATGGGTCTAGGACAAGGACACCCACGGGTAAAGTTTGAACTCGCCATTGTTTTGGCAAGCCGTGGAATAAAAATAGTCCTGTAACCTCTCTCGGAAAGAGATATTTGTGTTATATACAAAACCATGACAATACCATTGGTCAAGTAAGGCAATGAAATTTGACTTCTCAAAAAAAAAAAAAAAAGAGCGATGTTGGTCTGGGAGAAAAGGGCAATGAAAATAATATTTCGTAAAATTCTATAAGAAAGAAATATTTTGCAGATTTATTTGTGAGAAGCACATATAGTGGCAACCAAATGAAACTGAACGGTTAACTACCCGACATCGTCTGTACTATCAAATACGCAGACTGCGGAGGCTTGGCCTTGTTGAAAGACGCCGTCAGATCGCCCAAGAAGATGCTATTGGTACACTAACATGGAGGGACAAAAGAATTAAAAGTCCGTCAGGCAGGGGCTGCGTAAACCTTGCAGATTTCCCACCTGAAGTTTTACGATAGATAAATTTCACGAGAGTCGAACAGTTACGGAAACGGCCAAACTAGCTTTTGACGGAAACTCACGACTAGACCCGAAGTGAGCCGATCTCATTTCGTCAGTTACAATCAATAAAAATGCAATTATCTCGGTTAATAATAAAGATAGAGAATAAATGCATAGAACAATATTTATAGTAAATGTTGTTGTTGTTGTTGTATAGGGTTTAAGGGGTTGTTGTATAGGGTTGTATAGTAAATGTAATTTGCAATAAGATTGTGTCTATATAATGTTTTGATCCGACGTATGGTAACAGAGATATTTTGAATATTCGAAAATCCCCCCTCTAAACCTCCCCCTCCCTCTGGTCCGATTTCAGCCATTAATGAATTCGATCTGTCTTTTTGCATAAAACGTTTAAATATCGAGTTTGGTAACGATCAAACAAAAATTGCGACCGCTAGAGCGTTAACAGACAAATAAATATAATTTTGACCGGACCTCAATTTGTTTCGAAATACGCGTCATGAATACGACCTCAATAGCTGATTTCCCTTAAGGGAAATCTGCTAAAATCAGGAATCGGTGGCTTATTGCCCTGGGGGAGAGCTTGAGACCATTAGGCGTCCGTAATTGAGGAAGTATCCATTGCTGGATACTTCAAGGACTATAGCGACGTGCAATTAAGTAGTGTTAAATGTACCTTTTTTTTTTTTTTTTTTTTTTTTTCTCCTCATAGTAACCCTGTGAGGAGTTATTTATTCGAATACATGTTCCATTGCCACATGGCATATTACATGTATTATTATGTTTAAATACATCATTATTTTACAATAAATATTTGTTTATCAACTGTCATTCAAATATTCAAGAAATAAAAATAAAAAAAAATGAAATAAAATAAAAAATAAATAAATAAATAAAAATGAATAAAATACAATATTAAGATAAGTATGGTAATTACAAACAGAATTAATAAATGAAATGAAAAGTAAACAAATAAATACAATAGGAACAAAAGCATATCAATTGAAATTAAATTTAAACTCAACGATGTTTAATTTGCGAGTCTATGTAAGGTAAATATATTGAATTATAATTCCCATTCCTCACAATCAACTTCACATTCTAATGAATTTTTGCTACATCCATATCTATACTTTTGATAAACTTTATAAATTCTTTATTATATTTGTCAAATATAATATGAGGTGGTTCTGGCCAATTACCTCCTTTTAAAATTATGTTCATTATTAAATTTGATCTATTTTGACTAAATGTTGTGCAGTCATAAAGTATATGTAAAAACGTTTGTGTTGTCTGTAAGTCGCACGTACATTTGTCATTGTCTTGAATTTTAAATCTTGTTAAATAATGTCCTGTCTGTCCATGTTCTGTTAGAAATTGTGTGCATTTGTGATGGTGACTCTTAATTGTGTTGTAGTTGTTGTGAGTTATATTTGGTATGTATTGATGTAAACTGTAAGATTTGCTACATGTCGTCCATTCTCTGTTCCACTTTTGTATCGTGTCGGTACGTAAGTCTTTTTTAATGTATGAGAGTGGCACGAGGGCAAATTCTGGGTTTATGTTGGTATCCTGGGCTGCTTCCTTTGCTAACGTGTCGGCTTGTTCGTTTCCAATATTTCCTGAGTGGGCTTTTACCCATTCTATATGTATGTGTAGGTTTAAGTGTATAATTTCTAGAATATGTTGTCTAATGTTTTCTGTGATCGGGTCGTGTATAGTAGGGTTGCGTATTGAGTAAATGAGAGTCGTGTTGTCTGTGTGTATGGTCGTATATTTGTGTAGGTTGTATGACGATTTTATAATATATTCGGTAGCTTTTAAAACAGCGTATTTCTCTGCTTGATTATTAGAGCATCTAGCATCAAGTCGGTATTGGTATTTTAGAACATGTCCACTTGCAGTCTCAACAATTAATGCTGCTCCAGGTGTGTTGTTGTCAGTTTTGCTTCCGTCAGTAAATATGTGGGATGTCATAGTGTTTTCAGTCCATGGCTCGTCCAAATGTGATGTTACTTTCGCAAATAGTGCCGGGTGTAGCCATTGTGAGCAGTCAATGTATTTATCTATTGTAATATTCATTATGTCTTTGTAGTTAGTTCGTTGTTTTTTTATGCTGTACAGAGTCGTCAGCTCTTCTGCTTTATATTCTGCTGGAATTATAGCTGCTAAAACACAACTGGCCTCGTAAGAAATAGTTCTATAACCTTTCGCAGTTTTAATACCTATGAGTCGTTGTAGTCTATGAAATTTCTTCAGGTTCCTTTTTCTGCGTAGAGCATAATGCCATACTGAAATACCGTAGAACATATTAGGGACAATTGCACCTTCATAAATAGTTTTGAGGCATTCTGATTTCATACCCCAGGTTGTTCTTGTAGCGATACTTAACGTGTTAATGAGTTTTGAGACTTTAGTGTATATATAGTCAGTGTGTCTATTCCAATTTAGTTTTCGGTCCATGAGAATGCCTAAGTATTTGATTATGTCAGTCTGTTCTAGTGAAACGTTGTCAAGTAAAATATTTAGTTGAGGGATATTCCGTTTTCTAGAAAAAATAATGTATTTCGATTTTTCGGTGTTAAATTCAAGTTTGTTCTGTTTCGTCCAATTGGAAAGTATGCTAAGTAAATTGTTAGCAGTATATTCAAGAAATTTAAAGCATTTATTTTCAATTAATAGTACTATATCATCAGCATAAGCAATTATGTGTGTCGCAGGAGGTAACGGTACGTCAAAAATAGTGTTGATTAAGATGTTCCATAGAGTCGGAGATAAACTTGACCCCTGAGGGGTACCAATAGTAACTGGTTTGGTGTAAGTATAATGTTTGCTCTGTATCGTCAAAGATCTTTCTGTAAAGAAATTTAAGATAATTTTGTATAAGTTTTTTGGACAGTTATATGATTTAAGATTTTTTAAGATAGCTGGCCACCATGCATTATCAAACGCCCCTTTGATATCCAGACTGACCATTATGACGTTAGATTTCCTATTTAAAGCTACATGGATTATATTTGTTATTTCTGTTATTGCATCTGTTGTTGACCTCTGTGGTGTAAATCCATACTGGCGTTCATGTATTATTTTATTAACATTTAAATAGTGTACCAGTCTTGAATTTATAACCTTATCCAGAACTTTAGACATCATTGGCAGAATGCTGATAGGCCTACACTTGGAACTCTCTGGTTTTTGAATAGGTATGAGAATTGCCTTTTTCCATTGTTTAGGTATTTGGCTTGTTGAAAATACGATTTGATATATTGTTGAAAATAAGTCAGGGAAGTACTCTGCTGTGTGTTTTATTATTTCAGCATTTAAATTGTCCCATCCTGGCGTCTTCTTAGAGTCCAAATGTTTCACAATTTCCATAATTTCTAATATTTCGAGTTCTCTGTCATCTTCGGAGTTTGGTAAAATTTGAGTTTCGTGTCTTATGAGTTTTTGCTCGATAGTGTCAGTATTCATGTTATCCTCACTAGTAAGGGAGTGAAGTAAGTGTTCCAGAGTTTGAGCATAATTTGTTGTATAGCCTTGATCACTTATTTTAATTGTTTTCATGGTATTAGATTTAATTTTTCCTGAGGAATATTTATAAGGCCATGCCCAAGCAGAGCTTCTGTCTAGGCTATTGCAATATTCCTTCCATGCGTTAAATTTACTTGTTTTAAGAAGTCTCTGATATTTATGCCGTACACTAACAAATCGGTTGCGAGCTAGTTCTCTGTCTTGGGAATCTGATTTTGTTTTTTGATAAGCCTTTCTAAGTTTATTGCTTTCTTTTCTTAGTTCGGTCAGCTCGTCATTCCACCACGGAACCGATCTATTTAAGCATTCTCTGTTTTGGCCACATTTTTTAAGACTCATATTGCATGATTTAATCAAAGATATGGTGAAGTTATTTACTATTTCCTCAGGCGTAAATCTTGAGAGGTTTCTGGTTATCGTTTTTTCAAGATTATCAAGCTTACCAAGGTCAAAAGAGTTATTTAGAAATCTTTTATTTAACTGTTTACATAAACTATCCTTAAATTTGTTCCAATCAGCATTTTTGACTATATAATTACATCTGGAAAAAGTTTTTGTTTTTTGTAGAGGAGGTTGATTAATTTGAATATTAAAGATAATGCTATGGTGATCAGAAAGGTTAATGTTATTAGAAATGTGCCAGCTGTTAATACTACTAAAAAATCGTGCATTTGTTATAGTTAAATCTATATTACTTTTCCCTCTAGTGCTCTCAAATGTTGTCAAGTATGATTTTTTGTTAACAATTTGTAAGTCGTTGTTTATAATAAATGACTCCAATTCATTCCCACGAGGATTGGATTGCGAGTCGAACCAGAATTTTGAACGAGCGTTCGTATCGATACCCATAATTATGTGATGTTCTCTGTATGACGAGAGTATTAAATATATTTTATTTAAATCAATATTTATATCTCTAGTACAATCAAAGTATCCACTTATTGCTATAAATTTACAGTTGTTGTAAGTAATTTCGACAGCACAAAGATCTGTATCCGAATATTGTTCCAAGAAAATTACATCCATTTTAGGGTTAAAGGTTACTATGGCAACTCTAGGCGTTCCTCCATATGATTGGTACACCTTTCCTTTAGATTTATAACCTATAACATTTGAACTTATTACATATGGTTCTTGAAGAAGAAATATGTCAAACCTTTCCTCAGCCTGAAGTTTTTCTAAATTTAATGTACAAGCTCGAGAGTGATGTGCATTTCATTGTATTACTTTAATCATTGATAATAACAATAATATTTATTTGAAATTGGCAATTTAGTATTGAGTATTTGCGATAAGTTTTTTTATTTCTGTTAAATAACATGGGCATTGTTTATCAAATGCAGGATGGTCTGTAGCAAATTTGACTTTATTAGAAAATGAATTATGATTTGAGCAATTAGAACACTTCAATATATTAGCCTCACATACCTCATCTTCATGTTGTTCCGAGCATCTGGAGCAGGTCTTCCTTCCTTCACAGCTTCTCTTCTTGTGGTGAAACTTGAGGCAATTCCCACATCTCAGGATTCGCAGGTAGTCTTCAATTTGGACAACTTGGTATCCTATCTTGATCCGAGATTGTAAAAGGAGATGACGGGATGCGGCATCCACTTCTATTACTGCATGTCTTGTTTGATATTTTTCGTTACTTAAGATAATTGTAGGTTTAATATTTTCCCTTTTTAACGGCAAGTCTAAATTTTGATCAAGTATGTGATCGAGAAGGTTATCTTTAGTGATCTCCTTTTCTATATTTTTTATTATAAGCCGAGGAATGTACCTTAGAAACATCCTAATCCTAATCTACGTGTTCAGTGTAGATGCTAAAGACGCTATTGCATCTTCAGGCTACACCTGGTGATTTTTCCTTTGGAGAGAAAATTTTGAACAGGGAAATCTTGATCTTGAGAGGAGATGTGAAATAATGACTTCAAAAGAAACATTAATATTCTAAGAAAAGAAAATATTATTTCTTTTTCCAAGTTACATAGTTTCTATCAAAGAAAAAGTGATTTTGTCTTTGACAGATTTTCATAATCATGATTGACGTATTAATACTATTTTTTTTTAAATTTAGAGGCTGTGATTTTCTTTTTTTAAACATTAATGGTATGCAAACCTGGATAACAAATAAGTATTGTCGGTATGTTTTTATCCAAATATCCCCTGAGAATGAACATTAATTAATACGGTGATCCCAAAAAAACTATCTTAATAATTGAGTTCCAAATATTTTTCACAAATTCTATCAAGAAATGATACAGATACGATTTTATGTGCTTTTAGACAGAAAAAACGGAATACTTTCCATCGATTGAATTGAGTCATCACTTTTCCTTCAAAAAATTCTTCGTGGGCATGTATGCGCATCACGTGGAATTTTTGAGTACATTACTTCTTTTCAGGCTTCTGAATTCCAATGATTTATTGCTATTCATTGTCAGCATTTAGATTCAGATCCCACAAGAGTTTTTAAAAAATCATGCAAATTTTCATTAAAACGGTATATAGTTATTGGGGGTGAGGAAGAGGAAATGCTATGATTTCACAAAACAAGGAGATTATTATTGTGGTAATTATACTCGTAACTCTGAGAGTTATGCCTGGTAATTATATTTTACGAATTTGTTTTCTCTCTCTATCAAATAGTTTGGCTGCCAAATAAGCAATATTCATCAAGAAATAATTCGGTTGAAACAGATTTAATTTGGGTTTATTTTATGATGATGAAATCATTAACGTAAGGATCCATCTCTAGTTTACAACCGCTAAAACAATGAGTATTTTATTAA
The DNA here is from genome assembly GCA_019009955.1 of Riptortus pedestris. Taxonomy (NCBI): domain Eukaryota; kingdom Metazoa; phylum Arthropoda; class Insecta; order Hemiptera; family Alydidae; genus Riptortus; species Riptortus pedestris. The sequence continues at coordinate 48,437,923 of CM032233.1, read as the reverse complement.
TCTGAGGATTTATCTCTTTCATTTTCATGTCATATCGTTCTGTGTTTTACTAAATATGCGGGGACTTCAGTATGTTTTTATAATCACCGGTAGTGACGAAATAGACTTTGTATTATTACATGAATGTAATGCTTTGAAACGTAAATATGGATTTTTTTGAATGAAAGAACTTCATCCATGGTGATCTTGTAGGATTTAATCCATCAGTTCCACGTCATGAGAATGAAACTCGTAGAAGGCCAGATACATAGCTAAATGGTAGCGAGTTAAAGATTTTAGTTGCTGCTAAACCAAGTTGGAAAAAAGTGATATTTCAAATATCCGTAGGGCAGCATATGTCTGTTTTACGACTCATTCTTTTTTGGAATACAAACAAAAATAATGGACCTCAAGTGGGTGCTTTGATTTGAATGATTGCCAGAAATGTATACGTTGCGTTTTCTCTCGGGATGAAGAATGGACATTATATGATAATCTCAGAAGTATTGATTAAACCGTGTATAGCAATTGATTCCAGAATAATAAGTTTTTCTGGGCTACAGGTCAGGAATTATGGAACTTTTTTTTTCTCCTTATAGTAATCCTATGAGGAGTTATTAATTTGAATACATGTTCCATTGCCACATGACATATTACATGTATGATTGTGTTTAAATAAATTTTTATTTTAAAATATATTCACGTTAATCAACAATATAATCAAATATAATATAAAAAATAATAATAATAAAATAAAATATTAAAATAAGTAAGATAATTACAACTAAAACTAATACATGAAATAAAAAAAAAATAAACAATTAAAGTTATACTCAACCGATGTTTAATTTATGAGTCTATGCAAGGTAAATATATTGAATTATAATTCTCATTCCTCACAATCAACTTTACATTCTAATGTATTTTTGCTACATCCATGTCTAAACTTTTGATAAACTTTATAAGTTCTTTATTATATTTGTTAAATATAATGTGAGGTGGTTCTGGCCAATTTCCTCCTTTTAAAATTATGTTCATTATTAAATTTTATCTATTTTGATTAAATATTGAACAGTCATAAAAAAGTACATTTGTCATTGTCTTAAATTTAAAATCTTGTTAAACAATGTCCTGTCTGTCCAAGTTCCGTTAGAAATTGTGTGCATTTGTGACGGTGACTATTTTGGAGACTTATAGGGCATGTCACAAAACCAAAGGAGGTAAATTTGGAAAAAAAATAATACAAAAAATATTTATAAACGTTTTTCTGTTTTTATCATATGCCGGAAATTTCACTTTGTGCCAACTCTATGAATCTGCAACTTTTTTTTTGCTTTGTTAAATAAAAAAAAAAACTATTATTAATGAGTAACATGGGGCATGTCAGCTTGTGACTGTCAATACGGAAGATAGACTAGAAATCCGAGGACAAATAATAAAAAGTACAGAAGATATTATATACTTAGGACAACTAATAAGTACAAGGGGACAGTGGAAGGAAATCCTGCGAAGAGTTAGCCTGGGCTGGAAGGCTTTCTTAACACATGGCGTGCGATGGTGAAATTATTATTTTTTTCTCAGGAGCGATTTATTTTTTTTACTATTTTAAATCAAAAACATGTTTATTTAACAAATAACCTAGCTTATATGCCTACCAACACATTTTTTAATGGTAATTAACTTATAAGCACAGGATCTGTTTAAAATAACAAGCAATGAAAACGGGTTAAAATAACACAGTATTCGTTAACAAATCAATTTATTATTTCTATATTGTGTATTGCATTACCTATTACATAATAAACATCAATTGTTCAATTACATACTATTCTTACAGGTGATAACAGTTTACAGATATACAAACACATATTACACTGTAATAACTTAACTCTCCTACCATGGTACAACTTAAAACAAGTCTCAAGACAAAGCCCGGGTTTTTCTGGACATTCGGGCAATAATAAATAGTTTGGTTTCTCACTTTTTTCCCGTCTTCTCCGATGGCCTTACTGCATTGCATACAGTTTTTTTGCAACCGCTTATTCCCTTTACCCGTTAATGGGGTAAAACTAGGGAAGTGCAGCCATTTTGTGGGTATTTTCGGGGATAAGGGAATCACAGGAGTTTTGAATGATATTAATTTATCCTCTATTGGTCAGAACCCCTTTTTTCACACTTCGTTTTTCCATTTTTCAAAATTTTGATACCTATAAATAATACAAACCATCATTATTATTATTATTTTAAAAACCCATAAAAATAATATGCTTTATAATGTGTTAAATACTTTAAAAATCACAGTAATAATGCTTACCTTAAAAAAAAAGAAGAATTTTCTGATAAAAAATTGAAAAAAATCCACTAAAATCGGAAACGAACTACACTGTTAGATGCAAGACACTTGTCTGAGGCGAATGAAAGCATCCAGAGTCGGTTTTAACGAGCGTACCCCCTCCAATTCCAGTTGGGAATACCCAGGGCAGGTCCTTGCCAGGGAAGGACGTCGCTACCTGGGTTGGGTCGGCCCTCCTTGCCTGGCAAGGAGCTCGCACGGGATGTGTTAAGAAATAGAATGCTTTACAAGAGTAAGTCAGACATTAAACTAAAAAAGAAACTTTGGAATTCCACAGTATTACCAGTACTAACATAAAACCTGGAGACTGACAAAAAAAGTTATAGAAAAGATGCGAACAACACAACGAAGTATAGAACGATATATGCTCAGCATTAGTAAAAAAGAGTACAGAACGAAGGGCTGGATAAGAATAAGGACTGACCTGGAAGACATTGCTAAATGCTTCTTTCTAAGGAAATGGAAATGGACAGGACATATGATAAGAAGACATGATGATAGTTGGAGCAGGAAGATGATAGACTGGTCTACTACAGAAAGGAATGGAAGCGTCTCGGGAATGCACACTACCAGCAATGGCTCCAGGAACTGTTAAAATAATATATGTATGTATATATTAGGACATTCTCGAACTCAAAAATCCTCAGCTAACGCTGATTTTGCTCAAACGTTTAATAATGTCTGCATATAATACCTGTATTCTCATTGTTATTTTCTATGTAGAAAATATGTAAATATTAAGTGTAAATTTTTATAAATGAGCAAATAAAGGATTATTATTATTAATATAACATGGGGGATATTATTGGGTGTTATTTTAAATAGCCCTCAAACGAAAATGTTATCCTTACTGCTTAAAAAATATCTTCAATAGAGATATTATCTGTGTGCTCAGCTAATTTTCTTCAGCATTAACGTCTTCGATACTTGAAAGAATATTCATTATTCTTCAGATTTTTATTGGCAATCATCACTTAATAAAATTACATTTTCTTCGTAGATTACATTTATATTTGCCCTACATGTTTCGTTGCCTAAATGCCACCTCTTCAAGGGAAATTCTCTTTTAGTTAAGTATTCTACACCCTTCAAAACGAACCACCCTCATTGAGTCACTCTAGCTTTTAACGTCCTCCACAGTGTGGCAGTTTCATTTTTAAGAATATTGTATATTAAATCTGAAAAGAAAGAGAATTCACTTACAGTAACGCCTACAACGTTCTGCTAACCAGGTGTTTCAACTTATTGAAGTGATGGTTGTAAACAATTTAGCGTACATATATTGCTTTGATAAATGAAGGAAGTAGCAGTGGCCAAGTAACAAATCGTAAATTAATCCTTAATGTCCATGCACATCATCAACATGTATGTATATCTGTATAATTTTGAACAGATCTTATTTTCGTCAACTCCTAGGTAGGATTAATGGAAATTTGTCGAAAATCACAGTCATGAGTACAACCTCAATAGCTGATTTCCCTTAAAGGAAACCTGCTAAAATTATGCATGGCAAATCGGCTTTAGAAGAGTAGCTGACATATTTAGTCAGAAACATAAATAAAAAAGGGTGTAAAAAGTCAAGTTAAACTCCACTCCTCAGGAAGGAGTAATTATATACAAAGAATAAAATGGCCTTTATATACTGCCAACCTAAGCCTGGAGGGAGAAAGTAGCTATTAAAGAGAGAGCTGAGACCGTAAACGGCAATAAATCCCCTTAAGAGTAATAACTGAGCATACTGCCTTCAAGGTAGAGCTATTGCCAACTCTTGCGTGTTTATTGTTTTCTCGGCTATGGTTGGGTTAATACAACGACAAATTAACCACCTGTAGTTTTAGTACTTGGAATCTATGCAATCGCAATAAAGATTATATAATAGCAACTTAGTAATTGGGTTCGGAATGTTACATTATGGTCGATCATATCGTTGATAATATATCTTGCCAAATATCCACTGTTAATATTTAATCCTCTCGGGGGAACCATTTATTTTGAATAACATTTTTTTTTTGCTTCCAACGTTTCAAAAATAAAGTTCTCCAGCTTTTTTTAATTTTATTTTATTTGGTTTGTGCCCCACATCGATGGTGATTGGCAAGATCTCTAATTGTTATGTGGTAGTTAGAATAATATATTTATTCCTTCATGTACACCTTTTTTGTACTTTATTTTTATATTATGGAAAATATTTCTTAAATAACTGATTGTTTCTCATATCCGTACTTCGTCTAAATGAATATAATAAAAGTTATTCCTTTTAAATCTTTTTAAGTATGCAGTAGATCTATTTTATACTATATATTTTTGTAGATGTTTATACGTTTTAGATATGTAGTAGATAGTATTTCTGGAATATATTGGCTGCTGTCAGTTAATATTTCTGTCATATCGTAGGGTATGTGAGGGTTTTTTCGTTGGATGCAGTCTGTCAGTATGTGTTTTATCGTAAGGTGTTTGTTGTAGTTTGTTAAAATTTAATATTTTAAAGTAACTCGTTTATTACATACCTCAGTATATTGATATACCGCTAAAATATTGTTGTTAACATAATATTCTCAGTGAATTTATTATCATATGAATTGCTTTAACGATTAGAACATTGTAAATGGTTAACTAGTATTTATGGCATATGTTAGATGTCTCCCTTCACTATTCACCAAATAGTTACTGGTATATCACCATTAGTGGCATACTTCACTAATGAGAAGAACTAGTAACCGTCCTATACTGATAATATTCCGCATCGAAATTATTTCTATGCCAATTACTCTGAACAATATATTTTATATTAACTTCTCACTAAAACACTTTTGGTCGCGATTGTCATTTGTCATTGACCTTGCCTATTTTTTAGGGTACTGATCTCAAACCACCCTACCGTTTTAGGTACACATTTTCGGGCCGTAATTATGAACGCTTACAATATAGAATTAATTGGCAATGAATTTAATAAGGCAAAATCGTGTTAGAATGATGGCTCCAAGAATAGGAAAATATTTAAAAAATCGTTACTTACGCTTTAAATGGCAACGAAAAATACAGCAAAAGTTTTCATGAAACACAAAATCGGTATTTAATATTGAAATTAATATTTTACAAATAAAGTAGACTGTGATTATAAATAAAAATCACGAAAATTAGTTTCCGGTTATTTTTGCTATAAAATGCTACTTTAGAAAGAGTTGGTGTCAACCAATTCATAAGTAATCATTAAACCTTATTTGCTTCTGGCTTTTTATGACAAATGACTGAAATGGGGAAATGTTAAAATATGTTCCATAGTAAGCTTCTCCAAAGAAAAAGAAAAACTATATATCATCATCATTCAGACTTCGGTTGATTTACCGAGCAAAGCCGGGCACCTTAGCTAGCATATATTTATACAAACACAGAGAGGTTGAAGTCAGTTTAAAAAATCAGGGGCTTATAATAGAAAGATGCAACATATACTGAAAAACCAACGAAGTGTTCTAGATTTAATAAGAAATATTATCGATAATTTCAAGCTCTTCTTCGATTCACAAATCTTCGAAAACACTCGTGAGAGGAAATCAATAAATAAATCTATTTAACAAATGCTAAGAACTCCGGACTTATCGCCATCTGTGTGTCGCCTAAACTACTTTGTTTTGCTCTGATATTTGTTTTGTTATGAAGGACCGAAGGAATCAATACCTGTCAGATGCGGTGAGATTGTTGGCACAATCATAGAGTTAGTATAAAGGCCATGTTTCGGCATATTGAAAATGAATTCTCATCGACACCTATATTGTGTAACCATTTAAAAACGCATTCCGCTATTTTAAATCAACTTTAAGTCACTGAGTCGTAGAAAACCAAATAATAAGTTGAAACCTAGAAAGTATGTATGGAAGTATTCTAAAACATATGAAGCCCAGTAACTCCTTAAGAAATTTTAATTTTGTTTAAAACTAAAACTATTGCGAAATATGTCAACAACGATAATATTTTTTAAATTTATTTACTAACGTCCACTTTTTGCAACTAAGGCTAATTCCGACGAGTTATCTACTGGTTACCACCCTTTTCTAGCCAGGGTAGGACTTACGACGTTTTTTAATGAATTCCGTCATTAAATAATTTCCTTTGTCCCGGCGAGAATCGAAGTCGCCACTCTAGGTTTACCATGTGAGATTAAGGTCAACGCTTTAACTCACATGTCTAACCTGAGCCCCTATTTTTTAAATTTGTTAACAGGGTCAGTAAATAAATCTTGTTGCGTTTATTAACGTTTGCCCTACATGCGTCATGGACAATACGCCACCTCTACATGGTCTTAAATCTACATTAAAAAATAAATATAAACTTAATAAATCTAAAAAAAATTACTTTAACTCAGTTCAGACTTATTAAAATCTTTTGAGCTCTTTTTTAGGGAAGTTTGACATGATTTTAGAAATAGACGATTTCTGTGGAGGATTTTGAAGAGACTAGACCTAATAAAAAAAAAAAAGGCCGTCACGCAGGGGCTGCGTAAACTAAGCAGATTTCCCTCGTGATGTTTAACAAAAGATAAATCTATCTAATGGTAACACAATAGCAGTCAATATCAAGTGAATAAATACAAACGATAATAAGAAACCTCCAGACGGGAAGCTTCTGAAATGTAATCAAACAGTACTGCCAACGTCTGACCGGAAAGAAAAATAATAGCTGAAACATATCAGAATATAACATATTAATTCTATTGAAACCTATGTTCTTCATATTATACTGTAACTTATAATGAAGCAGAATAATTTTTATCTCAATCAATCAAATTTTAGTAGTCCAAGAATTTAAGACGGGGGGGGGGGGGTCACAAGAACATATTTGCATGTATGTCGTGTAATTAAGGTGCCTGTAAAACAATATTTTGTATTTAAGCTTCAAATAATGTGGTTTATTATATAACAGTGTATTGTTTACGTAACATGAATAGAAGTGAGGGTTTACTGAAGGCTGATGACTGAAAAATGCAAACATCTCGGTTAATATTCAAGATAGAGAATACACGTTTATAACAATATTTATAGTACATTTAAGTTTCAATAAGATTTATTCCAAGCACTTTTTCGATCCGACTTATAGTAACGGAGATATTTCGAATTTTCAAAATTCTCCCTCTCTCCTCTGGTCCGATTTCAGCCGTTAACGAACTAGATGTTTCTTTTTACATAAAACGACTAAATATCGAGTTTGGTAACGATCAAAGAAAAATTGCGACCGCTAGAGCGGTAACAAACAAATATATAGGTAGATAGGTAGATCTATATATATACAGTTTTGAACGGACCTCATTTTCGTCATCTACTAGGTAGGATCGATGGACATTTGAAGAAAATTTTCGAAAATTGCTTCATGAGTACGACCTCAATAGCTGATATCCCTTAAGGGAAATCTGCTAATAAAGCTATCAACTAATGAGGCATTTGCACGTCATAATAATAATAAATACGTAATGGGATGATAATTTATTAAATAATCCAGAAAGAAAAAGTTCATGTTTATACATATAGCGTTCATTTTTTGTTGTCATTAATATTATATTTTATATTTTTAGTGCATAGTTAGCCTCTGATCTAGCAGCAGATTTAGCTACGTAACATGTAGAGACATCAATGAACTGTTTGAGTGTGTAGTTCTTATTTAGTGATCCTACCAATAAATTTAGATGATACTAACAAATAGTTGGGTCAAAATTACGAATATGACTGAGTACGAGAAATTCAGTAACGTTTTTCTTCTTCCAATATATTTTGAAAAATTATCGTTGTAGGATAAAGCATTTAAGAAATTCCCAAAAAGAAATTATTTCTCCAAACCTTCGTTTGATAGTAATGGAATATGCTATAGTTGGAAATATATATAAAAGGCATTACAATAATAGTTGATTACGTTTTTAATGTTTAAGTACTAAATAAGACAAATATCTGATGAAAATTAGGGTTATTTGGACCCTTACATTTTGAGGGAAGAGTTCAGTCACTCTCTTAGGAGTTTGAAAGATAAAAAAAAATCTACTGGGGTTGATGGAGATTTCTCGAGAGCTTGATGGTGGAACGAAGAAGTAATGTGAAATGGCTTGCGAGTGTGGAGAAAATTTTTAACACAATGTATTCTAATTATATTACCATTATACATGCTGTAGTGATAAAGACTTCAGACAAGTATTTTTCGAGAATTAGTGAAGTAATTGTGATAGGAATATACGTCATACGACAAGATACCGTAGAATATTTCCAACGGCACGGAAGTTCGTTTGTTATTTCGGTAAACACACGAAGTGAGTAACTGGCTGTCTCTTTTTACGAACCAGAGGTGCGGCACTCACTTTAGAAGATTAAATGACCTTATTAGTATCGCAACTGATGAAATGGGTCTGCCTATATAAATAAATATGATTTGGATAACATGAAAGTGATGGAACTATTCAGGGATCTATTCAGTCTGTCAAGATAACAAACAGATGTACCCATAGCTAGTTGTTGCTAAGGCTTGCGTGTTTATTGCCCCTCGGTAAAATTGAAGTGCATTACTCAACGAATAAACCACCTGTAGGTTAATTGGTGAGAATAAATACCCTACTAACGGCTAACAGAATTTATTGGCATTCATTAAGCTATCGACTAAATTCGAAATTGATTTAAACATTTAACCTTTAAACGATAAGGCTGTGTCATACGTGAAACCTATGCCGTAATTTGTACACGGATGAGCTTGTAACAAACAGGACAAGACTGGTGTGCTTAATACCCTCCTATTCAATAGTCAACTACATGTCGAAGTCATTGCACGCACTGTCTTCCACCATTTTTCGTACTTTTTCGGAGTAATAGTGCCGGTGGGAGTCGTATTTGACACTGCCTTGTTGTTTAACTTCCATTTTGTAAATTTTCTATGACACTGAATTTACTATTTATCACTGAAGATGGGATTAGAAATGAACTTTTAGACAAATGGAAGAAAGTGATAGTAATTTATAAAAAAAAAAAAAAAACGTTCTTTGCTGTAAATGCCAAAGAAGTATTTGCGGTGAACACATAGTATACTACGGTTTCCCTGAATGTTTGGCCAATAACGAATCGTAGTTTCATGTTTTTGCATTATTTTCCTTAAAAATGAGTGTCCTTTGATTTTTGTATATAATCTTTTATACATAGGTATATTTTTGTATAACAATAAAATGCTAATAATATATGCTCCGTTGCTTATTTATTTCTTAATTAAAGATATTACATAGTATGTTATTATATAATGAATATTACATAATATATTGGTATACTATAAATATATTTTTGGCATATTTTAAATTAATATTTCATTTTAAGCTCTTATTGGTGACGAGGGGGGGGGGGCACACGCACCCTAACACACTATTCTTCTTAACTTTTCTAAATGTTATTTTGGGACAAGAAGAGTGATTCTGAGCAGAATAAAATGGAAAATATGCATATGGCAGGTAGGTGTCATGTGTGACACCTACTTGTCAAGCTTGTCCAGGGTAACAGCCTTGTCGTTTAAAGGTTAATAAATAAAATACATCTAATCCTTAAAACTCTTATATTGCTAAATTAATCTAAGTGTACTCTCTTCTTTCTCTTTTTGTGTCTGTGAGGACTTTGTGGAACACATTTATCGGACCTTTTCCTGCGTTTATGATAGTTTATATAATAATCTTAACATACTTCGCTAATTAGACCTTGAAGGACCTGGATTTCTACCACCATTGGAAACTCTATCTTAACAATTCATCGAAGTTCACAGCCATGTTTTCTTTATTACGAACGGCAACTACCATAGGTCATCCTTCAGATACTTATGCCACCCATCCTTACCTGCATTATCCTCTTTTCCTACTCCGCCCTAGTATCCCATAATACAGTATCTTGATGGGCAGTCTGATCGGCGTCATATTTCAACATGTCCCATCGCAGTCTGCCTTCTAAACTTCTTTGTGCGAAGTACAGGGAGTATTGTAATAGCAACATTTTTTTCTTTTTCAGGTTTCAATGGGATTATCTATTTTGACCCTGAACCAATTTTTGATAGTTTCGGCGAGCTCCCTGTACTTTTGTGCGTACCTCACGTAAATCTTAAACGGCTTTGATTCAGATTGAAAGCTGTTACATTATTAATCTTGCTAATTATTCAATGTTCGACAATTTTCATTCCATACATTCTCAAATTCATGCGAGTGATTTATAGTTTTATTTGGACCCCTGCACTCAAATTTATGGGATCATCACTTAAAGAACCGCATCACTACTCATCTCATGTCCAACTACATAGGCTCGTGTTTACATAGGTGTTTTGGAGACAGAGATAATCGTATTTGAGATTATATTATCAGTTTGTCATTCCAGAAAGTGGGAAATTTTCTAACTTAGCGGAGTACCAGCGTGACGGGTCTTTGTATTCTATTCATTGCTGCTTCAAGCACAAGGTTAAACAGCATCGGTGAAAATGAGTCTCATTGTCATAGGTCTCTAGTAAATTCAAAGCTATCTGAGAGGCTCACATTTATTTTTACTATTCAGAAAGTTATCTCCAGTCAATCTGATACACTTGCAGGGCAATCGTTGATATTGCAATGCTTTCAGAAATTTAAACCTTTCTACTTTGCCATTAGCCTTTCGGAGTAAATAAAGAGATGGTGCAGATCAAAATCATGCTCATATGTATTTTGTGCCATCTGCCTTGTAATGAAGATATTATCTGTTGATGAACTACCTAGCGAAAACCTGGCACGCTCCCAGTGGTAGTGTCCTTTCACACCAACATCTGAAAAATGGTCATATACAGTATCTCATAAACTAAAAAAGGGCTATGCCCCTACAGTTTTCACATTTTAGTTTATTGCTATTTTTATGAATAGGCACCGCTTCTCTCCATTCCGAATTTTGCCGGATACCCCATATCACCTCGTATACCTCATCCACGAAAATATTCTCTATAGGATTCAGCATTCCGACCGGAATACCATCAGGTTCAGAAGATTTATTATTTTTAAGAGTCTTGATTATATCTTAAATCTCTTATCAATCAGGTAGCGCCGTTTCCTCAATATCATCATCTTTCTCAATATGTCATCGCTTCGTCCCCTAATTATCTTCTCATATTGTGATCAATCTATGGGTTCTTTTCCATCTCTTTTCTTTTCCCAATAATACACGCACCAATTGTTTGTTATGTATTTTTCTCTGCCGGTCTTTTTTTTTTCCAGAAAGGTTCCCTGTTCTACAGCTGACACATGTTTTGGAAGCTGTCCCTAAAGCTCAGCTCGAAGGTTTCACAGCTTGCACCTCCGTTGCAAAGGGATATGTTTTATCCTTAGCGTCAGTAATTAACTAGCACCAGCAAATGCTCCAAACTTCACGAAGCACACCTGTTACTTCGTGCATCCGATGAAGTGCCTGGCTCTGATTGAAATATGATCGATTCGGTTCATCCGGGCTCATCTACGTTTCTTCGAGTATCTGTCTCTTTTTGAGGGAACATTGTGATCGATCCGCATAGCATTATCGAAGGAAATACCGACCGTTAGATAACTATTGTAATTTAAGACTCTTGTTTGCTATGCTGTTCAAGAATTGTTCTATAGGTCACTTAAATGCTGGAATTTCGTCCTCAGGCAAAGCGGTTTGTCACCCCGAGGATGCACTATGTAATCGTCACTTTATACAGACCTATACACGTAACTCCTTCGGTTAATACATTGTTCATTACCCCTTTCGGGCTCAACGCAAATCTCCTTCTATTATCAATAGGCTCATAACATATCGTTCTGTCAGGAAAGGTCTTGTAAAAAATATCCAGATGATGACCCTACTAATAAAATGTTTTTCGAAGAATATTTACTTTGAATGAAGCTCACTTTGATAAGCCTTTAAAATACGTTATTTCTCATCGCGTCATTTTAAAACATAATGATACAGTTACGAAGGTACGTGCAGTGCTTGAAGGATGGGCTAAGCAAAACAGTGATGGATCACTAAATTACGGCCTTATTTATGGTTTAAATATTCAGACTTCTGGCTGATATTGTTTGTTAATTGAGATTCCATTTAGTAGCCTTCACAATGAATGTCTTGAAACGTATAGATAATTTCAATGTTAACAGCACATTGCTAGGAGCCGTTATTTGTTATGCACTTTAGACCAATGATCTCCTCCTTAGCTCTTGCTGCTCCTCTCATTGTGGTGAAGGGGTGTAGCTTCTGTCGAGAGTGATGGAGGACGATGGTACAGTGTCACTTTATCAAATGCATGGATTGCAGAATGTAATTTTCTTAACAAAATAAAAATATCTATCAGACCAATGAAGACTCTTGAAGTTACTTCAGTGCCTTTTCAGGGAATTAGATAGCTCGCTCAATTCTATTCAGATGGAGATTTATACGTTCTCAATGCTGCTCTTATGGTCAGAGATGATGCCAATGATGTGTTTCCTGTTCCTTCGTCTCTCGACCAGGATTCCATCCTTCAGCGTGAGTTGACCGTACCGCTGAGCAGCCTTTAAATCATTGATGCAATGCCTACTGGAATGGATACTAATCTTTCATTTTAATTATTTGGTGTTTCGGGTATTACCCTCTAGGTTCTTGGGGTACACTGGTACCCAAAGTTGGGTATGTTCTTCAATTCCTTCATCTTCCTGAAGGTGAAGTGCGATTAGGACTGTGGCGGCTCTAGCCGATGTATCTGTACCCAGGTGACGGCTAGTCCAGTTTTATTTCTAATTTAGAGCTGATTTTGCATCTTTAATAAAAAGGACACATGCTCCGTCGCCAAACCATCCATAAATGGACGTAGATATTAAGGAAAAGTTGGTCATTTATCCTTCGTAAGGCTTCTATTTCTCGAATTCTGCGGCAGACTACTAAACACGTCATCAAAATCAGAAAGGAACAGTGTTTGTGATTGTCGTTCGAAATTCACCTGGGATTTCATGAGACAACGTCTTCCGTGCTACGGATTTGCTGACTGATAAATGTTCATCAATGATATTGAAAGATCAAATTTTAGGTGAATCTATATTTTCCGAAGCCTCCAACATATCGTCTATTGGTTTTGGATATGTATGTATAAACTGGCCAAGTGGGCTTTATTCTTTGCTCTTTCTTTAATTAATACTGTATCTTAATTACTGCACGATTAATTCACTTCATCGTAATTCTACGGGAAGCTAAACAAATAGTTTGCTAATAATGAATTTCTCCAGCCTTATTAAAAATATATTTGAGGCGTTGAATTATTGTAGACAGAAAAATCATCTATATTTACAAAATTATTAGTATTTATAATGTTAAAAGTGTTCTTTTTTGCTTTTAAATGAATGCTACATCAACTTTTATGAAAAGCTCTCATACTAAATTTGAAGCGAGGTCATTTATTGTTTAATATATTTGTACTGAAAATCAAATGAATACAATGAAACACAACAGTAAATATTATCTACGGGTATTTGTCCAAATCTGAGCTAGGATTACTTAGATAGAAGTTATAACCTACAAAAATAATTGTATTTGTTAAATGTTTACTTATGTGATACTTCACTCCATTCCTTCTATGTAAATATAACTGGTCAACTGGAAGGACAAAGGCGAGACTTTTATTGTATAAAAGTAATTTATCGTGCAAAACAAATGGGTTGGTATAGGTTAAAATTGATTTGCTTTTAACCTGCTAATTCAATAGTCTTGATCAAAGGCAGGCTGCTCCAGCCTGTACTTTTTAGGGCCGCTTAAAGGCATGCTTCATTCTTTATCGACAATCTACTGTTACCAATTAACGTCAATATAATAACATTCAACAATGATTAGGATATAAAAAATAACAGTTATTTTCTACATTTATCAAATGCTATCATATATTTATTTTTACTAGTTGTCCCTTAAGGAAAATTACTTATTGAGCTTGTTATAATGTCGCAGTTTTCAAAAAAACATTTTAAAATATCCATGGATCCTAAACAGCAGAAACGAAATTAGGTGATTCAAATTTATGAGTGTGATTGCGTGTTTGTATCTTTTAGTGTCAGTAAATGTTCTAGATCGACAATTAAAGTTATGACAAATTAAAATTAAAGACTGTTGGCCATAATCAAAACGGAAAGAGTTTATTAGAGTAGAAATCAAAAGTAAATCGTAAATATCTCTGAAAGTATGTATTGAATCGAAATATTATTTGACCAGTCTCAATTACTACATTATTTAAATAAGTCATTCATCTATACATTTTGGTCCACGTCTCACATCATCGACGTTATTTTATTTATTCATTTTCATACTCCATTAAACCCAAATTCCCACTTATATATTTTCATTTTAAGCATTCGTGTAAATAAACATCTTGTGAAAATCTTAAATTTAAAATGTTCTTCAGACAGACTTCATCATAAGAGAAAAAAGAGAATAGTTAGTCAATTGATGATGTCTCGCCCATCAGTCGTGGAAAATATGTTTAGTTTATGTAACTCTCTAAACAATAACTTTAGTGGGCACATTGTTTCTAGCCTCATACTTATTCATGTCATGATATTCGAAACAGAATTGAGAATTTTGTATTAAAGGGATGAATATTGTTAACATGCACTATTTCATATTTTACTACCACTGACAGAGTGGGAATTGTTTTTTAATGCGAAATATATGCTCATCAATATCTTCGTTAATATTGATACCATCAACTAAAAAAATGTAGTACATTGAAATATATTTTCTGATACAATAAATTATTTTGTCAAAATCAGGCTTCCGGTCACCAGATTAATATAAACCAATATATGATGGGGAGCAACAATTCTAAACATAAATTCATCAATATTCTTCCAACCACTTCATACTTCTTGCACATGAAAAGAAAGTATATTTTAGGAATGTAACAAAAGTGAACGGATGAGTTAATGCATCTTTTTTTTCGACAAAGAATAATTTTTACATTATACCGTTATTGGCGGGTAACAGATATTATAAACATAAAGTCGTCAAAATTAATCAATCTACACTTATTTCATATTAGGAATAACAAGATAATTACTACATGGGAAGGGAATATGGGGTATGCGATGGAAATTATGAAATTATTTAGCTGCGTATCTTTATATTTCGAAGAGAAACAATTTTTATGTCAACCAATAACTATACCTATATTGGGAGCTCAGGTTAGCAGTGCGAGTTAATGCGTTGGTCTTAATCTCTCGTGGTAGACCTAGAATGGCGGGTTCGATTCCCGCCCTGGGTAGTAGAAATTTATTTAGAGACGGACTCATTAAATAAACTCCTTGGGCCCACTCTGGCTAGAAAAGGGTGGTGACCCGTAGATACCGCGTCCTGATTAGCCATAGTAGCATAAAGTGGACGTAAATAATAATAAAAAAAATTATACCTATATTAACTATAATAAAACGAACTATAACATGCATTTTATTGAATGTTTTAAACAATTAAAATATTTATTTATTATCCCAAAGAACGTTTTATTGATTTTAACTTTGTAATTTAAAGGCAAAATTAAAGAAGTCCAAAAGCGATATCCCCCTCCCCAGAGATAAATGTTTCTATTGAAATATTAATCACAACGTACCAATATTTACCGTAGAAGCCGAGAGGCAAACAAACTGAATCCATGAATGAAGGGAGGAAATGTGGAAGAGAGCAATACGATAGGAAGTGCTGGGTGGGGTTTGAATCTGGCTGCTCTGAGTCAATATTATGTGGTATAGGGCATTGAATGTAGCTTTCATCGTGTTTTCCCTCCTCACCGTCAGCCCTCCGTTCAGATTTTAGTCCCACTCAGCTAGTTTATCTATACGAATTCAGCAAGGTAATTAGAATGCTTTGTACCATTATAGCTTTTTCACTCTGTTGCGAGTTTGTTTTCATTATTTCAAGTTGAGATGTCTATTAGTGCGTTTCAATAAAACTTACATTTTTGAATGGCATCGTTTTCTGCGGATCTTTCCATTCTATTTGACCCTGTAAGAAGTTCCAGCTCTATTGGAATATATACGTCTGTAAAACCGGAACTTTTTTTTAAAAAAAATAAAATTAGATGTTTGTTAGGTGTTAAGAAAATTTGAATAAAATCATAAACTGTGTTTAGATAATAAATGCATGTGAATAAATGGAATGTTTCGTCAAAACAAAAAGTCCGTCACGCAGGGGCTGCAGAAACTAAGCAGATTTCCCACGTAAAGTTATTCAATAGAGAAATCTGCATACGAGTGCCGAACAGTTACGGAAACGGCCGAACTAGCTTTGGCGGGAAACTCACTCTCGCCCGTTATCCGCCCACATTTAATAAAAATGCAAATATCTCGGTTAATATTCAAGATAGAGAATAAATGTATATAACAATATTTATGGTACATTTAATTTGCAATTTGATTCTATACAATTTTTCGATCCAACGTACAGTAATTTTCAAAACCCACCCCCCCTCTAAACCCCCCCCCCTCCCACTGGTTTGATTTCAGCCATTAACGAACTTGATCTGTCTTTTTATATAAAACGTTTAAATATCGAGTTTGGTTACTATTAAACAAAGATTTCTTTGTTTGCAAACAGCTTTTTTTAGTGCCAGCTAAACGCCAGGGAAGTTTTAAAGGATGAAAATGATAAACGTGAAACAAAAATGACAATATTCGTTTCAAATGTTTCACTATATTGTTGCATGCCTACGGCGCGGCGTCTAACACTATTAACATATGAATTCCATTGAAGCTGTGATAGCAGGCCCCTGTTTGGAATTATGTTAAATGAGTGCATTGACTGATTGAAATAAACTGTTAATAGTGCCATACATCGCTGAACAAGAACGAACGTAACTAGATGCCCAAATCTGAGCTTGCAAGATTATAACTGGACTTCAGAAAATGATAGCTAGCGATTAAGGATCCCTGTTATAGTTTAATCTACTTCACTTCTTTGAAGTTGATGTTCGAGAGGTTTACGTTTAAGTGACATTTCGAAACGTTAGCGACACCCAGAAAATATTGTTTTAAAAATAACTCAACTACAGGTCCTGTATTATTTTTGAATTTACTCGATCCCTCCAATTTAAAATACTTTATAAAATATTAAAAAATGCCATCACTAAAAAAAGTCAGTACTATAACTTACTTTATGATCAACGTTGAACAGTCCGATCTCCTCGTTTAATATTGATGAATTATTATACATTCTACCATAAATTCATTTCCAACACTTCATCCCTTAGCATTGCCTACATTTTCAGAAAAAAACTGTAACAAAGATATTACCACTTATTCTCCACACCATATGACATTCAGAAAAATAATTTAGTCACCTAAAGATTGAATTAGCTGAACCAACTCTATCTAGTATAAAAAGTAAAGTATCTTTTGAATCAATTATTTCACGACCTTACCTACCTTGTGAACCGATAGTATTTTTATTGGCTCTCTTGTCCAAGAAAAACATATTTTATTCTCCTTATCTCAATGAAGAAAGATTCAAGTATATTTTTATTTTTAAGAGAATTTTATATCATTGTCAACATACGTAAACCTTATTCAATTAAAATCGTTTTTCAATGATGGCCATGGATGGAAATTTTTGATATTGCTCTAAGGAACAAGGCAGCCTTTTCTAACTCGGGGTTGAAATGATTCTTCTGCTTCTCAGATAAAGGACTGTAAATATCCATTATGTTGATTACTAAAAACACCGTTTACAATTCGTCTATATACATGATAATGATAATAATCGAATGCTAAGGTGGGCTTTCTACTTGAATTGCCAGATTTAAAACAAGAAAGAAGCATTAAGTTGTCTGATTCCATCTAGCGTACATTTTGTATGATATTTGAAAAATAATGTTCTTACCTTTTTCCAGGTTCGGCAATGGTCGAGACCAATTTAAGCGATAAAAACACAATCATTGTTCCAGAAAAGAAAAAAAGAAAGTATGTATATCCCAACTTGTTGCAGGTTCGGCAGAGGAGCTGGATTCTGCTAGCCTAGCCAGCTGCCACCTGGGAACGGTCGAAGGGGGCCGCTAGGATCAGTTCATATTCTGGTCAGTTAATCAAAAGGAAAGCATTCAACTAACATCAATAGGGCTGCGACTTATAAAAAAAATCAATTCAAATTAATTTAATATATAATATAATTAAAGGTTGTAAAAAACCCATACAGAATGCAGTTCGGATGCTTAGAGCTTCATGAGAAACCCTTAGAGCCATACGGGATAAATGTGGAACAAAAATATATACTGATTACGATGAATGTCTGACGAATATTTTTTTATATGTAAAAATAATAAAACAAGTTAAATTATAATGAATTTTTAATTAACTGTCTCGAATGTTAGATTTTAATCATAGACAATTTATTTTTAATTCAAATGTAATTGCTATTTAATAATAAAAATTTGTAGACCACTTACTTGAGGCAAAAGTTAAATAAGGTGGATTTTCTTATTTTAACTGCTACACATATTTATTTTAACAGAACTTTGTGTATCGGAATAGCACTAACCATCCTTTCTAACTCATACGTCCTTTAATATTTAATATTCCTATATAACGCCTTCTAGTGTTGAGTAAACTAATCAAATTTTTCTTCACAGATTTCACAATGAATAGTTAAATTATCTACACAAATATCATTGGAAGTAAGAACAAATACTACAAAGGGAGTTAGTTGGACATAGACTAATTGTGAAACCAGGGTATTTTTTGAAACAAATTTTATTTGAGTACGTTGATTATTTAAAATAAATGATTCAAGTACATTTTGTGCTAATGCTAATTTAAGTAAAAAACAAAACCAGTTTCTTTTGAAATCTTTTAATATTTTTTTTGAAAGTTTTTACCGTTCCCATTATTTTATTTTCTGGCACCTCTTGAGGGTCTAGAATTACAAAATTAAATTATTAGCATACTTTAACAATTATTTTGGCTTGTTAATAATAGTAAATTAATATAATTAATATGTCCTAGTTATACTAACCAAAAAAATAAAAGTACTACGTTCCTTAAAAGTATTATGGATATACATTTTTAAATCTTCTCCCAATTTTATTTATATTTTCAGTATTCTTATTATCTTAAATTTCAAGAATATTAACAAGATTAACAAGAAAATTCCTTAAAAATATCGACGTCCTGAGGCTTTCTCCTTAATGTTTCTTAGCTTATGTTGGACTCCTTATCATTTTTTAGCCTAAAACATTTATGAGTTATTGGTGAAAACATTTAAATATTTTTTCAAAATTGGTAAAATATATACCACTATGCATATTCCCTTGAGCCCCTAAATGTTAATTAGATATATTAAACTCTGCTTTTCCTTTTATTATCTTTTTGAAGAGCAGGAAATGACTTTTACTTAAATTTTACACGAGAAATGTAGATTTTAATGATAGCTTGCTATCTTTTACCTACTGAAAAAGAACGTGACTAATGATCCTCCAAAATATTAAGAAATCAATGATAAAGCTGAGTAAAATATGGAATATTTTTTATTTAATTCAACTGATCGTCTAATATATGTTAAACGTCAATGTCAAACCATATATAGTTCGAAATTTACATTGTTGACTTTTACTTTGTAGATTAGAAGAATAAAGAAGATGAAATTTTGGTTAATTTTTTAAAGGACTATGATTAAAACTATATTCGCATATCGAATATACAATTGATAAACAAGACATAATTATTAACTGGCCATTTGTTTACATTTTTTAAATATGATAAAAACAGCTATTAGAAGGACTGTTCAAATATCGATCACCAATTAACTATTTTCTGGTATTTCAAGTAACTTAACAACAAATTTATGAATCGTGAAAAAAGTTTTAGCTGAATGGATGAGGTTTCACTTTCTTGTAAATATTTGTTATAAAAACAATGAGATATAATTTTGTATTTATTTACCTTTTATTCCATTGGAAATTTTCTTCCCAGAAGAAGAAGGTTTCAACAATAATTTTCCGTTCTAAGAATAAACTTCTTCAGAGAATTTCTTTTGTTTCCTCATTGTATTTTCAGGATGTTTATGCCGGATTTATCACATTAATAGGTTCATCTCTTCCTGGGTTGGGATTAGACAAGCGGCATGTATATTTAAAGCCTATGCTTAAATAAGCACGCCATAGTAGGATTCTTTATTTTATCTCAAGATAGTATTGTACAGGAAGTATTGTAATAGTGAAAATTTACAGTTTCGACTAGTTTCTGAGTGGCGTCTGTACGTAAGTACGTATCATATATAACTCAAAAACAACTAGTCTCAGAATGATGAAATTTAATATTCAGTATTGTCGTACAGTCTAGTTACGCACCACTCCTTTTTATCTAAATCTACTTATAGGTCGGGAGGTTTAGAGGAAAGAAACATTTTCAGTTAAATGAGTGAGCTGAAACTTCGTATAATACCCAATAGGTGTATATAAATACTCCTGTAGAGCAATATTTTAAACAAAAAAAAATTATTTTTTTCAATTACGATCAAACTACCTGTCGGTTTGGAACCGTATCCAAATAATGATCCCTGGCCTAACATTAACAGATAATGTTATGATTTAATGTCCAAAAAAACCCGAATTTAAGTATCTATATGGACAAAAAATAGGAAATAGGAAGAATTGTTTCATTACATTATTTAAAAAAAAAATGTATTTACTTAATTACCTATAATAGAAATTGAGCTACCTCCTTTAAGTATACCTACAAATTATTACGTTTATACATCACAGATGTCTATATTCAGTAGTAAATAAATCATTTTTAAATTTGATCTAATAGTTACACTTAAAACGTAAATTATTCTTGAATTTTGTATGAACGATATGAAATTATAAATTTCCTTTATTATACCCAACTAAATTAGACCTAGTGGAGGTGAGTCAGTATAGTATATGTTTTAACTACAGTATTGTCAACGAATATGCTTTACATGGAAAATATATTAGGATTTGAATGAAGGTACAGTTGATTTTATGTTATTTGTAATTGACAAAGCTTATATTCGAATAAAGTTTTTAGCCCCCGCAAAAAATAAAAAATAAAAAGTTTTTTGATTAAATATTAAAATTATTTTTCAATATTAAACTGGTTCACCGGTGAATGTCGTCATACACCAGAATTCGGTCTTTCACGGTAACACATACATATATTACTTGGGCTCATTAGAGAATATGAGCAAATAATAAAAATAATGGATATACCAAAAAAGAGGAGAAACGCAAAATGATTACTGAATATAAAGAATAGAGCATATTAAACTAAAACAAGTCGAGCAAATATAGGAGGATTTTAAGACACGAGACACTAATAAGTTCTATTACGATGTTAAATACTTCTATTAGCGGATTGAATTCTCTCACACCCAACTAAGAAACTTAGAGAATTGAGTGAACCTTGGGAAGTTTTACTTTCAGTTAATGACTGAATGTTATTTTGCTGTCTATCTAGCAAGCTCATCCATTAGGCTGATAAGTATGGCACTGAAAATGAACTTCTGTAAGTAAAAACTAGTGTTCTCTAAGATAGATTTGAGGTCCATTATCTGGGAGGCAAGGGAACAGAGAACCGTAACATAGAAGTTGACATTAGAGCACGAATGGCAGCAATAACGAGATGCTTCCACTCCCTGCTCTCTGATTCTAGTTGAAACTGACGATATATACATGAAATTAGTCTGTTAGAGAGATACGACACTGAAGAAAAAAAAAGGGAGAGTACAGCTAGAATGGGAGGAAGATCATTGCTAAAAATTTTTGGAGCCGTCAAAAAGAAGTAGAGGTGGCATATCAGGTGATGAGCAAAGTAATTGCATGGCGATTCTTGCATAACCTGTGCTATCAAAAAGGGCAAACAATGAAGGTTGGCCAGAATGTTCAAGACGGTGTTACATAGCAAAGTAGTAGAAGTAGGTTAGAGGTAGCCCTAGGCAAAAATGGTTTCATGATCTGGATGGGGATTAGAGGAGCCACTGAATCACTAGGAATGGTCAAAAATGGGACAGGCCTACATCCTGTGTTAGTATTTTAATACAAAGAAAAACAAAATACATTTACCCAAACACTAGAAATCATTTGGTGCCTGATGTTAGACTCCTATTGCGTATCTTAAATTTCACATCGCCTATGCTTGTTCCCACCTATTTTCATTGAACCTCCTTACTGCACCAAAAGATTTATTTTTGGTAACCGGAGTTTGAGCTGTATAAAATCAGTATTTAAACAAGACAGCTATAATATTCTTGCAATTGCTCAAGTGAAGGGATAATGGAAAAATTGATGAAAGGGTCAAACAAACAAAGGGTTATAGTTTGACTTATTGAAAGAATATTAGAACTTAATTCTACAACTACTTGGTAACGTAGTTGTGGAAAATTGGGCACTCAAGTATGTTTTTTTTCTTTTAAAAACATCATACGGATTAGAAGAACTAAATCATATGTGGGCAATACCTGTCCCGTGAGACATTTTGAAGAACCCAATTAAACAATAATATTACACTGCTTACTCCTAATGAGGAAGATGAGGGGAGATTTGTGCGTTTGGCAGTACTAATAAATGCGAACAGTTCCTTTCAATGATGAAAGTTAATAAATCAAAACATCGTGCAAGGCTGACTGACGATAATTTGGAAAATTCTTTACGTCTTTGTATCAGTGGAACTAATCCAAACATCGATGGATTAGTTTTCCAAATACAAGGTCAAGTATCTCATTGATTTCAGTGTCACTATTTAACCTTCATAGTTGTTAATTTTTAATTAAATTCCAAATTTTAATTATAATGTTGCTATTTTTTTTTTCATTTAATTTTGTAATTTTAATAAATTGTATTACAATTGCATTGTCGTATAATTTCAACCCAACATTTCAAAGGTTGCCCATAACTGGTCCAAAGGATCGTAAAAACGTACCAAATGATTTCCAAACTGGTTGCACGTTGGACTTCTTTCTAATAAAAACAATATTTATACTTAAGCAAACAGCTAATTGATTGTCATTATTCCTTTCAAATCTCCATTATATTTTTAAATTCTACTTATTCACGTCGCAGCCCTATAGGATGCTGAGGCTTCTAAAATGATTTTAAGCACATAGTTGTCGCTCTTCTTTACTGGCCTGCTGCTTTCAATGTATACATCCATAGCCCTGGGGTATTGCATTAGATTTGTATGTAGCAGCAGCATGACAATGTTTGCTTAAATTAAATTCATCTCATAATATAAGTCAACATTAAATTGAAATGTCACCCAGAATCACCCACACACAGATATCACTCAGATTGTTCATGGCGAAAAAATGACGTAATCTGGACATTGTAATCTGTATTTCTTCCTTAGTAAGTAGCTTTTGTAACCAGACTTAAGAACTAAGCTGAACATGCATGTAGTTATATAATTAGTAATGGGGAAAATTGAATTGAAACCTGAATAAAGTAATGCGCATAACTTCGTTAAATAGTGAGATTGAGAGAAATTTAGAAACCAGTGATTGTATTACATTACTTTCTCAACAAGTATAATATTTCATCCAACCAACAAGAACTGAGACATAGAATTTACATTCATCCCCGTTTCTAGAACCCACCTCTCTCATCTGCTAAGAATAAACGACAGCACAATAGTTTATGCAATTCAGAAACATTGCATAAACAATGAAGGAGTTAGGCATCAGGCACACTGTTGCTTTATACGGGTATATGGTATGTAGTGTATTGTCTGAACCGTATACTTATCGTTTACTCTGTGACTTTTCAAAACGTAAAATTAATTTTGCAAAATGAAGATCCTGTATAACTCAATACACTGCAGTTGCAAAGTTAATAGGCCTACTCATTTCGTTGTGTTTTCACAGCGCAGCCATTAACTAAAATAAATTATTAGTTATCAATAAATTTAAATTAGTGAGGCTAAACAAATTTCATTTTAAAAATTGGCAAGACATCTGAACTTGTCGTTATATACCTGCTCACACAGATACGCGGACGCTCGCGATATAATGAAATATACCCATATATTATAAAAAACAGTATTGTTGGTTGGTTAAAACAAATTTCATGCACATCGGGATTTGCTCGTTTTATGTTAAATATAGTGTCATATATTTAATTTCTAATTTTTGGTTTGATATAATTCCAAAAACATTAATAACAAATAATCATAGCACTCAGAGTTGAATCCTACTCTTTTTTTTAGAAGTTTAAAACAAAATTCACAAAGAGGTTACACAGTTTTTGGGGAGGCTTCCGAAATTGAATCAAACAATTCTCAGGTGTGCTTATATTTTTTAAATCTCTAGAAGTGTTTAATAATAAATATAGGTTTGGGAAAAATATATATAGGCAGTCTAGGTCTGAATTAGAAATAAAATATAGTTTTCCATCTTTCAACTCATTTTAAGTTCGTGTTCATGAACGTTGAAAACTGCAGGGGATGACTGAAAACGATATAAATGACCTTATTATTTCAGTCAATCTTCCAAATTTGAAATTTTTTTTTTCCATCTGGCCCTACAATGCGGCAAGTATCTTGGTTCTGGTGAGTCCAGGAAGATAGGGACCATTTATCTGTGGAAGAAAAAAGTTCATCAATTATCGAAAATACAATTTTTTCAGTAAAGTTGACAAATAGACGGTCAAAATTCCCTAAATAAATTGATAAAAGTATTATAATGATTAATTAAATGTATTTTTATGCTATAATTTTTATCATCAAAGATTTTATTAATAGTTATATTCAAGTTAAAGAAAGAATTAGATTTCCATGCATTTTATCATTGCAAACTCATTGCGGCTTTATTTTAATTTTTTTTAAATTTTTAATAGTCATGCCTAAATGACTGTTTCACTGTCCCACTACGTCGAATCTCAAAATATTACAGCCCAAGGAGTACACTTACGCCACTGCACCTTCTGAAGTTTTTTCTTTGAAATTTGTCTCCTTCTACTAGATTCATTTCTTTCTGGCCATTCTCTAATTTACGTGTTCTAGTGTAACGATGTATTTATATTTATGTAGCACACACTTCACAAGGACACTTAAATACATTGAGAATCAAAGGCTGTGTCTGTGGATGAAGCTTTATAAACAGCACTTGCTATAGACGGAAAGGGAATTATGAAATGTTTAGATTGTTTCTTGAACCATATCTAGTGCAATCCGCTAATATTCCATAGCGAATTAGATTTTTTGAAATATTTTGCTTATATTATGGCGAACGCCTGTTCTTAGTTGTAGTGAAGTATCATGGTTTGAGATTACACAGTCCAATATTTTTTTTTGACGATGGTAGTTAAAAATAAATGATTCTTGCATGAGTACGCTTCGGGTGACAGAGATGAGCTTTATTAATAACCACCTATTAACTTTAAAGGAAGAAGACCTCTGGCTTTTCCTGCGGCATAAAATTAACCTTTAATTTGTGAACGTGGTAAAATCGATACACCGCGGTAATTGTTTAATCATAGTCTAGTAATTTCAGGATTTTATTGGAAAGTTTCAGGCGTGAACTAGAATTCTAAAAATAAAAAGCAAAATGTCCCTAATTTAATATGGGCATTCTTGCTGTTTTAATTCTCCATGGCTTTGAAAAATAACATATCAATCTAATTGAAATATAATATAAAAATAATTATGTCCAGTACTTGCCAGCTACTATGTCATAATTCATTGAAAAAAAAGAAATGATTTCACTATTATCTTTATATGAGCTTGAATCCTTTTGAACCCGGGAATTGAAAATTTTTAATTTTTTGTAAACTTTATTGATAGATTATCATTTGATGTACTCCTGTGATTAGAGTCTAGATGATGTAAAAAAAAAGATCTTTCCAGAGGACCAAAAAGTCTAGAAAATAGAATATTTCTCCTCCTAGTATATTCTATTTGATCTAAAAACTTTCCAGTCCAGCTCTCCTGTGGAAAAACTTTACTATCAAAGTTTTTTCGGGCATCTATTCGTTTAAGTTTCTGCACATCCCATAAACCAAAACTTCCTTAGTCTTTCTTTATATTTAAGGAATTTAGTCCATTAAGAAAGAAAAGAATTAATAAATAATTTCATGACTGGCATGAAAACATTTTAGCACGTCTTTTGATTCATGGTGGGAGGTATCTAGAAATGTTTAACAGAAACTTGAGAACAAAATTAATTCCCTATATTCAAGCTTCAGACGGGAGATCATTAGGGAGAATTTAATATGGAGTTCTGAAAACTTAGTGATTGAGTTTTACTCGCCCCCTTTCTGTGGGATGTGTTTATACTGCTCAAATCGTTAATGGAAAAGCTTAGCTTATGATTATGTTCTTGTAGAAAAGTTCTTAATAGAGGGAACTACTCCA
Organism: Riptortus pedestris; assembly: GCA_019009955.1. Taxonomy (NCBI): domain Eukaryota; kingdom Metazoa; phylum Arthropoda; class Insecta; order Hemiptera; family Alydidae; genus Riptortus; species Riptortus pedestris. The sequence goes on along the minus strand of CM032233.1, from coordinate 48,411,260 downwards.
TATGTGTGTCTTTTGATAATTTGATACTTAAATAGGAATGATAAAAATAAAAGTTGAAATTATTACCACTGCGTATTTCCTTTGCAAGCTTGAAAGATTATCATTGCAAACATTCAGAGGCCAGGTTGTGTTAACGGGCTTATTATTACTTTTAAATACATTTGTATATTACCATTATCACTTTTTCTATCAATGCCATGATTTCAACAAGCTTTTATTTAATTAATTCAACCTCGGAGTATTATTGAACAGGAAGCACTTTTAGGAAACAGAAGATCCTCATTTTAATTGGTCCTGATATTCTAAATTCATTGATAAGCCCTTCAAACTCCCTCAGCAGATCCGATTGTTATCCACTTTGTTTCTGGAGAAGGACTCAGTGATTGCTTCCAATGATTTGGTAGGACACTAACATTTTTCTTGAATGGCCTGAAGAATTTACGTTGGTGGGCTATCAACAGCTGAGGAACTTTTAATGGTAATACTTTATGAACGGAAAATACAACTGAATAAGAACTCTTGGGTTAGAAAATGGGAAAAAATAAGGGAGTAATTAAATGATAGACTAATTTTGGTAGACTCCAGTCATTAGGAAGGAAAACAAATTTCAGGAAAACATTTAATAAAGAAGTACTATACTTTTAATCATTAACGAAGCGCACTTAACTTTGATGTGCTGAAAGTTCAAACAATAAGCATATGTTCTTTTTCCAGCCAGTATATGATGCAACATGTTTTTGGGCAATTTGGATGGGTTCTTCTTACTTGGACCATCGAGCACAGATGATATAACGTTTCGATAGAAAAAACATTCTTTTGCGTTGCTTCTGATCCTTCTGCCTCCAAATGTCTTTCTCAGGCCACTTTTCCAGCAGGAAAGAAATGATTTACAGATTTCTGGCAGGGAATCGTAGTTTTACTCTCATAGCTAATGGATTGATTCCCATTTATATAATTGCACGCTTTGCTTTTCGAAATACTTCATAGAAACAGAAGGCAAGGTAAGGGTCTAACCAAGTTTGGATTTTACGCCATTTTAATTAAATGTTATTTATGTAGATAAATAGTTATTTAGTTTTTCTGAAGTTAAATGCTATTTTGGGAGAATATCAGTGGCGTTTCATACGTTTTTATTTTAAGTTTTTTATTGAGAATTTTACTCAAACATTTGTTGTTGTTCATAACTCAAAGATGAATGTAATATTCAAACTAAAATATACGAGAATTGTTTGAAGCATTTAAAAAATAATAGGAAAACCAATTGCGTTTATATTTTTGAGCCATGACTGTTTTTATTTAAATGTTGTCTCCATCCCTTGCATAAGTCTACTACATTTGGAAAAGAAAAGATAAATTTTAATATAAAATTTATTAAATCCACAAATTTACTTACTCTCAAATAAGTAAACATAACACTTTATTTATGAAAGGAGACCTATTAAAGATCATTCAATTTCAGTTTAATAATTGGAGCTGTGAAGTTTAACCGTGAAAAACCTGGCTTTTATTCCACCCTTGTACAAAGGCTGAATACCAAGTGGCAATATTGATCTAGGACCTGCTTTCAGTTCGGGTGGGAGGTTGGTAGAGGTGCTTTCAGTTCACCGTCATTACTATGTACGATTGTACGTAATAGACTGAACATGCATGGAATCTTAAAATGTTTTCTGAATTCTAAGAATGTTTTCCTGTGTCCATCGTCATGTTTAGATTGTTTACCGTTGCATATATTGTTGATGTCTGTTTGACAGTTTTATATATTTAAAGAAAGTCCAGTTTTTCTAAAATAAAAAAAGGAAACAAGCAATCTATTTACTTGGACCTCAAAATAAATTTACGATTTCGATAAGGAGGTTATAATAACTTATTTCTTTTTACTCCGACCGAAATTCAAAATCCTCAGTAGAAATATTAACTGTTGAATATATTCTAAATTAATGATTTCTGGATTGAAACATTGATGCAAAAACCTTTTTTCAGTCTTTTTCAGTGCTTATGATGTTTTCATTTTAATGCATTGCTTTTTCAATTAATTCTTTTTATTTTCCTGAGAGTATCACATGTGGGATTCACGTTTTTGTTAAAATTCCTCATTCAATTTATTTAAATTGAGTAAAAGAAATTAAATTTCCGTACTGGGTATCAAAAACGTCCGTCACGCAGGGGCTGCGTATACTGATCAGATTTTCCACGTTCTGGTATGACACAGTATTGATCTCTTCCACCATATATTTACTGTTTCTAATTTAAATTCCAATGGTTAGAAGTGGTGGTTTACTGATGACTGAAAACAAGAAAGAACGCATTACACGCCTAATATTTGAGATATGAGAAAATGTATAGAACAGCAATTGCCTAGCATCAATAATGTTACAAGATTGATTATTTAACACAAATCGATAAGACTTTTAATATGATCATATTTCAATTTTTCAATTATTCCCACTCTAAACCCCGTCCCTCCCCCAAGGGAGAATTCAGCCATTACCTAATATGATGAACTTTATTGTTAAATGAATCGGTTTAATATCCAGTATGTAATACATCTAATTAACATTTTCATTCAATAATGTAAAACTTTAATTGAAGACGACATCGAACAACGTATTTATGCGTAACTCATGTGATGGAGGTCTGTTGAAAACAATATTTGGTATGTAGCTTCAAAATTCAGAAGTTTATTAGGTAGAAGATTAAGGCTACTATGCCATGAGCGCCATGGGAGGGGGTTTACTGAATGCTGAAAATTAAAAAAAATGCAAAAATCTCGGTTAATAATTAAGATAGAGAAGAAATTTATAACAACAAGCATAAGAAATTAAATTTGCAAAAGATTGATCCTATAAAGTTTCGATCTGACTCATAATATTGGAGATATTTGGAATTTTCGATATCCCCCCTCCCCCAATTTCAGCCATTAACGAACTTGATCTTTAGTTTTGCTGTGAACGCTATCCCCTAAGGGAAATCTGCTAAATCTTGCATTTTGTTGGAGACTGAAAGTGTAAAATGTCAATTAGACAAAGTGAACGTCAACACACGTATTTTCAATGTCTCGTGTATAAAATAAATAAGTATAAATCCTTCAGGAACCTCATAAATAAACATGAGTAATCCTGAATGCACGCTCGTCCATCATATTATGTAATTAGGTACCAGTCAGCTCTTGGCAATGAGCGGAGTAATATCGTTCTTCCACCCAACCTTTTTATAATAGTGCCAGAGTAACTTGCAATCTGCTATAAAAGTATGCGAGGCAATCGGTTGACTCCTTCAATTTTTAGTTTATCTATATAGAGAGAAATTTTGGCGTAATCTAGGAAAGGAAAATATTAGGAAACTTACCCATCATCTAGCCAGTCTAGATATGATGATGATGCTAGTGGGACTTCATCCCTTGTACCTTAGTCTCGATCAGCCTCCACGCCCCATTCTTGTTTGTTAACTACCTCTAGTTGTTATGGCTCAAAAGGTAGACAAAAATCGAAATACTCCTTTTATTAGAAGATCTCCCTTAAGGGAAATCAGCTATTGAGGTCGTACTCATGGCACGATTTTCAAAAATTGTCTTCAAATGTCCATCAATCCTACCCAGGAGACGACGAAAATGAGGTCCGTACATATATAGATATATATATACTGCTCAAAAATGAATAGGGATATTGGTTATTTTTTTCTTATCCTATTAATTTTAATTAAATCGATTTTAATTAAATTTCTTTTTTATGGGGGAAAAAAGACAATAATTTCTAATAAATATTAATGATATTTATAATAATAAAAAAAAAATATGCTAGGCCCCATACATACCACAAAACAGCCCATATCCCTATTCATTTTTGAGCAGTATATTTCTGTTAACGCTCTAGCGGTCGCAATTTTAGCTTGATCGTTACCAAACTCGATATTTAAACGTTTTATGTAAAAATAAAGATCAGGCTCATTAATGGCTGAAACCAGACAAGTTTTAGAGGGGGGGGTTCCTACCTAGGAGATGACGAAAATGAGGTCCGCTCAAAACTGTGTGTGTATATATATATTTGTCTGTTACCGCTCTAGTGGTCGCAATTATTGTTAAATCGTTGCCATACTCGTTATTTAGTCGTTTTATGTAAAAAGAAAGATTAAGATCGTTGTGGCTGAAATCGGATCAGTGGGAGGGGGGGGGGGGTTTAAAGGGGGGGAATTTTGAAAATTCGAAATATCTCTATTACTATACGTCAGATCGAAAACAAATATAGAAATAATCTTGTTGCAAATTAAATTTACAATAAATATTCTTATATACACTTATTCTCTATCGTGAATATTAACCGATATATTTGGATTTTTCAGTTTTGAGACTTCAGCAAACCCCCACCCACTTCTACTCATATCATATTAACAAACAGTTGTTATATCATGAACCACTTCATTAAAAGGTTAAATATCTAATATTGTTTTCATTGAACATTTACTTTGTGAGATATATACAAATACTTTCTGTCAACCCCCCCCCCTTTTTTTGTTTTTGGATTACTAAAATTTGAGTGATTCAGATAAAACTGGTTCTGATTCATTACAAATTACAGCACTAGCTTTAGTAAATTTTTTTTTCAATAAAATTAATATGTTATATTCAGATATATTTCATTAAATGTTTGTCTTTCCGGTCTATCTATCTATTCAGCACTACAAGGTTGGCTGGTCTGTTTGTTTAGAATTCAGCCACCTTCCGTCGTAGAGATTATTTACTTGTATTGTAAATTGACTGAAAGATTTCTCATTACCCTTTATATTTATTCACTGAACATTCAAGGTATGAATATTAGCAGATTTCCCTTTAGGGAAATCAGCTATTGAGGTCGTACTCATGACGCGATTTTCAAAACTTTTTTTCAAATGTCCATCGAGGAGACCGACACCGAGGAGGATGTCCATCCATGTCCTGCCCAGGAGATGAAGAAAATGAGGTCCGTACAAATATATATATATATATATATATATATATATATATATATATATATATATATATATGTATATATTATATATTTGTCTGTTAACGGTCTAGCGGTCGCAATGTTTCTTTGATCGTTACCAAACTCGATAATTAAACGTTTTATGTAAAAATAAAGATCAAGTTCATTAATGGCTGAAATCGGAGAAGTGGGGGGGTTTCGAAAATTCGAAATATCTCCGTTACTATACGTCGGATCCAGTCTTTGAAAATTAAATTTAAATTAATATTGTTATATACATTTATTCTGCATCTTGAATCAAACCGAGATATTTGCATTTTATTAAGTGTGTGCACGTAATGGACGAGACGAGATTGGCTAACTTCGGTCCCAGTCGTGGGTTTCCGGCAAAAGTTAGTTCCTAACCTAAGACCTAATACTCTTTGTATTTATTTTTTCTTCCTGCAATCATTAAAATAATTTTCCTGGATTCCCACGGGACGTACTGGGTTGATGTAAGAATCAGACAAATGTATTTTAAAAATTTCATGAAACTAATCTTGATTTTGAAATAAAAAGGTTTTTAAATTGTTATTACATGATATGTATCTTTTATAAATATCTGAAGAAAATGATAAAACTGTTCGGCAGGCACTTTTCTCCATTTGGAGGCATTCAATGTGCTGCAGTATAATGTTCCGATATAGAGGACTAATAGGTTTAAAATAATCATTCTGATAAAAAGAAATTAAGCTAAAATGCAGTAAGGATGAGAACCCTTTTCACTGACTTTCCTGAAGGCCTGTATAAGGCAGGACTTGTTTGTCAGGAAACCTAAATGACATTCCAAGGGTTAAATACTCCCTTTTAATAAAGCTATGGGGATCTAGGAATAAGAGTATCTATTTTTGTCCAACTAATTTGCGGAATCCAACAACAGTGCCTTGACTGTGAGATTGTTATCACCTGTCATCTGTCAGCCGTCTAGCATCACTATCCTATCTCTACTCCTTTTACACCAGATATATCAACACACCGAAATTCTTCAAATAGCAATCTCTTCTCTTGATTCAGTGACATAGATTTTGTATTTTTTTTTTTTTTGTAGTCTGTTTTAGCACACGTTTATCTCAACATTATTCAACAAAATTGTTTCCATGAGCGGCAGGCCATTTTCCGAGGAGAATAATCCACCATAATTTCTAAGTCCCTTAGCTGACCTCCTTCTTTTTAGCAGATTTCCCTTAAGGGAAGTCAGCTATTGAGGTCGTACTCATGACGCGATTTTCGAAAAAAATTCTTCAAATGTCCATCGATCCTACCCAGGAGATGACGAAAATGAGGTCCGTTCAAAATTATATATATATTTGTCTGTTAGCGCTCTAGCGGTCGCAATTTTTGTTAGATCGTTACATAAACTCGATATTTAGTCGATTTATGTAAAAAGAAAGATCAAGTTCGTTAACGGCTGAAATCGGACCAGTGGGAGGGGGGGTTTAGAGGGGAGGATATTTCGAAAATTCGAAATATCTCCGTTACCATACGTCGGATAGAAAAATTATACAGAATCAATCTTATTGCAAATTAAATTTACACTAAATATTGTTATATACATTTATTCTCTATCTTGAATATTAACCAAGAAATTTGCATTTTTATTAAATCTGGGTGGCTAACGGACGAGAGTAACTTTCCTGCCAAAAGCTAGTCCGGCCGTTTCCTTGACTGCTCGGCTCTCGTGAAATTTCTCTATTGTAAAACTTCACGTGGGAAATCTGCTTAGTTTACGCAGCCCCTGTGTGACGGACGTTTTACATTTATCTAGTTATCCAGGTTAGTTTTAAGTTTTTATCTAAACAGTATTTTGACAGTTTCAGTTTATTCTTAAATTTTCTCCTTAGTCATCATTATTTTTATAGAAATTATTATATTCCATTGTCATTCTTTATGGCTATGTTTAATTATTTTTCTCCCCTTGAAGTTTTATTATTGCTTGTTTGAGATTTTTTTTTGGCACTCTTGCTGGTTGAATATTTACTCTCTTTTTTTTTTTTAATTCTGAATTTGTTATTTCAAGTTTCCCCCCCTTTCTTTCTACATATATCCCTACTTAGACCTGAGAAACAACCTAATTACCAAAAGACAAATACCATGAATAAAAGTCCTACTAAACCAACCCCCCCCCCGCCCCCCGCCCAATGTAGACGTATAAGACTCGAGGGTCAGATGAGGGAATGACTGGCTCCCTGGTACCTTGGGGACTCAATCACCCGCTTTGTATAAATCATTCCCTGGACTTTATCAACAAGAGCCCATGGACCCTGCACAACCTCGTCACCTAGTTGACTAGGGTCAAGGTCAACAGGATTTGGGGTCTTGAAGTATACCTTAAATGTGTGGTGATGGCCGATTGTAGTGTATCTTATCCCCTCTATGGTTGTTATTCCTCGATGATACATTGGATCACGGGGGAGAAAGTGATGCTTATGCGAAGGTTGCAAAGAGAAGGTATTAGAAGATCCTGTAGTAATAATGGGACTTGAAATAATGTGGGCTGTGTATAGAACCAGGGTGTAATTTAAAATGAACCAGGCTAGACTATCCCCTCTAGTCATCACAGTGCTAGTACCGCACGCAGAATATGGCATAAAGAAGTATTGCGCCTTTCGGCCGAATTGGAAGCTAGCTTTCTTTGAAAAAAGTCCGTCACGCAGGGGCTAACTAAGCAGATGTCCCACGTGAAGTTTACAATAGAAAAATTTCAGAATAGAGAACCGATCAGTTACGGAAACGGCCGAACTAGCTCTTGACGGAAACTCACGACTAGACCCGAAGTTAGCCGATCTCATCGCTGAAGCTGAAAACTGAAAAGTGCACATATCTCGGTTAATATTCAAGATAGAGAATATATGTAATAGCAATATGTATAGTAAATTTAATTTGCAATAAGATTAATTCTATACAATTTTTCAATCCGACGTATAGTAACGGAGATATTTCGAATTTTCAAAAATCCTCCCCTCTAAACCCACCCCCCCCCACACTGGTCCGATTACACCCATTAACGTACTTGATCTTTATTTTTACATAAAACGTTTAAATATCGGGTTACGTAAAGATCAAACGAAAATTGCGACCACTAGAGAGCTAACAGACAAATATATATATATATATATATATATATATATATATATATATATATATATATATATATATATATATATAATTGTGTTGATGTTTTCGACCAGGTTATATTTATATATGGTGTTGTTGTTTTTTTGTTGTAACATAATAAAATAACAATAACATAATAACTTTCATATAACACGAATATAGCTTTAATAAAATCAACAATTGTAATAACACATAACAATAGTTCCAACATAATATAATAGCTAGAATAATAATTATAATATAGTTCAACTAACATAAGACAATATACTGTAGATATACAAAAATCATGTGGCTGTGTCCCTGCTCAATGTAAACAAACCAGGGAAGGTTACTATAACCAGTAACTCTAGTGCAAAATGTATAGTAATTTTTAAGTATCTTTAGTCTTGGTAAGTAAAAATAGCATAAACACCCCCTGTTACACTCTAATTTAACAACAGGGTTTTTGTATATATACTCCGATTACATGTATTAAAAGTATTTGACAGCAACTGTATTTTTACAGCCCTGAAGAAGAGAAAATAAAATTCTCGAAATATCGGCATAAACTAAGAAGTTTCTTTCACCAACATTGACCAAACCTCCAAAAAAAAAAGCAGCAACACCACATATATATATATATATAATTTTGAACGGACCTCCTTTTCGTTATTTCCTGTGTAGGATCGGTGGACATTTGAAGGAATTTTTTGAAAATCGCGTCATGAGTACGACCTCAATAGCTGATTTCCCTTAAGGGAAATCTGCAAACAGAAAGAGAGGCATTACAGGCTTTATTCAGCTATGGAGGGTGGGGCACTTAAAGCTCTCTCAGGTAGACGGCTGGTTACAAAACCATACACCTGAAAACGATGAGGAGGGAAGTATTTGAATTAAATATGTGCGTTGGAGTGTTGCTTCAGGTCAGACTACTAATCTTGTCACAAATGCCTTATTCTGATTGAGCCAGTCTGAAATTGATGTTAGGAGCCTAGCTTGCCAGTCGATCCAGGTGAGCTTTCTGGCTTGGGGTACATAGGCTACCCAGGGTTATGTGGACAGCCTCGGGAACAATGCCCCTCCGATGAATAACAGATCTAGAAATCTGGCTAATCTGAAGACCTTCAGAAAATTTGGTAAATGGGCAGAAGAGCGGTCTATGGGCTCATCGCCGTACCTACCTTCACGTATCTAGACCATTATTGGCACCCACTTCCCTCTCTAACTTTTATTCCCTTGATAATGCAACAAATGATACGGACATTTAATCATTATGGATGCCGGATGAAGCAGAGAAGGCCCAATGGGTAGGTTTAATAGATTAAACTTCAACTCCCCCAATGGACTGACAGTTGGGGTTAGAGCCCTGCTGTACCAGCAAAAAGAAAGATGAAAAGAACAATACAAGTATAAAAAAGAAAGTTCGAAATATGTTTTCGCTTGCTTATAGACAACACAGCAAAACACATAAAGCACGTCTGGACACAATAATTATCAAAGGCCAAATTTGAGGAAATTGAAACATTTGCATGAAGAAAGAAAACTAGAATATGGACACCAAATGATGGAGCTCTTGTACTATTAAATTATACATACCTCACCTCTTTATTTACAAGGTAGTATTGGTGGACATTTGAAGAACGTTTTGAAAATTCTACTAGCTGAGTTGGTCTTCCGGACTCCTTAGATGTCATTGGTAATGATCTAATGATTATGATAATAGTAATTCTAATATGTAATTAAGGTATTATTTTCGAATAGATTAAGTCTGCAAGATGTCAACAGTCCTCAAATGTATGAACTTTCCACGTACCATGTGCGCAGTCCCATAAAATATATCAACTATATGCACGTTTATAATTACTGCATTCAGCGAAGTCGCTCGTGCATACTCTTGATGCTGTCGCTGCTGTGCTTGATGGGAGGCTTGATGGATAATGCCCAGGCTCCCTACTTTTATGTCCCAAGCCGTAATTGGTAGCATGCGCTGAAGACCTTCTATCAAACACCTTGGCGTAGCTGAACTCGCTCGAAGCTAAGAAGGTGCCAGATGCTAACTGGCTAAAGCTGAACTGAGATCCGATGAAGCTTGGAAAACACATCGCCAATCCGCTTGCTGTCTCAGGGATTACATGATGTTTACCTAAATAGGCTAATTGGATGAAATAACTATGGCCACAGAATACTTACATATAACATAGTTCATCCGGCATTCGAGGAAATGAAGGAGACCCCACATATTTAGTTTGAGTTAATCATAAAAAAGTCCGTCTCGCAGGGGCTGCGTAAACTAAGCAGATTTCCCACGTGAAGTTTTACAATAGAGAAATCTGCCTAATTATAACAGTAGTAGTAAGGAATCTCTAGACCTATTCACGAGGGACGAATAGTTACGGAAACGGCGGACGGGCACTAGCTCTCGGCGGAAAGTCCAGAGCATAGCCGACTCCTGCCGACCACACACACAATACAAATGCAAATATCTTGGTTAATATTCAAGATACAGAATAAATGTATAGAATAATATTTATAGTAAATAACATAATTTGCAATAAGATTGATTCTATACAATTTTTCGATCCGACGCATAATAACGGAAATATTACGAATTTTCAAAAACCCCCCTCTAAACCCCCTCCCACTGGTCCGATTTCAGCCATTAACGAACTTGATCTTTCTTTTTACATAAAACGATTAAATATGAAGTTTGGTAACGATCAAACAAAAATTGCGACCGCCAGAGCGTTAACAGACAAATATATATATAATTTTGAACGGAACTCATTTTCGTCATTTCCTGGGTAGGATCGATGAACATTTGAGGACATTTTTCAAAACTCGCGTCATGAGTACGACCACAATGGCTGATTTCCCGTAAGGGAAATCTACTAAAAAGGGTTTCCTGAAATTCAGTGGGTTAAGCAACAGAATTAGTTCACCGGTATGCATTAGGGGAAAGTTGTCCATAGAATGAACCCAGTGTCAATTCGTTTATTTCGTTTCAGTGAGTCAGGGAACTGGTTTTACAGATAGCTGACTCCGGGAAATCGTAGTAAAATAAGATTGAGTATGGTAGATTGACCCATTTAGAAGGCGCGCTAAAAACTCACTCCTACAAAATTCTAGAAATTGGACTCCCGACGACTCTCCCATATTTAATCCGCTTCATAATGGAAATAAATCATACACAAACATAGTAATATGGTCGTCACGAAGGGGCTAAAATAAGCATATTTCCCACGCGATGACACACACAGTATGAGCCTATAATATAAATAAATAAATAACATTAATTTAACACATCCCTTAATAATTTTTTTGCTATATATTGTATTAGTATGTGCCTTCATCTATGATATACTTATTAAATATAATTACAAATTGCTACTTACATTTCTTGTTGCATATATCATAGATGTAGGCACCTACTAATACAATATATAGCAAAAGAATTATTAAGGGATGTGTTAAATTAAATGTTATTAATAATTTTTTATATGTTTTTTCTTTTAAAAGGGATAGCCCCTAAAGAGGTGGTAAATAAGCCAAAAACATGTAGGGCAGTTTCAATAATGTTTGCACCGAAAAAATGTTTTTATTGGAGACCCTTGCCATAAAATTTGAAGAATATATAAATTAGATTTATGCTAGTAATAATATTTAATGTATAATAATTAAGCCGTTATGAACTACAGGGTTTATCAATGTGACACGTATGTAATAAGAAATATATGGTATTTTATTCCAGCCATTCTCACTTGTTAGAAAGATGTGAAAATGTAAACTAAACTTATTTCTCACATGCTGGTATGACACACAACTTATCTCAACTTAACATATTTTCCCTGTTTCGTAATAGAGGTGGGGTTTACTGAAAACAAGAAAGTACAAATAGCTCGATTTATATTTGGGCTATGAAAAACAGAACAGACCTATGAGCATCAATATCTTAAAAACATTGGTTCTAGAACATTCTTCAATCCGACTCAAAATAAAGGATATATTTTGTATTTTTAAATCCCCCTCTTTCTGAGACCCTCCCTTTTCCTGATCAAATTTCAGCCATTAACGAATATTATCTTTTGTGTTGACTGAAACTGTTAAATATAAAGCATGGTATAGGTAAAATAAACATATTCATGTCAACAACATATAATCTCGTAGGTAGGATCAAAGGATATTTGAGGAGATTTTTCAAAAATAATTCACGAAGTACAGCCTGACTAGCCAATTACCATTAAGTGAAATCTGCTAAAATGAGGATTATGTCTGCTAATGGTTGATCGTTTTATATATATATATATATATATATATATATATATATATATATATATATATATATATATATATATATATATATATATATATATATAATATGAATGAACCTCACATTCAACATCTACAGGTTTATATTGATTAATATTTAAAAATAGGTTTGTAATGATGCTCTATGAAGGGAACCACAGAAGCTGAACACCCTTCAGAAAAATCGACTAAAATATATAATGAGCTTAAAGTCTTTTAAGGACTGTTTCCTTTCCATTTTAATTATATAAAGATACTGAAATGAAATGTATTTATTTTTATTAAAAGTTTAAAAAAACATAATATAATACCTCAAATATTTATGGTTTTCTATAACAAAGTAAATTAATTAATTCAATTAATTTCTTTACTTATTATTAAATTGCAAACATAGGTTTAATAACTAAACTATATAATAAATTCATTTTGATAAATATCTTAATAATAGTCTTAATAACTCTCTAAAAATATTACATGCATTTTTCATTTATTGACATGCTTTGTTATTAGTCTTAATTTATGAAAGGGTCTTATTTTATTTACAAATGATAAGGTCCCCGTCTTAAAAAAACAAAAACAACACACATCATAATAAATTATTGATTGGCCTATTTTTGTGTTAAAACTAAATAGATTATAATAAAGGAAATATTGTCGGAATGTGGATCCTGATGTAGAAGGAGACGATGATAATCGACCGAGATAGAAAATGGTATGAAAGAAGAACAGAGTAATTTTGGGAAATTCATAAGAACCACTGAAAATTTGAAACAGAGATAAGAGGAACTCAAGGAAGGTATTCCTAAAACGAACACGTGGAAAATAGCAGGAGTTCGGAAGGAAACTACTTAGTACTGGAATACATTAGTGAAGGAAATATCGAAAACGAAAACTGATGCTGCTAAGCGGCATTTAGCCTAATTAACTTATTTGGGAATTTAACAAAAATTTAAAAAATGTATTCACTATCCAGAAAAGATGACTTACTCACTGGCCAGAAGGTTATTTAAGGAATCTCATCCGACTAACTTGAAACATCTAAGCCACGTGCTGGGAAGACATGGGGAATTTATCATCTTAAATTCTATTTTCTACTTTTCACGTTATAAGAAACCAATAAAAATATGACTTGAAAATTTCGCTGAATATATAATGTTTAATGACAGTTGTTTTAAGCGAAAATGAGAAGGGGTTGACTAAAGGCTGGGTACAAAAAAATTACTAATAATTCGGTTAATATTTCAGAGGGAGAACATAGAAATGTTATCTATTAGAGGCAATTAGATCAACAATTGTAGCACATTACTTTGTTAATTTTATTTGATTTGTAAATCCGACTCTCTATATCGGAGATTTACACGATTTTATATTATACTCCGTCTCTAATTCCCCACTCTAAAGAGTGGGCCCTAAAGGCCCGATTTCATCTATTGGCAAAATTAATTTTTAGTATAGAATCAATTGGTTAAATATCAAATTTCGGTACTTTCATGAAATAGTTATCAAGAGTACTTCAACATTATGGACTTCTATGAAGACATAAGTTTCAAATGTGGCTATAATTTATGCTGGATTTGGGGTGGGGGCAATATCAAGTGTATATATATACAACAGAGGTGGGAAAATAATTTATTATTTGAATAACGAATAAATTGAATGAATTTTCACCAGTTTGACACCGGACTGCGTTATCGTCGAGGCCGCCAATGGAGTCCCAAATTAGTTAGTTATTGAGTAAATCCGCCTACCGAATGCTTCACAAGGAAGGTGTCTCCTACAGTCGAAGGAACCGAACTAAACTGTAAATTATAAACTATGGAAGGGCGTAATAACCATGCAGTTGATCGCCCCAAAAAAAACAACCTCATCTACATCATCCTACAGTCGAAATATGCAGTGCCAACCAAAAAACAAATTCTACTAAAACATCATTCATACTTTTTTACATCTTTTAAAAGTTTACACTGAAGTCGTAGAGAAGCAAAGAACTCTTTCAATCACCTCTTATTTTTAATAGACGAATATAGATAGACCACAATTCATCTTTCTAAAGGGAAAAAAACCGGGAAGAAGCTGATACCATCAACTTGAGAGACTTCACACAATCCTGCAAAAGTGTAGTGGCAAATAATATTCCATTTCAAGAGATGCAAATATATTCACCTCACCAAGCAACAGCAATAAAGGCAGACTCTATGTTGATGTACTCGTATTATTAATCATTTTTCCTTGCCAACTGATGAATCAATCACAGAAGTTCAACTACAGACAAAAGGTTGTCTGTAGTGCTGAAGTGCTGTAAGGACAGCACTTCACAAAACACTCTCTTCCTAGGTTGTCCAAACTCAATTTATTGTGGCTCGGGTAAAAATTGAAAAAGTGGGATGATGATTGAGACCTTTTTATAGGGAGAGGATTTACGTGTACTTAATACTGGAGAATATATATGCATAGAATATTTTCAGTGATGGGTGTATCCATATGCAACAACTATCTAGCTTGCCAATATTACCTAACCAATATGATACTTGAGTAACCATTTTACAAAATGAATTACCTCTTTCATGACTATGGCCTGGAGAATTCACAAATCTAATTTGGAACTACTTAAACGAATAGCCACAGTTAGTGGGCCTTTACCCGCTTTGCTACCTCCAGGTCTATCGGAAGCTGGCCAGACATCACCTGCAATGCATCGCTCGAAACTTTACCGAAATATCCCGAAAAAGCTGGTGAATTAGTTAGGGAACAATACATAATAGAATGTAGCTTGTGGAGCCGCTTCCAAACTAAAATCCCAAACGACGCCCTACTGCTTGGTTCAACGCATGTGGGCAGGTTATTAAAGATAGATAAAAAGCATTCCTGACAATTTTCGAAAAACATTTTGCTTCTTACAGTAGAAAAAAAAGGCATTCTGAAATTGGGTTATAAATAACATAACCTTGAAAACATTATGTGTCCAGCAAATGACGAAACACTATTAGCTAAAGCTTCGAGTAAAATTCTTGAAATTAATGAGAAAAACAAATGTCAATTCTAAAAACTACATGTTATGCTGTCAAAAAGAATCCAAAATTGTCTGAGAATGTGCTTCACAACCGATATTTTCAGTAGCATGTAAAAAGAATATGAAAAGAGGCAAATCCAACGCTTCTTGTCTGATGAAAATAGCGAATCGAAGGACTACAGTCGACTGTTCACAATGATTCAGCTGAGGTCACCAAGAAGGCATATCTAACGGAGAAACAGCGTATTCCATGACTAAATTCTTGTCTAACGATTTGTCGGAGAATCTTCTCCAGCTATATAATATAATTTGGAAATAGAACACACGGCTATGGAATAAATTAGCCTAGAAAAGTTTTTGCATAAACATATAAGTGGTTACAAACGGTAGTCTACGTACAAGGTAGACTTATGTAGGCCACCTTTAATATTTTAAAGGTCTTATAGGCCAGGCAATATCACGTGACGAGCAACTTCTGAGCCAGTTTCTATCCTGATCATATGCCATAACAAATATAGGATAGTTCAACAAGTATGATAAGGTTTTATAAAAGCTTGTCCCTGTCTCCTCCAATTAATTCTTGTTTCATAGACATCTAGTGTAGAGCATGCTATCACTGTGCCAGAACGGCACACAGGTGCCACCAATTGTAATTTTCTAGAACAGATACATTCATCTGCACACTCTATTATCACTTAATACACACTACAAGTAAACCAGCATTGAAATTAGATATGTACAGAATATTTAATAACATAAATGATTAAATTAAAAATGTTTTTAGTAGGAATGAGGATTTTTAGAAGGCTGGTCATGAAAAAATATAAATGATTCAGCTAATATTCCTAATAAAAAAAATTACAGAACTGCAGGAAATGATATTTTGAAGATATTGAGACTTTAAATAACCCTCTTTAATCTCTTCCCCAACCTCTAATTTCTCGCGGTCTGATTAACGAGTCTTGCCTTTTATTTTGAAATGATTGCTTAAATATTCGGTTTGCTTAAAAAAATAAAAATTACTGTCTTAGAGCATTGCTAGATTAGAATATATATATATATATATATATATATATATAATTTAATATTTGTTATGAACGGGTCTGCATTCATCATCTATTATGCAACATCAGTTGATATTAGGAAGAAATCTTGGGAAATTGCGTTGATAGATTATTTTGGTTAAGGAAAACCTGTAAAAAAAATTGTTTGATACTTGTTACTTTTTCCTTTATGGAACTATTTATTTATAAATAAAATTATTTATTTTCGTTTTTAACCTTTAGTATATTTTCTGTTCTCCTTAAATTCGGTAGGTCTGTAGACTAATATCATTAATTCGTCTGCATACCGGAATAACATGAGTCAGTCATTAATGCAAACTCATCAAAGCATGCTGACTCATTTTCTTAAATAAATTCTTGAAATCTGTTAGGAACCGGGCAAGAAGAAAATGTATCATTTATACTTGAAACATTACCTATGTAGCAATTAATTTGATTTTTTATTAAATTCTTTGGAAATTTTAAATGTCTAAGCGTCCAAAGAGTCATCTCTACTCAAAAATAAATTAAAATTACATACTACAGATGTCGCTGTCCCTGCCTTGGAGCTACCAAAAACATTATAAACAAACGAATTGTCTTTTCGGCAATCGCATAAACACACTTCAGAAGCTGATATGAAGCAATTTATGCTAATTTGATTTTTCTTTGTGTATTTTTCGAAGAATATAAATAAATATTGACTGCATAATGAATTTATTAACATTTTTATTTTTATTTCAGGTAAGTTCCACATCCTTCTAGATTGAAAAGTGAATATACTGTAAGTATTATTTTGTTTTAGACAGCATATATATAATTAATACAATAATATTATTCCAGTAATATTATTAATCAATGGAACTTGTTGTTGGAAGCTTAACAAGTCAATTTAACCGTGAAAGTGGTTAGCCCTTAATATTCGTCTTGCATAAATCAAATTCACATTAAATACAGTGATTTGATATAATTTCAATTTTTATGTAAAAAGTTCAAAACCCTTAAAATGTACTTTAAGTAAAGTGGACCCATAGTTTCAATGCCAGTGCGATTTTCTTTAATCTTAAAAATCAAAGGCCGAAAAAAACACTAGTTACGCTTTTGCCTATTTCAGTAGAGTTTGCTATAGCTCTATGGTATCTGAATTTTTCTCCTTTTCAGGAGATAGGTCTACTTCACTCTCGCTGTTCTAGGTGTAGGTTTGGAGGTAATACCACATTTTTCGACGTATTTTCGTGTCAGCGTACTTTGGGACTGTCATTATACATGCCGTCTTCAGAGCACTATGGGCGGGAGAGGGGTTCGAAGATACTTAGTTGGTTGACCTAAAGGTAATCTTGCTGAAGCATTGAGACCATGATGAATGTTTTTATGAGGAAGAGCCTAGGTCCTGCAAGATATTTTTTTAGTTCGTAATTAAATATGAAATATTTGAACTATGTCATTTCACTATCTACTTTTCTCAAAGGCATTACTTAATAACATATATCTCAGGTAAGAAAAAAAAACACGTCTCGTTCCTTCACTGTTGTTTATTCGTTGCGACAGAGCGCTTTCAGAGCATAGGCTCCATCATCAATGCCCTGCTCTTCACAAAGATGTTACTGGAACCAAGGATTTCCCGTGAACAAACGATGACGGATCGTGACGGATTTCCCGGTCACTGGGAATCCTTGGTTCCAGTCACATCTTTGTGAAGAGCAGGGCACTGATGATGGAGCGTATGCTCTGAAAGCGCTCTGTCGCAACGAATAAACAACAGTGAAGGAACGAGGCGTTTCTTTTTGCTTACCTGAAATAATAATTCCTTCACCATCCAGCACCTCAAAAATGGGTAATAACATTTAAGTAAGGCAAGCGAGATTTCCCTTAATTTAGCGGCACAGTGCCAGAGAAAAATAATTCATTACTTTTTTAAGAAACGAATTTCAATGTAACCATACCAATGATATGTTACTTATGAGGTTATCCCTTAAGGGAAATCAGGTATTGAGGTTGTACTCACGAAAAATTTGTTCAAATCGATCCTGACCAGGAGATGACTGTTTTGAAGTCCGTTCAAAACTATATACATGCATATATTTGGCTTTTAACGCTCAAGCGTTCTAAATTTTTGTTTGATCGTTACCAAACTCCATATTTAAAAATTGGGCAAAAGAGGCGAGAATGTCAGTATGTATACGTAAAAAAAATGAAATGCATTCATCACTTTTTGAAAACTGCATAAAGTGAACTGTTTTAGCACAATTTCCACTGTGTTAAGCTCGGAGGATGTAGCCTATCGGCTCATAAGTTAGTTTAGGAAAGGATCGATTTTACGTTGGCGAGTCGATGTTAGAGGAGTCGAGAAGTGACTGTCAACAGTGATAACTATATCTGGGCTCTCATCTGCCGGCTCTCTGGCTTCTATTCCACGTTTGAATGTTCTTTGTCTGACCCCTAACGCCCTCAGTATTTTTTTGTACAACTGATATCTCACATTCAAGACCGTATAAAATATACCTGGCACATTGCCATGTAAAGGAAATATTCAAATGCTTCAAATATTACTAATACACGTGTCTGAAGAAAAGATATGCAGCTTATTTTTTTTATTTGTTCAATACTTTGAACGAAAACGAAAAAATATATTTTCATTCCTAATCGGCTTTAGGCAAATGACTTCAGTAGCCATTTTTAGAATAAGGTTCTAATTCTATTCTATTTTTTTTTAAATTATTAACTTGTTTTTTACTTTTGGTAGTATTTAATCATATAAATACCTGAAATCAAAATATGAAAAATTTAATATAATAAAGCCAGTTTTTAAAATGGTGTTAAATTTAAAATTCCGGTCTGAAAATGTTAATGGTAATCAGGAAAAAAACTACATTAATAAATAAAAAATATATTATATTTATAATTATTTTGAGCGCAATTATTCAATAATTAATACTATAATTTAATAGAACAATAAAAAAGGCACACAGTTTTAAATTGTCACAATTTTGAAATTCCCTAAAATGTCCTCCACTTCCAAATCATTCCTAACGTTATTCAATTTTGTATCAAAGACCAATGTAATCGACCATATGCGGTAAAATGGTGGCTTAAAAAACAGTTGGCGAAATTCAAATCAATAGCCAAATAACTATGGATAAATGTAATGCAAAAAAAAAAATTTATTCACTAATTATGCATGTCGCATAATATTATTGTAAAATCATGAGACAAATAAGAGTCATTAATTGTCAAGCTTTATTAATTCCAAGAATCATATTCATTGGAATAATAATATAACTAAGCTTTTGATAATTAGGAGACATCTGGAAAAATAATATTTACTACCATTAGCAAAGGTGTTAAAAGTGACATATATATCAAATATCCAAGACTGATTGAACTAAAATATTTTTGTAATTAGCTCTGTAATAACAAAACCGTTTTTAAGAGCAGTGCAAAGAGGAAGACAATGAGAAAATCACATTTTAAAGCAAATTTGAATGAACTATGCACTTTCGTCCACTGGGCTGCTGAATATGGCTGACCTCATTGTTGTTTTACAGAAATAATCCATTCAAGTGCTACTCACAAATTTATAATCTACTCCAAAACACTATTCTAGAGCCGAGGCGATTAGATATTAGAATTGTGATGTTCTAAGGTGCATATGATATCAAAATTTCGGGAGGTTTCAAACGTGACACCGTGGTCTAATGATGATGGGGGCTCTATTGAAGACTAAAACTTGCTATATCAGTTAAAATTAAAAATATTAACATTTATTTCCTGATTTATATAGAGATTTTCACATTATATTAGAATTAGGCAAGAAGTATTTAAAAAAAACAAAAAAAAAACTATAGTTTTACACAAAAAGTAAAGTTTCTTTTGAAAAAATGGTTGGTTCAAATATTTTTGAAATACAATTACGTTTTCTAAAACAATCACTTTTGAGGCTTTTTCATATTCATCACGCTTTTTATCCGAAATAGAAAACTAACTAAGCATGATTAAAATATATATATAAAAAAGATGAAATTTAAAAGAAAAACGTCAATAATGAAAACAGTTAAGATCCAAATTACTTATGTTAAATAAGGATGGGAAATCAATCAATATATATATGAAAGCATTACAAAATTACTTTGGATTAATAAGTATGGAAAAAAAATATATAAATAATATGGAGCCAGAAAACTCCATAATATGTTTTGTACCATGCTCCATCTCTGTTTCAAATTTAGATATCATTAAATAATTGGTTATAACAAGAAGAAAAATATCCCCAAACCTATTTAGGAGATATACGGTAGCAAAAGTGTGGGCGATACTAGCCTCACTCCATCATTCACCAGGAATAACTCCCTAATAACCTTTTCCTATAATGCACCATTACTCCGATTACATGTATTAAAAGTATATTCTCCGTATAGTTGTAAAAACATTGCCTATCTTGTTTCTAGTCAATTATAACCGTAAAATATAGTTGTATTTTACGTAGCAATAATTGCCTGTGATACAAATAGATATAGGATACCTGCATTATATATATATATATATATATATATATATATATATATATATATATACACACACCCTTGTCTGTAAGCGCTCTGGTGGTCGCAATTTTTCTTTGATCAGCACCAAATTTGATATATTATCGTTTCATATAAAACTGAATATAAAGTTAGTTTTACGGCTGAAATTGGTATGTGAAATGGGGGGGGGTTAGGGGGGGCTAATCAAAAATATCCCCGTTATTATTAGGAGGATCGGAAACATTGAATATAACTAATCTTATTTATAATTGAATTCTCTATCATTTTTTGTACATAAATATATGTAATTTCCATCTGGAATATTAATCAAGATATTTGGGCTTTATAATCTCCAGCCTTCAGTATACCTATACTTCTGATCATCAGATTTTCACGATGAGTAACTGAGTCACTAAACGTCTCATGTTTGTGAGATAGATGCAAATATGTTGTATGATGATGTTATCAACTAAGATTTAACGTTCTTGATTCGAAAATGTTTATTAGATCTATACCATACTCAGTTTCAGTCAACACTAAAGATCATATTCGTTAGTGACTAAAAAAGGGCACAGATTAGGGGGATTATAGAAGGGAATTCAAAGATTCAAAGTATCTCAGATCTTATGAATCGAATCAAAAAAGGCTATAGAACCAATCAACATGTTAAACATTTAATTTACTACAATTGTTGTTCGATACATTTTTTTCTTATCTCCAAAATTAAGGGATTTATTTGTATTTTTATGTTTTCAGCCTTCAGTAAACGCACTTGTATACACTTGTAATCGTCTGAGTGATTGTATGTTACCCTAGTCTATACCAATCTCAGGTAGCCCAGCTACTTCTTCATTGGCCTGCTTCTCCTGCTGTCCATGCTAATAAATTATTTATTAACGTCCACTTTTTGCAATTAGGGCTAATTGGGACGGTTTATCTACAGGTTGCCATTCTTTTCTAGCCAGGGTGGTACTCAGGATTTTATTTAATGAATTCCGCCGCTAATAAATAAAATACGTAGAAAGGCAATCCTCTCCCAGCAATCCTTATTCAATACAACAACATTCCTATACTTCACAGCCCAGTATGTATATGTATATTACGTGCGTGAGTTCGTATACATGAGGTACTAGTTATTAGCAGATTCCCATAAGGGAAATCAGCTGTTGATGTCCTACTCATTATGCGATTTTCGAAACATTTCCTCAAATTTCCAACGATCCAACCCAGGAGATGATGAAATGAGGTCCGAACAAAACTTTATATATACATGTATATATATATATATATATATATATATATATATATTTATTTATTTATTTGTCTGTTAATGCTCACGTAGTCGCAAGTTTAACTTGATCGTTACCAAACTCGATATCCAAACGTTTTAAGTAAAACTAATAATCAAGTTCGTTAATGGCTGAAACCGAACCAGTGCGAGGGGTGGGATTCGGAAATTTGAAATATCTCTGTTATAAGTCGGATCGAAAAATTGTATAGAACCAATCTTATTGTGAATAAAATGTTCTGCAAACACTATTGTTTAGATTTATTCTCTATCTATTTGTATTTTTTAGTTTTGAGCATTCAGTAAGCCCTCACTCCTACTCAGCAATAAGCTGCTATATTTGGAACCACTTTATTCCTTGTTTAAATACCAAATATTGTTTTCATTGAACTTTTACTGGGTGAGATATACGCAAATACGTAGTGTGGTGACATTATCAATTAAGATTTTGAGGTCGTGAATCGAATATACTTATTACTTTTATCCAGTACTCGATATTCAACTGTTTAATTAAAGAATAAAAATCATGTTGTCATACCTGTCAGTGGAGACCGTCGTCACTGGCTGATGGTCGAGTACAGTTGGCAATGTGGTTTCGATGCAAAGGCACCATCTTCAAGCCCGCCGAAAGTTGTACTCCCGTCCTGAGTGATGTGACGAATACTGCCACTTCCAACCCTTTATTTGATTTACTAAAAATCATTTTAGTTATTGGCTGAAATCGAGGATGGTATATAGGGATTTTGAAAATTCAAAATATCTCCCTTATTATGAGTTGTATCGTAAAATGTTTTTGAACCATTCTGGTTAATCTATTGATGCTCTACAATTGTTATTCTATACATTTTTTCGTAACTTGCGAGTTATTAGTATTTTCTTGTTTTTAACCTTCAACCCCCCCCCCCGGTCCAATTTTGATATTGGGTCTTTACAAAGAAATAGAGAATATGTGATTGAGATAAGATTACAAGTGTGTTATATCAGCACCTGGGAAATCTGCTTATTTTACGGAGCCCCAGCGTGACGGACATTTTTAATATGATTCCGCGGTGGTTAGCAATAATGAATACTAACCATGATTATGATTTATATAGTCCACGATGTTTTGAGAAGTGAGTTACTAGAACTGATTTACTTTTATTCATCAAAAATCCAGAAAAGTGCAAACCCTTAGGGAGCTATACTTAGGAATAATGTATATAAATTTTATATAATATATAAAAATACAGATAGAGAAAACTTATATAGTAAGTCTAGGGACCTGATTCTTCTATGCCCTGTGATTAGATCTTTTAGAAATGGTGATTGGATATGTTGACATCATTATGTATCAGTGTATCATTATACATATGCGCTACTTCGGTGACATACTATTAACGATAAATAAATCATTAGTTCTTCCCAAAACCAATTTCAATGTAAACAATATCATTGATATGTTAATTATGATTAAATATTAATATTAGTAATATTTTATATAAATACGTGAGAGGTTAGTTTTGCATGAAACACATTTACGAGTATATTGAGTTTGGAACAGACAAGTATATATATATATATATATATATATATATCTATATATATATATAGATTGAAACGGACCTCATTTTCGTTTCATACTAGGTAGGATCGATGTAAATTTGAGGAAAAATGTTTGAAAATCGCGAAACAACTTCTATAGCTGATTTACCTTAAGGCAAATCTGCTAAAATGCATTCTTGCCAATAGCTAACCCAAGTCTAACTATAATGCCAGACCATTTGAAGAAATAATGTCTATTCATTTACACACATTGTAAAAAGTGCTCAGTTATAAGGAGACTACACTTTTATACACATAATAGTAAATTTAAGGTCATAGTAATTCCAGTGACGCAACAAATCTCAGCAGATGTGTACTAAATATTATAAATATGTGAGTACGCCTTCTAACCACTTCCACTCATGCAGGTAGATTATATATATTTTTTTTTTGTTAAAAACAAGAAATTCAATTTAATTGGCACGTATATGTCAAAAATATGCAGTAAACCTTGCCATTATTTATGGTAAAATGATTTACTTCAAATAAACAGGAATTTGACGGAGAGGATGTTATATTATAACTAATGCAGAAACCTGCTCCACACATTAAATAAGGAAATTTATAACAAAAAAAAATGTTCAATAACGTAACAATGGAGGTACTATACTGAAAGCATGTTTTTCATTGATTCAACAGAATACACTCATAGCTTTATCCACATCCCTTGATTATACAATGTTATACAACAAAGGCTAAACAACTTTCTAATACTCTAAAGGGGAAAAAATGAAAGAATTTTTAATATAAATATACTCGTAAACTTCCACGGTCCTGGTCATTAATACTATTAAGCTCTTCGGGTCTTGACCGTGTCTTCATATTGGTTGCCAACGTTCCATATACCAACAGATACCTACACGCTGGATCTCATCACCATCCAGCACAGAAGAATGGGATAATTCGTACATTGGTCACTAGAGCTGTGAGAATTTCAGAGCCACAGACCCTCCCAAAGGAAAAACGACACTTGATGACTGCTCTGCTAAAGAATGGCTACGGAAAAGAGGAAATCAGAAATCATTCAAAAAGAAAAAAGAAAAGAAGACAAGAACAAATAAAGAGGAACTCCGGAAAACAGCCGTAATACCTTTTGTTAAAGGTACAACAGAAAAGATCTCTAGGATACTCAAGAAGCAAGGCATAGAAACAGGATTTGGCACTGACAGGAAAATAGCGCAGATGTTACCCAGCTGCAAAGATAAACTCCACACAAAAATCCCGGGGATATATAGCATACCATGTTCCTGTGGCGCAGAATACATTGGCCAGACCGGCAGATTGATAAACACCAGGGTCGCCGAGCACATCAAGAGTTTAAAAAAGTTTCGGACAGAAGAATCAGCCATAGTGGAACATTTCTGGGAAACCAACCATAACATTAAATTCGATGAAGTCAAGGTACTGGCAAAGGTTGACCGTTACCAAGAAAGACTGGTTCGAGAAGCTATAGAAATAGCGAAATGCCCTAACAACTTCAATAGAGAGGATGGATACAGACTCAGCAAACTCTGGAAGCCGGTAATTCCACAGAGACCTCGAATAAGAAACGAAAACGACGGTATAGGCGATGAACGACCACCGGACCAAGTATCCGTAGACACCTGGAAGGGAAGACTCCGCCCAAGGAAACCGGATAAGACTCAAATATATACCAGAGATGAACTAACAACTCTTCAGTCTCAGAGATAGCCCTGAGGAAGCTAGAAGCATGTCTAGCGAAACGTTGGCAACCAATATGAAGACACGGTCAAGACCCGAAGACCTTTATAGTATTAATTTTTAATATATTTGATTATATATATATAATTTTATTCCATGGATAGATTGTGTGTATCCATTTTATTCCTTTGTGACATTGGTTATTTTCGTAAGAATAAAACGGTGGCTTGGTTTCTTTTAACCTATATACACTTTGTCATAGTTAGGTAATTAAGACATAAAGACATAATCCAGGTTTGTTGGGGTTGTCGTTATTTATATACATTACCCATACCGTAGGAAAATTAAAATCGAATTTTGGATTTTAATATTTTATTTTATCCATTTTCTCTAATTTAAAGATAATTTAGTTAATGATGCGGACTTCCTTTTACACATTTTTCAAAATCATACCTCAATTAAATTATTTTTAACAGGAAGAATTAATATCATCCTGTTGTCATACATATCGGTGAAGGCCGTCGCCATTGGCTGACGTACAGGTGGCAAGAATTTCGATGCGATAGCACCATCTTCAAGCTCTTCAAAAGTTGTACTCAGTTAGCCAGTGAGTACAGAAGGTTTTATACGTCTATTATCCGTATCATGTTGTCTACGCGTAAGTCTGTGTCAATTGTTTACATCTTGGTTATGTCAAACGAAAGGAAGCTTTTCGTGTGTCCAGGTACATTGTTTTCCATGTAGTAGGCCATTTTTGAAGGTATGTATGTTATCCCTATCAGATTGTTTACGAAATACATAGGTGTTATTTTAGCCATAGCCTAACAAGACGATATGGTGGCTTGTGTGTGTGTGTGTACATTGTAATGTAAATTTTCTATAACGTCACTGCCGTGTATTCGTGCGAGCGACCGTCTGTTAGCATCTTTCATTTGTGGCTTCAATTAAGTAGTTGTAATGATCTGAACATCGTGTCAAAGCAAATGTTGAGCTGTCCATTGATAATGTCTCCTTTGAATGTCCCTTGTTTGCAAATCTCCAAGTTTTCTATTATGCCCAATCTACTTCCTTTTGTTTGTCTGTGTAGGAGTTTCATGCTGTCGAGTATATTTTTGTAGGGTCATGAAAGTGATAGCTCAAGTGTTTAGCGAAGTTAGAGTCTCGTTTTTAGTCTTCATCGGTGTATGTGTTCCTTGTATCGCGATTTAAGTCGCCTCCCAGTCTGTCCAATGCAATTGCCGTTGAACGCATGTTAGTTTGTGTACTCTTTTCGTATTGTATATGTCCTTGTTTTTGTCAGGTTTTGTCGTAATGTATTATTGGTTCTGAAAGTAGTGTGAAATCCTTTTTTTTTTGTAGTACGTTAGTAGTTTTTTATGTGTCAGGTCCTGTCTATGTGATGGCGTAGGTTTAATGATTGGTTCTGTTGGGGTGTTTATGCGTTGGTTTGTGTTACTGTTTAGTTTCTTGAATGTTTTGTAAATGATGTGTCGCTTGTAACCATTACTGTGTGCTATCTCGTAAATCGTCTTCAGCTACTTGTCATAGGTGTCCTCTGAGAGCGTTTTTCAGTCTTTGTAACATGTGTCGAAATGAAGCGAGTTTATGTTGAGTTGGATGGTTTGAAATGGTATGTATTACAGTTTGTGTGGATGTAGGTTTGTGTATATTACGTATTCCAGTCTGTCGGTTCGGCTGGTAATTGTGAGATCAAGGAAATTCATGACCAAACACATATATCCGACAAATCGTTTGCAGACGAACAAAAGGATGTAGATCGGACCTACTAGAAAACGTGGAGATTTACGAACAACGGAGACATTGCAGATCATTGCAACTATTTAATTGAAATAAAAAACGAAAGACACCTATAGACAGACGCACGCATGAATACACAGATGAAACGACGACGAGCATAACTCCTTATTCCTATTCAATTATTTAAAAGTATCCATGCTAGTCCCATATTTTTTGGAAAGTTATTACATTTCAATGTATTTGAACTTAGACACAAGCCACCTTATCGTCTTGCCAATCCATGGCGCAAATAACACACTAATACGGATAACAGGCACCACTAAAAAAAGACCAACTAAGTAAAAACAATGTACCTGGACACAAACTAAACTGCCCTTTGTTTGACAGACCTAAATTGTAAAAAAAAAGGACCCGCACAACAACGAAAACAAGTTGATATGGATAACAGACTTATAAAACCTACTATCTCACGGACAACTATCCCAGAACAACTTTTGATGGCTTGAAGATGGTGCTCTGTCATCGAAAGCGCTTGCCAGGTATTCTTGATCATCAGCCAGTGACGACGGTCTCCACCGGCAGGAATGCCAATAGCATCACATACAGCTGGTATAAACCCTTTACATGATTAATAGAGCCCTCCACGTCGAGTTCAAAATTAATTCATACAGACACTTTTCCTGAAAAGCAGAAATAAGAGTGACCCTCCTATGTGATAAACATTTCTAAATCCTAGTGCTAGAATGCTATCCTTATAATTACAGAGATGACTGATCTACTTTAATTGCATTTGACAAATAATTTCCCATTTATTACTTACATGCAGGAAGTAAAGCAAAAATTGTAATCACGAAAGCATTTGGTTATATTTCAACGAAATTATACGTTTTGAGCTTCCTGTTTCTTGATTATTTTGACTAGTTTTGGCGTGACGTCTATATGTATTTGACATTGCTCAAAAATAGCTTAATGAATTAGTGAAATTTTCATATTTCGGTTTACTGTTCGTCTAGTTGTGTACGTCCCCAAAATATACTAAGTAGGGTGCGGAGAAAATTAAAAAAAAATGGAAATATCTCCGTTAGAGATACAAAAGATTTGTATAGGACCTTTTTTGTTAATAGCGAACAAATCGTTGACCATGTTCTATATTTTTCGATCTGATGCATAAGAACGGTTATACGATTTTAAATAAAATGAAGTGTAGCAAAATGAGTTGTATTCATTGCTATGGATCTTTATAGACTATATTTTGAAATCAACAACATTTTTTGACAATTTGCCTGAATAATTGTTTTTGCGAATTTTTTTGTTATGCTTTGAATATAGTAGTACTTTTTAACAAATGAATACTGTGAGATAAGCACACATTTATCATTTGCTATTGAGTTTCATTTGTTCTTGTTAAAATATATTACGTTCAGAAATATTTTAAGTTTTAATATATCCATTATTAAGTTGCACGCCATGACGAATCCTCTCTCTCTCTCTCACTCTCTCTCTCTCTCTCTCTCTCTCTCTCACACACACACACACACACACACACACACACACACACACACACATATATTTATATATATTTCAGTAATCCTTCCTTTAAACCCTTAACTCCATTAATCACCACTTCCCTTGAAACTGTTTGATGTAGCTGCTCTTGAGTCTTTATAAAATCTCTGAAGTTTATGAACAGCAATATTAGCAGCTTCTTAAAACACAAATGATGTCACAGGGCAGCAATTTTCTTCGTTCAGTAGTATTAAAGGTTCAAGGTTCGAGGGGTTTTAAGCTTCATGTTATTTCCTCATTGTTTCCAGGACGTCGTTAAACTGTTTGCTGGGTAGCAAATTCATTTACCCCCAGATAGAGTTATGCTCATGCCTAGAACTTTCTGCATTCCTTTATGTTACTTTGCACTACGGTCTAATTATGCTTTGTAAATATTAACCACCATCTAGAATTCACATTTTCTAGGTACATGAAATAACTCTTCCCTTACTACCTTCCTAAGGGCTTTTAAAACTATTAGCAAAATTTCCTTATGGTGAATCAACTACTGAGATTACCCTGCTAGCGCAATCTTAAACATTCTTCCTCTTCGATCCTACCTGAAAGAAGACTGAAATGAGTTCCGTTCAAATTGGTTTGTGAGCAAAATAAATGTTTAAAGCCTGGGCCACTGTAGCCATTACTTTATAACGGAGGCTTACTTTAAAACTCTTCAATAGGTTAGATATTAGTTATTATAAGGTCATCAATTTTTCTCTCTAATGCATTATAACAATAAATCTAACACCAAACTTACTTGAATCATGTATGTGTATTCTGTTGAATGAAAAATGCTTAGACAACCTTGTGCTGAATGATGAAATATGATTAAATAATGACATTTACTTATTCCGGCATATACATAGCGTAGTATATAAGTGACAGATTCTAAGATGGAAATGTGCTAGTCTTGGTTGGTCTAACTCGCGTAAAATATCTAATCCAAAGACATTATTCAGAAATATTCTTTGTTCAATAATCTAACCACAATAATTAATAATTACATTTTTAATAAAATTTAACTTCCATTACTTAATGGCCTTATTTTTCGTTTGGGCGAAAATAGTAAATGAAGCGGTGACTGGCCTTAAAACGATCAAATCAACTCTATAAAAAAAGTGAACTCCTGCATTAAAAATTGTTTTTTAAAGGAAAATGGGGGTGAAAATTATAATGGACATGGAAAATTCCTTATAAAACCTATTATAAGGACTTTCTGAACTTCGAGAGAGACAGAGGAAGGAAATAATAAAGGAATAACTGAATAATATATGATATTTCATGTAATATTTCTTACAGAAATTTATTTTTATTTGACTGAAAGATTATTGCATGACATGCACTCAGAACTTTTTCACTTAAAATCACAGAAAATGTTTTATCGCCAAAAGTTTTTAGAAGAAAATATACTGCAACTAGATACAGTGCATCAGTGCTTGCTTTACGGCATCTTAAAATTATCCCAAGCTATTAAATTATATACCGATGCGGAAATATTTTGTTCAAGGTCTTGAGAGCTAAAAAACACGCAAAGACACACACATGACTTTATTCGCAGTCCGTAATTACAAATGAATTGATAATCCAATATTATTTTGTGCTATAATAAAGTCCGTCACGCAGGGGTTGAGTTAACTAAGCAGACGTCTCATATGCGTTATGTATTTCCATTTATCTCAAAACGTAAAAGTCTAATGAGAAGAATATTTCGTATTTAGGCTTCAAATAAAGTGCTTCATAACATAATAGCATATTGTTAATATGACATGAGTAGGAGTGAGGATTTACTAAAGCCCAAAAACTAAAAAAATTCAAATATCTCGGTTGATAATCAAGATAGTGAAAATATATACATAACAACAATTATAGAACATTACGTTTGCTATAAGATTGGTTCTATAAATTTTTCGATCCAACGCATAATAATGAAGATATTACGAATTTTCAAAATTCTCCCCTAGGTCGATTTCAGCTGTTAACGGACTGGATCTTTCTTTTTTTATAAAACGATTATATATCAACTTTGGTAATGATAAGACAAAAATTGCGACCGCTAGAGCGGTAACAGATATATATATATATATAATTTTGAGCGGACCTCATTTTCGTCAGGATCGATGAACATTTGAAGAAAAATATCGAAAATCGCGTCATGAGTATGATCTCTTTAGCTGATTTTCGTTGAGGGAAATCTGCTAATAATTTAAAACATCCTAAATATACAAGCATGTTATTTACATCACGATGTCCTTCACCAATCCTTAGCCAAGGAAGTAGTATTCGAAAAGCTGAATTAAAAATTAACCTGCAAGACCTTTTTACTGTTTGTAATTGGCTGGTACCCACCTAAATACATCCTTATTCGAAACGAAAGAAGTATTGTAATATCGACAATTTTCGGTCTTCAAAGTTCAATGGAGTTATCCATTTTGAACACCCCTGAACCCGTTTTGATTAGTTTAGTCTGTACTTATGAACGAATCTCCCACAACCCAAAACGTCCGTCACTCAGAGGCTGCGTAAACTAAGCAAATTTCCCTCATGTGGCACGTATGTGCATTTATCTCAAAAAATAAAAATTCAATGAGAACAATATTTGGTATTTATGCTTCAAATAATGTGCTTCACAATATAATAGCTTATTGTTAATATGACATGAGTAGGAGTGGGGGGGGGAGGCCGAAAACTATAAAATGCAAGTATTTTGGTTAATAATCAATATAGTGAACATCATGCACATAACATCATTTCAAGAACATTACATTTTCAATAAGTTTTGTTATCTGCAATTTTTCTATCCGACGCATAAGAACGATGATATTAAGAATTTACGACATTCCTCCCCTCTAAACCCCCTCCCCCCCCTCCTACTTGTCAGATTTCATTCATTAACGAACTTGATCTTTTTATTTACATAAAACGACTAAACGTCGAGTTTGGTAACGATTAGACAATAACTGCGACCGCTAGAGCTGTAACAGACATATATATAGTTTTGAATGGACCTCATTTTCGTCATCTACCAGGTAGGATCGATGGAAATTTTGAAAAATTTTCAAAAATCGCGTCATGAGTACAACCTCAATAGCTGATTTCCCTTAGTGGAGATCTGCTAAAACTGCTAGTCTTATACCGTCTAAATTACATATTTAGGACTATAAGTATTGTCAAGTTGTGCACTTCACCTTTTAATCAAAATCGATCTATGGGTGGGGAGGGAGGTTCAGAGTAACGCGAAAATTAAAAAAGACAATATTATCCGTACCTATTAGACATATGTATTGACCATTTTTAGTCTACCATAAAAAAAAATTACGAGTTTATTTTCTATGACATTTCTTGACCCAATGTATTGGAACGGAGAAATCTTATTAGATTTTCTAATGAAATAATTTTAAATCAACTGCGGGAATTTGTTTTTTTTTAATTTACTAAGGATACCAGGAAGTCACGTGGTGTGCACATCAGATATTTATCACTAATGAATATCTCTCACCACTCAATAAATGATGAAAATAATCAAGTTGTAGGACATTCGCCCAAATAAAAACCTCGTCACCATCATCTTCAGTTGTCTTCAATTGGAAGGATATCTTACTCCAAGGTTGTCCTCCACCAAGCCTTCGCTTAAGAATAATAATAATTAGTAGACGAACCACCCAAATAAATTGTTCACTATTGGCTTACTAATTTTAATAGTCATGTATCCAACTGCAATTTTGCCCTTTACTATTTTTCAGGTGATTTTATTGATATTTTTAAAAGCCCGTCTCGCAGGTGCTGCGTAAACTAAGCAGAATTCCCACGCGAAGGTTTAAAATAGATAAATATATATTCAGGTTGCACTAATGTTAAGTGAATAAATACATACGGTAATAAGAAATCTTTCAGTAGATTTACAATACAAGTTAATAATCTCTACAACGGAAAGCGGCTGAATTGTAAACAAACAGGCAAGCCAACCTCGAATATAACATTAATTTTATTGAAAACTATTTACTAAAGCTGGTGCTGTAATTTGTAATGAATCAGAATCAGTGTTTATCCCAATTACTCAAATTTTAGTAATCCAAGAACAAAAGAAGGGGGGGGGGGTCAACAGTACGTATTTGCATATATCTCACAAAGTAAAACTTCAATGAAAACAATACTTGATATTTAAACTTTTAATGAAGTGGTTCATGAAACAACAGCTTATTGTTAATATGACGAGTAGTTCACCCCGATAGGTTGGGGTTAGCTGAAGGCTGAAAACTGAAAAATACAAATATCTCTGTTAATATTCAGGAAAGTGAATAGTTATATATAACAATATTTATAGTAAATTTAATTTGCAATAAGATTGACTCTATACAATATTTCGATTTGATGTACAGTAACAGAAATATTTCGAATTTTCGAAATTCGTCCTGTCTAAACCTCCCCTCCCACTGGTCCGATTTCAGCGGTTAACGAACTTGATCTTTTTGTTTACATAAAACGATTAAATGTCGAGTTTGGTAACGATTAAACAATAATTCCGAGCGGTAACAAAGAAATATATATATAGATATATATATATATATATATATATATATATATATATATATGGTGTTGTTGTTTGTAGGAGTTTTGGTCAGTGTTAGTGAAAAAATCTTAGTTCATTGCAATATTTCGAGAATATTTATTTTCTCTGCTTCAGGGCTAAAAATGTTTCAGTAACACCGACCAAAACTCCAATAAACAACAATGCCATATATATATATAAAACCTGGTCGAAAACAACAACACTATTATATATATATATATATATATATATATATATATATATATATATATATATATATATATATATGGTGTTGTTGTTTGTAGGAGTTTTGGTCAGTGTTAGTGAAAAAATCTTAGTTCATTGCAATATTTCGAGAATATTTATTTTCTCTTCTTCAGGGCTAAAAGTTTTTCACTAACACTGACCAAAACTCCAAAAAACAACAAAACCATATATATATAACCTGGTCGAAAACAACAACACTATTATATATATATATTATATATATATATATATATACAGTTTTGAACGGACCTCATTTTCGTCATCTACTAGGCAGGATCGATGGAGATTTGAAGAAAAATTTCGAAAATCGCGTCATGAGTACGACCTCAATTGCTGATTTCCCTTATTTGCTAAAATAAATTAAATTACAGGGCACAGCTTCTAATTTCCGAGTGTGCGTGTCTTTTCACTATTTTTGGGGAACCCAGGAATTAAATTGATGAATGAGCGATTCAAATACTATTTAAAAGTACTTAAGTGACTTAAAAATATGTAGTGAGTGATCATATAGAGTACAGTTACATGACCTGCTTAGCTAACTTAGGCATCGAAGGTTTGGTAGAATGTAGGTGATTTTGATAGGTCTATGCACTGACGAAGCTAGCCTGTATGAGGATTCACTGGGGATTACGTTAGAATAGTTAAGCCAGACATTTATAATCAGTTCTTGGTAGTGAGATTACCTCCTCACCCCTTTGGAGCCTCCTCGTGAATAGGCCCACTATGGCTTTGGGGCTGCTATCATACAGCCCAGATATTACTAATCCCATCCATCGTCATGTATTGTCCTCAAACTACTATCCTTCCTGTTTCTAAGTATTTATAAATGTTATTTATTTATTTGTTTGGTGTCACGCAAGTTTAGCGATTTACACCCTTTATCGCACAAACCAAATAGTAAAAATTACTCTAAATTATTCAATCTAGTTAATATAAATTCATAGTTGCTGCTGTGCAGTAACACTAGTGGAAAATAAAATAAAGTAGGAACTAGTAAACAAGTCCTTCACGCAGGGCTGCGTAAACTAAGCAAATTTCCCATGTGAAGTTTTACTATAGAGAAATCAGTATACTACTAACACAACACCGCCGTGATTAAATACAAACGGTAATGAGAAATCTTTCAGTTAATAAAAATAAATTCCCAACTGAAACGGCTCCTGAATTGTAAGAATAATTTATATTTTAATAACTCAAATTTTAGTAGTCCAAGAACTAAAGAAGGGGGGGCGGATGAAAAGAACGTATTTGCATAAATCTCACAAAGTAATGAAGGTAAGGTAAGGTTAGAAAAGACAGGTAAGGTTAAAAGGAGCTTCCACCTGAGCCGAGCAGTTACGGAAACGGCCGACCTAATCCGAACTATACCCGCCCACAGACTTCATAAAAATGCAAATATCTCGGTTAATATTCAAGATAGTGAATAAATGTATATAACAATATTTTATTAAATTTAATTTTCAATAAGATTGGTTCTATACAATTTTTCGATCCGATGCATAATAACGGAGATATTTTGAATTTTCGAAAATCCCCCCCTCTAGTCCGATTTCAGCCATTAACGAACTTGATCTGTTTTTTTACATAAAACGGTTAAATATCAAGTTTCGTAATGATCAAACAAAAATTGCGACCGCTAGAGCGTTAACAGACAAATATATATATATATATATATATATATATATATATATATATATATACAGTTTTGAACGGACCTCATTTTCGTCATCTACTAGGTAGGATCGATGGACATTTGAAGAAAAATGTCGAAAATTCCGTCATGAGTACAACCTCAATAGCTGATTTCCCTTAAGGGAAATCTGCTAAAAAAAACGAAACAAAAACGTAATGTTAAATTCGAAAACAAAAATATTTTATAAAAGTTAATCAAAGTATAATTGGTAATTTATAAAAAATAAACAAGGATTTATTTAAAAGTTTGCAAAATCTTACACAAGCATTCAGAATTTCACACATACATACACACACACACACGCGCACGCACACACACGCGCACGCACTCACACGCACACTGCGTTGAATTAAACCTTTATGGCTATACTTCACTGGAAATAAGAAGAGGTTGGGTACTATATAAGTGTGTAAATGTGTGCTTGTTTTAAATATGATAATAAAACGTCTAGATACGTACTTTCGTTGTTCAGCAGTTCGTCCAAATTTTAAGTCAAAGTTATGTCGTCTTTTGCAGTCAGTAAATGTTTTATTTATGAATGTTTCTTAGTCAGTAACTGCAACATTAAAAATCTTGCAAGGCTTGAAACCCTGCAAGGTTATTGCACTGAGATAAAAGTCTGTCACGCAGGGGCTGCGTAAACTAAGCAGATTTCCAACGTGAAGTTCTACAATAGAGAAATCTGCATACTGCTAACACTTAACACCACCGTGAATAAATACAAACGGTAATGAAAAATCTTTCAGTTAATTTTAATAAGCTCCCAACGGAAACGGCTCCGGAATTGTAAACAAATAGGTCTGCCAACCACTCAGAGCTGAACAGATAGATGGACATATTCTTCACAGGAAAGAAAAATAATTACTGATATATATCTGAATATAACACATTAACTTTATTGCAAACTATTTACTATATCTAGTACTGCAATTTATAATGAATCAGAATAATTTATATTTTAATAACTCAAATTTTAGTAGTCCAAGAACTAAAGAAGGGGGGGATGAACAGAACGTATTTGCATATATCTCACAAAGTAAAAGGTTACACGAGTCTAAACCAATTTCACGAGAGCCGAACAGTTACGGAAACGGCCGAACTAATCCGGAATCTTACGACGAGAACCGACTATAGCTGATCTAATCTCACCCGTTATCCACACACACACACACACACACACACACACACACACACACACACACACACACACACACGCACGCACGCACGCACGCACGCACGCACGCACACACACACACACACACACACTTAATAAAAATGCAAATATCTCGATTAATATTCAAGATAGAGAATAAATGTATATAATAATATTTATAGCAACTTTAATTTGCAATAAGATTAGTTCTATACACGTTTTCGATCCGACGTATAGTAACGGATATATTTCGAATTTTCGAAAATCCCCTCTCTCACCCCCCCCCCTCCCACTGGTCCGGTTTTAGGCATTAACGAACTTGATCTTTCTGTTTACAACAAACGATTAAATATCGAGTTTGGTAATGATCAACAAAAATAGCGACCGCTAGAGCGTTAACAGACAAATATATATATATATATATATATATATATATATATATAATTTTGAATGGACCTCATTTTTGTCATCTCCTAGGTAGGATCGATGGACATTTGAAGAAAATTGTCAATGACTTGTAGTCAGAACTTGAAGTACTTAAGAATAGTAATTAAAAATCAAACCTTTCATGTAAATCCCTTCTAATATTTACTTATATGCGGAAATTAGTGTATTTGGTTTAAAATGGGTCCCAGAAGGATGTTTTCCATGGAATTTTGAGGGACCCTATTTTTAAAGCTTCAGTGCTGAAAGAAGAATTAATTCTCATAACATAAAATAATTCAAATGGTCTGTGGTTAGCCAGGTGAGTTAAAGCTTTGGCCTTAATCTCTCATGGTACACCTAGAGTGGCAAGCTCGAATCCCGCCTGGGCAATAGGAATTTATTTATTGACGAACTCATTAAATAAAATCCTTAGTCCCACCGTGGCTACAAATAGGTGGTAACCTGTAGATAACCAGTCCCAATTAGCCATACAAGCAAAAAGTGAAAGTTATTAAATAATTCACCCCCCCTATTAAGACGGTGATATTGATGAATTGGGAAAAAATAAGAATGGAAATCATTCAGTATCAGTGAACTTCCACTTATTCCTCCTATCACACCTCATCTGTCATCTTTGTCGACAAGTCATGAAAGACTACTAATCGACAATTTAAAAAAGTCCGTCACGCAGGGGCTGCGTAAACTAAGCAGATTTCCCATGTTAGGTTTTACAATAGAGAAATCAGCAGACTAGTAACAGTAGTAGTAACGAGTCTCTAAACCAATTTCACGAGAGCCGAACAGTTATGGAAACGGCCGAACTAGCTTTCGGCGAAAACTCCCTAATGGAACCGACATCAGCCGATCTCATCTCGTCCGTTATCCCCAACTCTTAATAAAAATGCAAATATCTCGCCTAAAATTCAGGATAGAGTATAAATGTATATAACAACATTTATAGAAAATGTAATTTGCAATAAGATTAGTTCTATACACGTTTTCGATCCGACGTATAGTAACGGATATATTTCGAATTTTCGAAAATCCTCCCTGTTAACCCCTTCCTCCCACTGGTCCGACTTCAGCCATTAACGAACTTGATCTTTCTTTTTGCATAAAACGGGTAAATATCGAGTTTGGTAACGATCGAACAAAAATTGCAACCGCTGGACTGGTAACAGATAAATATATATACAGTTTTGAACGGACCTCATTTTCGTCATCCCCTAGGATCGATGGACATTTGAGGAAAAAGTTCGAAAATCGCGTCATGAGTACGACCTTAATAGCTGATTTCTCTTCCTCAATCTTCTAAAACTAAAATGAAATGAATGAAAAAACAAAAATCTGACTGTTGAAGAAGTTGATATCGAGATTTCTTGAATTTTCACTAGAAAATGGATAATTTATTAATTCTTCTAGCAAATGAATATGAGAGAAAATCAAGTCCACTGAATCAATATAATGGGAACATAGGGGTTACACAAAACCTCATCTTTGTAGAATGATCACATTATTGTATTATCGATTCTGGTTATATTTACTGTACATGCTCCTGGTTAAAATATGAAGTTCAAGTTATTTCTTGTTCTTCTTTTGTCAGATGGGAGCCGCTAACCAACACTTATGAAAACCTGTCCCAGTTAGGACCCCCCATCCCCTCCTGCATACACCAATGCCTTCTTCCGGGGCTGCAAATGGTGTTTTCAACCCCCTCCTAACCCCCCCCCACCCCGTATAGAGATTTTTGAAATAAAACTTGCTAGGCCTTGGTTGTGGAAAATGAAGCTTCTTTAGATGGTGGTCTACTTCTGAACTCTGTAATTTCCAATAGAAGGATTTTTTTTTTTTTTTTTTAATGAAGGATTCTCTTAGACAATCAAATTTTAAAACCATTTGACAGTGATGATTTTTTTTAATTGGAAACACCCTGAAGACGTAATAACCCAAAAACCCAATAAATCGTAATTTTCCAGAATGATTTTTAACTATCTTGAGAAGAAGCTTTGTTTCATAAAACATCTTGATACAAATTGAAGGTTAAAAGTATCATAAAAATGAGAACCTATTTAAAATTGTGGGTATTTACAAAGATGATAATATTTGAACATCTAACCTGTCATTTTGTCTAGAACTTCAAAAGTCTGCCATGTGAGTTTAATAAATGTTTTGTGAAATTATAATGACAGGTTCTAATGAGAAATTCGATCCTCACACTATTTTGATACGTATGTTTGCTTCGATTTTTGTGGTCCAACACATTATTAGAAAACATCAATAACGACTTAGGTTAGTTAAATACTTCTTTTTTGGGATATTAATGAATATTTGTTTGAAAAATTGAAGATTAAAGTTATCTTAACCCTAGTATTACCGACCTCTCCCAGGTCGCATGGATTACCAAGGGGGGGGGGGCTCCTCGAGCCCACAACCTTAAGAACCTTTTATTTTGGTTCTATAATTTTTTTAAAATTTTTATTTCTATTGGATTATGTTTAATGAACGTTTCTTATGACACCTGTGAAAAAAAAAATTAAAAAAAAAATTAAAAAAAAAATTAAATACAAAAATAAAAATAAATTAAAAAAAAAAGTTCGGATGGGGAAAAAAGGATGACTTTAAATTAAATGTAATTTTATTCTACTGGAGGAACATATCTAAACATTGTTAGAATAAAAAGTTATCTATATCTAAGTTATTATAACATTATAATAGAATAATAATTTAAGAAAATATAATTATCAGATTCGTAATGCAATTATCGGTGCTTTTGCACAATAATTTTTTTTCCGAGTGTTTATCCAGGATGCAGCATGGACTAACTGTTCCCCTAGTTGGGAACAACCTAGAAAATCTTCTCTTTTCTAAAAAAGTACCTATCAGGAGGAATAATTATAACCATCTCAGTAATATATTTTTATATGAAAAAAAATTATATGCGGAGAATATATATATTTTTTTTTTGAGAAAAAAAAACTTGAGAAGGTTTGTGTATGCATTACCAAGGAGGGGGGGGGCTCCTCGAGCCCATACGTCAAAAAAATTTTTTTTTCTCAACATAGAAATTATTTTATTTAATTTTATTGTTATGCCCTCACTCTAGGATGTTTTTCTGAGGAATACATAAAATATCAAAAATATCCCATTAAAATTGGGTGATAGGGAACAAAAACAAAAAGTTGTGGGCTCAAGGAGCCCCCCCCCCCCTTGGTAGTTCTAGGGTTAAAGGTGAGCTCTGTTAAAAATGGCAAGTACTAAAGGAAGTGATAAGGTTTGAACATCTAACCTGCCATTATGCCTAGAACTTCAAAAGCCTGGCACATGAGTTTCCTCTGTTGGCCCAGGGAACTGAAATTATGATGATATGTTCTCATGAGAAATTTAATTCCAAAACTATTTTGTTCTTTACGCTATGTTTCGATTTTCTAAACCCTTTGCTCTCAGTCTTCAGTGATGACAAGAAATCACTCTTTTTCAAACAAGTATTCATTAGTGTCCCTAGGAAGAAGTATTCAACTTAACTAAATTATTTTTAATATTTTCTCATTATGCGTTGGTACGCAAAAATCGAAGCAAAAATAAATTTCCCATAAGAACTTATCATGATAATTTCAGTTTCCTCGACCGACAGAGGAAACTCACATGGCAGGCTTTAGAGGTTATAGTCTAAATGACAGATTATACGTTCAAACCTTATTATCTTCGGTAATAATTGCAATTTTTAACAAGGCCTCACTTTTAAGTTAACTTTAATCTTCAATTTTTATAAATGTGTTTTTTGATACAACGTTTCTTTCCGAAAATAATTAAAAACTAGTCTGATGTAGAATAGTTTATTGCAATTTAGGCCTTCATATCACGTCGGATCGAATAAAGATCACCGATATAATATTTGATTCTCTCTGGGAATTCTTCTCTAAAAAATAGTTTCCCATTAGAAATTCCCGAGTTAGTTTTGCTGGAGAAGAACTGGAATTGTTTTGAAAGTAGAATTCACAACGAAAATAATCTTCATTCTCTACAAATAAGACCTACCAAGCTTCATTCTGAAATTCTTGAAAGAGGGAGGGGGGGGGGGTGGCAGGGAGTTTTGAAACATCTTATATATGTTAGTATATAATACACTATCACCATTGAAATATTATGGAACGTCTCACATCGGCAGATTATGAGTAGAACGTACATCGGTCTCCCATTCTCTACACTTAATACTCCATTTCTGTTCAGGCTTGAAACTGAAGGCGAATATGCTTCTCCCAATCAAGTGACCACAGGGTGAGCAGACAGGACTGAGGCCCTGATAGTCACTTACTGTCGCAGATACGGGTATATCTTGGACGAATTCGCGAAACCTTAGAGTTATATTTATTTAAATTTAATTAAATCTTATAAGATACATGATTTCACAACTATTACTAAATTAAGTTTCATATTTTAATTATACAGTCATTTTCCTTAATCTGAAGTGATCCATAGCCCGCCAAAATGATGTCAACGTTACATTCCCAACCTTTTAAACCAAACGGAGTTCATTAATTCTGCCATTTGCCAAAACTGGATGAAATTCCGCCCTTCGAAAAATGGACTGTCGAAAAAAATTGTTTATTTGAAACTATTTTAGTAATTAAGTCTAGTCTCTGAGCACGTAGACCGATGTTGTAAACAGAATTAATCCACTTAGTAGTAGTAAAAGTCTAGTAATTAATGAGGCAGGTAAAGAAAGGAATGTTCTCTTTTATTACCCTCACCATTTCATCTTCTCTCCGCTGAAGAATTAATGACCATGAGACTCTATATCTATTTGCTTATTAATACTATTAGCAACGCATTACTAATTATTTGTCTGAAACCATGATCATTGAAAATTGTTAATTTCGATTTAGTAAGATGTACAATATTTTAATGCTTTATTTAAAAATTCGTCCAGAGCATTTCTTTTTCATCGTATCATTTCTAATTATGGTATTTGTCTGTAATACCAAAATTACATTCTTGCCATCGGACCCGTCCGTCAGTCAGGCTTTACATCTTTCTACCGAGTAAATTTACAAAATACACTGTAGACTTGTTGATTGTCATCTGCTATCATTATTTATAGTCATATGCATATAATGTTGTGATAGCCTCCGATTGTGGGGATTGAATATGAAAGGAGAAGGCCTGT
The DNA here is from genome assembly GCA_019009955.1 of Riptortus pedestris. Taxonomy (NCBI): domain Eukaryota; kingdom Metazoa; phylum Arthropoda; class Insecta; order Hemiptera; family Alydidae; genus Riptortus; species Riptortus pedestris. The sequence goes on along the minus strand of CM032233.1, from coordinate 48,369,209 downwards.
AAACATTTCCCACATTTTTTAATATACCAATGAAATGCTTGCATTGAGGACTAATTAGAACTACACTGTACTTTCTTTTTAAACTAAAAATAACAAAATCTTTATGTCATTGTAAATTGAAGATAGTGTTTTCCTGCACTTCTCTTGCCTTACAGACAATTCTGATCTCACAGGTAATATTGATTCAATACAATATTACAGGTAAAATATTTTAATTTATTCTTTCATAGGTGCGATTTGCTCTTTATATTCTTTTAAATTAATTGTCAATAATCGAAGAAAAAAACAACAACGATAGGAAAACTATCCATTTTTGAGTTTATTTATACCTAGGCCTTAAAGCACTTTTGTTTCTAGATTTGTTTTTACAAAAGTAAATAATAGGTAGTCGGTTCACTTTATATAGCAATTATTGTATTAAAATAATATTGTACCTTCATTGTAATGTTCAATAAATTTTTAAAGTGTATTTAGATATAGTTATAATGCTCATTTTGCTGTGTCTCAAAGCTGTTTATTGCTGTTACATTTATCCTCCACTGTCCATGAAATTACGATAATAATCCGTGCAAAAAGAAGAGATTCAGATTTAACAGTTGCCCATTAATTTTGGCCATTAATCTAAGAAAGAACAACATATTTTATTACTTGTTGATCGTGAACCTGAATTCAAACTTAAACAGATCGTTGTAAATTGACACAAAATACAAAATGACTGAGGTTGTTCTTGTTTAATCTTAGATGTTACAAGGCTCACAGCTACTACCCTGATAGAATGTTCTTCTCATCGCGTAGCATACACAAATTTTAATGAGGGCCAAACAATCCATTAGAAGAAAAAACCTGATGCATGTGGTTTGTTTATTCATACCATCGTTCTTTTCACGTGAGTCAATATATATTATACAGTGTTATGGTTTTTTATTAACTTACGTGAAAAAAATTAAAACCGTAATTGATGCAAAAATAAGCGTTTACTAATCAGGAAATCAATGGTAATGAGAATCATAATACTTATTCTACTTGTTAAACAAAGATTAAGCAACGTTTTGCAGCTGTTAGGTCGGTTAAATAATAAATTTGAAAATGAAATTGATCAATGAATAAAACACTGAAAATCATCCATAATGGTATCCAATGGTCACTCCTTTATTACAGCAGGGCAGCTGTGATGTACTGGGTAAAATGACTATACTGAAGTACTGCAGGTAACAAGTTAGACCTGGTTTGTACACTATATCTTATTTAGCTGAAATTTAATAGCTACTTGAATAAAAAAAGTAGTGATCTTTGGCCTGTAATGCCGTCCAATTGTGTACAATCTTTGGCCCTTCATGGGCAGTTGAGCCCAAGATTCCCATTTTCATTTTCTTTATTACATCTATGTTATGCGTGTAACTCTATTCTTCTAAAGACACCGTAAGCCAGTTAAAAACAATCTTGCATGACTAAAAACGATATCTCCCAGACACCTAAGTTAGATTTGGTAAATCGAGACTAATACATGAAGAGGACGTGACTCAACCAAGTAACAATATTGTATAGCAATATTTAACCATGTTCAAATGTCATGTCGTCAGATTATGAAATCGGCTGCATGGATTTACAGAAGAAACAAGGCAAAACTGAGCATCATTAATATAGAAGTAGGGGCTTGTAGTGATGGTTAAGGGAATTTTGTAATTGGTACCGACTTGTAGGCCTCGAAATGATGGGCGCTCGTGGTTTTCTTGTCAAATTTCTGTATTTATATTTTTTCTGTAGTAAAAATAAAAATCTGGAAATTCAATGATAGCAATTATTGAAATATTAATTCATTTTATAAGCAGTTGGGCTCAGAAAAGTAATTAATAAAGCTTCTTAATAAACCTTTTTCAAGGGATGGAAAAATATTCTTATAAATCTTATTAAATAGTTCTTCGAAGCGTTATCAGAGCTTTATATTTCATTTAAAGCTACAATTTAAGCTATAAGTGTACAGAAATAACTTAAAACAATTAAAATAAAAGCCAGATAATTGTACACTATAAACTGTGGCTTTTACCAGGTAGGTTTTTCCCTTTTGTACTCCTCCAATTCCTTTCTTTAGCTCTTTCCATAAGGTATTGCACTATCAGAAATGTGTATTTTAGATTATTTCTTGAATAGGACGGGAGTAGTGTAGCTTTAACTAAACAAAAATAGTAATAACTGAACAATTAATAACTTTTTCTCTTCTAAGGAATTTGGTATATTTGTAGAAATCTCACAAAGAATAAATACGAAATTAGGTTAGCCGTAAATGAAGCACGAATCCATTACTGGGATATATCCTAGCACTCAGCTTTGCTATAATAATCATAATACAACTTAATTGATAGTGGAAACAAAGTTGATTTCATTTTTTAATCTTACTAATTGTAATGATGGGCATAAGTCTTCAATAAACCAAATCCTTGAGAGGTAGGCTCAGATCCTTCATTAGCAGCTGATCTAAAATAATAGTTATAAACGGTATAATCTCTGAACGTTTCATTTATCTGGAACCCTTGAGAGTTGTAAAATATATTAAAAACAAAAAGACTAAGCAACTTCTTGACAAATTGCATAAAAACCAGACCTCGCAATATACATTTATCGTGAAAAAGATCGGACAAAATGTTAAATGCTCTAGTTACAATTGAATTTCGCTTGTTCGGTAAATTGTGATATTGTATTTCTTGAGAATGACTGCATTAAAGTCAGCAAAATATTTTCTGGTAGTGGAATTCTTAGATATTAAATAGATAATGCATACTATACGGTAAAATGGTTGAAGGCCTCTCTGTCTAGTGTTTTCTCCAAGACGTAGGTGCGTCTAACTCTTGTAACCTTAGTTGTGTAGTCAAAATAGAAAACGTAAAGAAACATGTAACCTTAAAATTAAGAAGTAATGTAAAAATAAGCCTTTCCTACACCCTGCTAAATTTTCGCTTTTATTAGTCTTTTTTTCGTTTTAATTAGTCTTATTGTATTTTCAGAAATCCATATTCTTCATGGGCTCAACAACTTTCTTGTGATATGTTAAGTTTAGTATTTTTAAATATACGTACCATAATGATGCTTTACAATTCAAGCCAGCCTCTTTTCTCAAAAAGACGAATATTTTGAAAGGCGTGTTCAAAGGGTTATTATCCTATTGTGTTAAAAAAACTAAGCAATACCTTAAATATAGAGACCAATTTGTATTAGTTATTGAAAAATAAATATTCTATAGTTCTATTGAAATTTATATAAAATAACTGAGAGGAAAAAGAGCCCCTTCAGGAAAAAATGAGTTAATCTAATCGGTGAATTGAAATATAACAAGTTTTTGTTTAATTTCATGGCTATTTCGCCATAGTGCTGCCATTTTTCCTTTTATTTAAGATGATTTTACATAAATTAACTTCAATGTAATTAGCCTGTTATATTGTGAATTATGAGAGACAGGGACAAAAACAGCTAAAATAATATGAAATCTATTTCAGTTAAATCTGCTGTCATAGAATATTAGTGTATACAGTAGTGGCTAACCCAAATCTGTTCAGAGATATAAAAGGAATTATAGATGTAGCACCTCAGCAACCAATAAATTTGATTTTATAATATGTAAAAGCCTTGGACTCAAGTGGATTGTAAAATTAAATTGTTTAAAGCAGTATACAGTATCGCATTAATCTTATGATCACTTACAAATGAGGTTCATTTAGTTTAATATATATATCGGGTAAGGTTAAAGCTTAAAATGTAAAACGGTAACTACTCATCAGGGCATAACTAGGCGTTTATTGTTTATTCACCAACATTTTGCATTAAGTAAGATTAAACAGATTCTTTTTTTATTCATTCAAATTTTCGTTAAAGTGATTATTCGTTCTTATGCATATTAAATAAAATTACTCAATGATTCACCTACGATAAAGTTTTATGGCAAATAAAATTTGATGAGGCAATGTTTACGAAACACTTAATAAAGGATGTGTCTCCTTTTATAGATATTGTTTCTCATATTAAACGCATTTTTTCCGCATAAGAGATGAGCTTAAAGTGTCATTCATTAATGCTTTCGGTTGCAACTTAATTGAGTGCCTTCCTCTCCCACCCAACAGAGCATGGCATTTAAATTAATATGAGATGTGTATTGAATAATAAAAAAATAATTTCTTCACTACAATTGATTGAACCTTTGTATGCCTGGCACTCCTTAAGTGATCAAGGTCATAAATTTTAATTATTTAGTAGGTTATAACAATTAAAATGTTTTAGTCTTTACCTTCTGGCATACAATTGTTAAAATCATTCATACATTGTTTGAATATTTTCATCTCTATAATATTTTTTTTCAATTTTGTTTTTTAAAAAGGTTAAATTCTTCATTACTGCCTTTGACCTTTTGGAGCGATTTTTTAATAGATACATCCAAGGGTTTTTCATTTACTTTTTGAAGCAATTACAACTACACTGAGAAACTTGTTTGCTCTAATGAAAAAAAGTAGATAAAGGCAAGAGACTATGATATAAAATTTGCAACCATCTTCTCTTCAGTTTATTCACAACTCCACATATTTCACAATATATATTGCTAAATCAGGAGTGGAATTTCAATACCAGGTCAAACTCCTACTAAGAGAGCCATGTCAAATGAAAGTATAAAAGTCCGTCACGCTTGGTCTGCGTAAACTAAGCAGATTCCCCGCGTGAAGTTTAACAATAGATAAATCTACATACCGTTAACACAACACCACAGTGAATATTAAGTGAATAAATGCAGACGATAATAAGAAACCTCCCGACGGAAAACATCTGAAATGTAAAAAAACAGTTCTGCCAACTTCTTACCGGAAAGAAAAGCAATTACTGTAAAAAACCTGAATATAACGTATTAATATGATAGAAAACCATTTACTATATCTAGTACTGAAATTTATAATGAATCAGAATAATTTTTATCTCAATCAATCAAATTTAAGTAGTCCAAAAACTTAAGAAGGGGGAGTGGTTAACAGAACATATTTGCATGAATATCGTATAATAAATGTCTCTTGAAAACAATAGGTGGTATTTACGCTTCGAATGATGTGGTTTATAACATAACTGAGTATCGTTTATGTAACATGAGTATAATTGGGGGTTTGCTGAAGGCTGAAAACTGCAAATATCTCGGTTAATATTTAAGATAGGGAATAAATGTATATAACAATACTTATAGTTAATTTAATTTGCAATAAGATTGGTTCTATTCAATGTTTCGATCCAACTTATAGTAACGGAGATATTTCGAATTTTCAAAATTCTTCCCCTCTAAACCCCCCCCCCTCCGCCTGGTCATTCAGATTTCAGCCGTTAACGAACTTGATCTTTCCTTTTACATAAAAGGACTAAATATCGAGTTTGGTAATGATTAAACATTAATTGCGACCGCTAGAGCGGTAACAGGCAAATATATATATATATATATATATATATATATATATATATATATATATATATATATATATATATAATTATGAACGGCCTGCCTATGAAATTATGAATAATTATGAACTGCCTCTTAAGCTCTTACCATATCATATAGTCATCAATAGCAACCGCTCAAAACCCGAATCCCTGTCGAATCCAAGAAACTGAATTTAAAAAAAAGTCCGTGACGCAGGGGCTGCGTAAACTAAGCAGATTTCCCATGTGAAGTTTTACAATAGAGAAATATACATACTAGTAACACAATACTACCGTGATTAAATACAAACGGTAATGAGAAATCTTTCAGTTAATTAAAATTAATTCCCAACTGAAACGGCTTCTAAATTGTAAGAATAATTTATATTTTAATAACTCAAATTTTAGTAGCCGAAGAACTAAAGAAGGGGGGGCGGACGAACAGAACGTATTTGCATAAATCACACAAAGTAAGGAAGGTAAGGTAAGGTTAGAAACGACAGGTAAGGTTAGAAGAAGCTTCCACCTGAGCCGAGAAATGACGGAAATGGCCGACCTAATCCGAACTATACCCGACCACAAACTTCATAAATCATTTTTGAATAGAATCAGAATATCGAATTTAATTGTGCAATAGTTTTATTAATCCAGAAATTTACATAGGAAAACTAATTCCATATACTGAATTTATTATACTGCTATTACATTTTGGCCAACAAGTTGCTACAGATGTATCTAAATATTAATAAATTAGATTCTTTCAATGGCAATAAAAAAAGGAAGGAAGTAGGGATTTCCTTATCAGCTACAAAATGGAAAAGATGAAGTCCGTTCAAAGTTCAGTATGAAACCAATTCAATCATAGTATTCGTTTGGCCTCTTCAAAAACTTGTGTATATTCCTATGTTTGTTGTAATTAGTATTATGAAGCATCTTTATATTTCAGCCGTGCTCTCAGTCAATACTTGTACCCTAATTCGGCATTTTGTATATTATGAATAAAATATTTTTTTTTAAATGGTCAATCCTTGATTCCTCGCCCTATAATTTTTACTCTTTACATATCAGTATTAAATATTAATTTATAAATATTTTTATATTACAAAAATAAAATTTAATCTGGATGTTATTAATTCAATCAATGCTTATAATTATAAACATAGAATTTAGCTCCCTTATGACGCTAACTTTCATTTTATGAACATTACTTTATGTAAATTTCAAATGAAGACTTACTTTTATCCGCAAAGTTGATACCAAATGCTCTACTTAAAGGAACTCTAAGCAGAGCATGAAGTATAAACTTTACCCTCTTGAATAATAATTCAAAATGCGTCCCTTTGATTTGCCGATAGCAAGAAACTAAATCCACAAAACAACGATCAAGCAAGCTAAGTAGATTTTCTACGTGTCAGACTTTTCATTTAAGATGTTAGAAAAAGAGCTATAATGGTGACCGTTAGAAAGTAAAAAATATATGTAGAAACGTACGTAAAACGATCTGTCTGTTTCTCATAAAAAGATGAAAGGTGAACATTTATCCCATTATAAGTTCTTTAACTTAATAAAGGATAGGAGGGAAGGGGCCTTATTAGACTTACTAAAGATAAATACACGGCATAAAAATTTAAAAAATCATTTGTTTAAAGATTCCTTCACGTTTTTATTCTTCGGGGGACAGAATTGATTCCAAATGTTTCGTCTCAATTTATTCTCGAGATCCACGAGAAATATGTAACGTTGACCCATACTTCTTTTTTCCGATGGAAACCACCAATATTTATATCATAAATTGAATATACGCAAACTTTAAATAAGAGTTGACCCAGGCACATGAAAAAAATGAACATGACCGAAAACGAAATGAAAATTTAAAAAATCATAAGTTTAAGTGTTCAGTAAGATCTAAAAAAATCACTGTTACTGTAATTATTAAGTATTTTTTCCTGTATATACAATTTCAAAGGTATGTTCTTCAAGAAAATCTGCGTTGTTGCAGAATATAAAATAAATAATAGTAGTTTCTATTTGAAATAAGAATGACTGAGTCAAGAAATCATATTACCAGTCAACATATACTACAATTAAATACGGACTTGAAATCCATAGAAAAAAGGGCAAATGACGTTCAAATGAATTATCTACCGCAAATAATAAAAACCTTAAGGAGGTGGCTCCTGGGGGCACCACATGTGTGTGTGTGTGTGTGTGTGTGTCAGAACACGAATTATGTTATATTTTCCACGGTAATAACTGATATATCTATAAAAAAAATGACCCCCCCCCCTTAACGTTTATTCTATTATTTTGGGGGACAGTGTTGATTCCAAAGATTTCCTCACTATTTTTCCCGAGAACCACTAAAAATATGATGTATTGACATCCTTTATTCCAATGGAAATCCCCATTTTTTACAGCATATTTTCAATCTGCGCTAAATTTAATGAAGAACAGGCCCAGGATCAGGAAAGAAATGAACATGACCGAAAACGAAATGAAAATTTAAAAAATCTAATCTTAAACATGTTCAGTTATACCTAAAAAATTATTTTACAGTAATCGTTAAGTATTTTTTCTGTATATAAAATTTGAAATGAAGGGTATATTTTTCAAATAAATTTGCGTTGATTTAGAATGCGAAAAAAAGAATAGGAGTTTCCATTTGAAATATGAAAAAAGGAGCCAAGAAATAATATTTCCAGTCAACATAGATCAAAATTACCAGTGGACTTTAAATCGTCAAAAAAGATAGAGTGGAAGAAGTTGAAATGAATTACCTACCACAAATAATAAAATCGTTAAGGAGGTGGCTTCTGGGACGCCATATGTCTGTGTGTGTGTGAGTTTAAAATTTAATTAAGAACAAACTGAAGCACACGAAACAATTGAACATGACCGAAAAGGAAATAAAAATTAAAAAAGTCCGTCACGCAGGGGCTGCGTAAACTAAGCAGATTTCCCACGTGAAGTTATACAATAGAGAAATCTCCATACGAGAGCCGAACTGTTACGGCAAAGGGCCGAACTAGCTTTTGGCGGGAAACTGTCATTCGTTATCGGCCCATATTTAATAAAAATGCAAATATCTCGGTTAATATTCAAGATAGAGAATAAATGTATAAAACAATATTTATAGTAAATTTAATTTAGAATAAGATTGGTTCTATACAATTGTTTGATCCGACGTATGGTAACGGAGATATTTCGAATTTTCGAAAATCCCCCCTCTAAACCCCCCCCTCCCACGGGTCAGATTTCAGCCATTAACGAACTTGATCTGTCTTTTTGCATAAAACGTTTAAATATCGAGTTTGGTAAGGATTAAACAAAAATTTCGACCGCTAGAGCGTTAACAGACAAATATATATAATTTTGAACGGACCTCATTTTCGTCATCTCCTGGGTGGGATCGATGGACATTTGAAGAAAAATTTCGAAAATCGCGTCATGAGTACGACCTCAATAGCTGATTTCCCTTATATCACAATTAACTACGAATTTGAAATCCATAGAACAAAAATTTTGAAAGATTTTATAATGAATTATATTCCGCAAATAATGTTTCCTCTCTATTTACCCCAAAACCCAAAAGAAATATGATATATTGACCCATACTTCCTTATTTCAATTGGAAACCCCCAATTTTTATTTCATAAATTGAATCTTCGTAAATTTTAACTAAGAGGCTCATGGAAGAAATGTACATGACCAAATATTAAATGAAAATTTAAAAAAAACCATATGTTTAAGGGTTCATTTAGCCCTAAAACGTTGTTTTACTGTAATTGTTAAGTTTTTTTCGTGTATATTAATTTTTAAGTGAAGGATTTGTTCTTCAAGACATTTAGCGTGAATTCGGAATATGAAATAAAGAATACAGTTTTTATTTGCAATAAGAATTACTGAGTCAAGAAATAATATTTCCCGTCAACGTATATCACAAATAAGTAGAGATTTCAATTCCATAGAAAAAAAGGGGTGTAAGTCGTTGAAATTATCTACCGCAAATTATAATAACCTTCAGATGCCTCCTGGGGCACCATGTGTGTGTGAGTGCGTGTGTGTGTTTTAGAACATAAGAAATATCTAGTGATTGTGTTATAGTTTCCTCGATAATAACTTATATATATATAAATGCGTGTCCCACCACTCCTTAACGTTTTTTTTATTTGTGGGACAATATTGATTCCAAAGATTTTCTCACTATTTTTCCCGAGATACACGAGAAAAATGATATATTGACCCTTACATCCTTTAATGATGAGCAGGCCCAGGCACAGGAAAGAAATGATCATGACCGAATGTGAAACGAAAATTTAAAAAAAAAATATGTTTCATAGTTCATTTAGTCCTAAAAACATTGTTTTACTGTAATTGTTAAGTATTTTTTCCTGTATATTAATTTTCAGGTAAAGGACATGTTCTTCAGGAAATTTAGCTTGAATTCGTAATATGAATTAAAGAATGGTAGTTTCCATTTTAAATAGGAGTGACTGAGTCAAGAAATAATATTTCCCGTCAACATTTATCACAATTAACTTCAGATTTCAAATCCATAGAAAAATAGGGGTGTAAGTCGTTGAAATGAATTATCTATCTCAAATAATAATAAAAACTTCAAGGAGTGCGAGTGCGTGTTTTAGAACATAACATATATATCTAGTGATTGTTTTTTTAGTTTCCACGGTAATAACTCATATTGTACGTATATAAAAATGAATATCCCACAAGACCCCCCTCTTTAATGTTTTTATTATTTCAGGGACAGAAATGATTCTCAATTTTTCCTCTCTATTTACCCCAAAATCCAAGAGAAATATGATATATTGACCCATTCTTCGTTATTTCAAATGGAAACCCCCAATTTTTATTTCATAAGTTGAATCTACGTAAAATTTAGCTAAGATTAGGCCCAGGTACATGAAAGAAATGTACATTTCTTCAACGTCTTTGGTATTTGTGGGGCAATATTGATTCCAAAGATTTCCCCACTATTTTTCCCGAAACCCACGATAAATATGATATATTGAGCCATACATCCTTATTTCCATTGGAAACCCCCAATTTTTATTTCATAATTTGAATCTACGCAAAATTTAATTAAGAATAGACCCAGGCTCATGAAAAAAATGAACACGACCGTATATGAAATGAAAATTTTAAGAAACATACGTTTAAGGGTTCAATTAGTCCTAAGACCATTTTTTTACAGTAATTCTTAAAAAATGTTTCGTGTATATTAATTTTGAAGTGAGAGTTATATTTTTCAAGAGATTTACCAGGGATTCGGAATATGAAATAAAGAATGGTTCTATGGGAAATAAGAGTTACTGTGAGTCAAGAAATAATATTCCCCTTCAATGTATATCACAATTAACAACGGATTTCAAATCCATAGAAAAATGGGTGTAAGTCCTTGAAATTATCTACCGCAATTAATAAAACCTTAAGGAGGTCCCTCCTAGGGCAACATGTGTGTGAGTGCGTGTTTAGAACATGAGAAATATCTAGTGATTGTGTTATAGATTCCACGATAATAACGAATATATATAAAGGCGTGCCTTAGGAAACCCCTCCTTAACGTTTTTGTTATTTGTGGGACAATATTGATTCCAAAGATTTCCTCTCTATTTTACCCGAGATACACGAGAAATATGATATATTGACCCATACATCGTTATTTCAAAACCCCAATTTTTATTTCGCAATATGCATGTACGCTAAATTTAATGAATAACAGGTGAAGGAAAGAAATGAACATTAGGTTTTTTCCTGGTTTGAAATTTCAAGTGGAGAGTATGTTCTTCAAGAACTTGCGTGGATTTAGAATTTGATATAAAGAATGGTGGTTTCCATTTGACATAATAATGACTGATCATGAAATCATATTTCCAGTCAACGTATATCACAATTAACTACGGATTTGAAATCCATAGAACAAAAATGGTGAAAGATTTGAAATGAATTATATTCCGCAAGTAATTATATCCTTAAGAAGGTGGCTCCCGGGGCACCATATGTGTGGGGTGTGTGTGAGCTTGTGTCCAAGCACAAGGAATATTTCGTGGGTATGTTATATTTTCCACGATAATAACTCATATATGTATATAAAAGATTCGTATCCCAGGAGCCACCCCTAAGGATTTTATTATTTGGGTGACAGTATTGATTCCCAAGATTTCCTGTTTATTTTTCCCCGAAAACCTCTAGAAATATGGTATATTGGCCCATACATCCTTATTTCCAATGGAAATTCCCCTTTTTTATATTTTATTTTCGTCAATGCTAATTTTTAATGAAGAACAAGTCCAGTCACAGGATTGATATGAACGTGACAGCAAACTGACTGAAATTTTTAAAAATAATATGTTTAAGGGTTCATTTAGACCTAAAATCCATGTTTTACAATGATTATTAAATATTTATTCCTGTATATAATTTTTAAGTTAAGTGTATGTTCTTTAAGAAATAATATGAAGTATAGAACGAGAGTTTCCATTAGAAATTTGAAAATCAGAGTCAAGAAATCATATTTCTTTTCTACATAGATCACAAATAACCTCGAATTTGAGATCCTCTAAAAAACAGTGCGGAAGGCGTTGAGGCGGCTCGCCGAACACCGTGTAATATATGTCAGTCAGAGTGTAAGGAGTAAGGAGGAGGAGGTAGTGAAAAAAAATGAATTTATACCCCATTGAAAGAAGCTTTAGAATCATTTAAAAATACCTTAATATCAGAATTTACGGGTATATAATCGCGTCATCTTCCAAATAGACCCCATAATGAATAAAACACCCTGTGTATTTAAATTCTTGAATGGTACGGAAAACGAAAGAATAAAATGTAAATTGAGTAGGTCTGAAGGAGAGCGGATTGAAGTTTCCCAAATGAAAACGAGCGAAGCCAAGGAAGCCGAGTGAATTAATTGGCACTGGGCAAGGGGCGGTAGGGGAATCAGCGCGAGACGCTACGGTGCACGCGCTGCGCACCCCTCCTCTCTTCCCCACAGCCTCCCCTGCCGCCCCTCCGCTTCCCCTGCCGCTCCTCCGCTTCCCCTGCCGCCCCTCCGCCGCCCCTCCGCTTCCCCTGCCGCCCCTCCGCCGCCCCTCCGCTTCCCCTGCCGCCCCTCCGCTTCCCCAACCGCCCCTCCGCCGCCCCTCCACCTGCCCAACCGCCCCTCCGCCGCCCCTCCACCTGCCCAACCACCCCTCCACCTCCCAGACCACCCCTCTACCTCCCAGACCACCCCTCCGTTTATCCTTTTCCTTCAACCACTTGTCAACAGCCAGAGCGGCGTGACCTAGGTCAGAACTCTGTTCTCCGTCTCCGCGCTGGACTAAAGGACGTCATGTATTCTGGCACTTCAATCTTTCGCTCATTCTTCTGTATCCCCACTGCTATGGATACTTCTGACAGTGAGGAAGATATACCTATGGAGGTTAGACAAAAGGTAAATGTTTAATATTGGCCGATGATGTTTGCTTCTCCGTTTATTCAGTGGTTTACATATAAATTATGAAATTATATTCATTCCATTAGCTCTTTATTAAAAGTAGCATCCATCTTCTTCTATAGTTTATTTTAAGGGAAATAAATTACTCAACTTAGTTTCCCTGACTGATTTTCAATAACAACCCGGAATTAAGTTGTCCTTTTAACGTAAATTTGTGAAAATTTTCATATCTTACAAACGAAAACTTATTTTTTTTGAACTTAAAAGACTGTGATAACATTACGTTATTTTAACTTTTTTCGGGATAAAAAAGATAAATTATGCTCAGCATCATTTAGAAGATTTTGAAGTTATTCTTTTGTTTTAAATTGGTAAAAGAAACTTAAACTTAATTTTCTATAAACTTAATGTAGTTATTTAAAATTTGGGAAAACGAAGATCATTTACTTGAAAATTAATTCTAAATGTTCCATTATACCAGATTGTTACTAAATTGCTGTGAATTATTGAATTTTTAATAACTTGGAAAGAAATTCTTAAAAGAATAGATTATAATTTTGCTGATTGCAATAAGTATAAATTTTAGATTTATTTTATAAATCCAGAAAGAGAAAGAAGGAAAATCACGTAATATATCTTATTATGTTCTTAATTTTGTAAGATAATAATTAAATACTTCGCGTGGAAAATATTTTTCTAATAAGTATTCTTATAAAACAAAACCTTCATAAAAGTATTTCTTCAATTATTTAGAAGTTTTCATAATTTTCTATTTTATCTAGCTTGAACTTACGTTACTTCTTAATTAGTAATAACGTTATCAGAATGGATTTAAGCTTTCTTATTTAGATCTAAAGTTTATCTTAAAAAGTCACTCGTCAAGTCACAATTTTTTATAAAAGTTAGTTTCATTCTATATCAGTTTGTCTGTGCCCTATTAGTTGAATTCTGACTCGTTTATACAAAAATTGAAAATATATACAATCATATATTTTATTTTAATAAAATATTTTTTAAATGTAATACAAATGATTAATAACAATAATTTGGTTTTTGAGTTCATTTTATGGAAAATTAAAATATTCATTTGTTTTCCCCGTAAATGGAATGTAATAACAATTATGATGGTATAAATTGCTCCAAAAAACGAAGTGTTAAATTATTTGAATAAAGTGCTATCATTCAAAAACAAAAACCATCTTATAACGTGAAAAAAAACAATGCATTAACTGTAAAACAGTGCACATTTGCTTCAAAATTGAATTTTATTTCAACTTCAACACTATGAAAACTTTTGTTTTTATTTTAAACTAATGTCAATGCTATTCCTTATTTTTAAAATCACACAAATAGAAATTCCGCCGCATTTTTCTCATAAGATGTTCTTTATTTTTCTGGTCATTGGATTAAAAAGACATCGTGTATTATCATAATATTTAATTTAACTAGCCTTTAATCCATGAAATGGTCACTATAGCTTCCTATTATTTAAAATCTATTCAAAAATTAGAGTATACGTTTAGTTCTTTTCTGATTTAGATCCTTACATATTGCTTAAAAAATATTCTTTTCTAAATATTTTCACCCTCTTAATTGATGTTTAAAAAATGTATGTTATTAACTATACCTCTAAGATATAATTCATATACACTTAAATTAATTTGATCTAAATAGGCTTCTATTAACTATGTATAAACATAATTACTCTTCCCTTCTATACGATACATCATTAACGTCTGCAAAATTTGTTTCTCTAACAGTATAGTGAATTTTAGTGAATATTAGTGATATAAATTATTGTAAGGTTAAATGAATAAAATATAAAATAATGAAATCTTGAGAGCTTTTATTTTTAATTTAAAAGAAGTACAACTCCTAAAACTAAATTTGACATAATAAGCGATAAATATACATATTTCAATGTAAATTTAAATATTAGATGCTATAGATAAAACGAGAAGTAATATAGTCCATTAACAATTACCAACGAAATGATATAATTGTATTCATAAAATAAATACGTTAACACTGTACAGACCAAAATTGTAGAGTAGGACAATTATAGATTTTCATATACATATGTAGTGCACATTTGTAAGCACAGGTAAACCTGGTATCCATTGGCAAACTTTTATAATGAAAACATCGGTATTAAATATCAAACTAGTCAAAAACGTTATTTGTTCTTTGAATGGTTTGTACTGACCATAAAAATGTATAGTGTTTTATAATCAAAAGTAGAAAACGTAAGGTTCAATTGTAAAAACATTTTAAGCATTTCATAACGATGTGCTATAAGCTAGTTTATAATAATTTTAATGACGTGTTAAAAATACAGACAATTGCTTTAACAATTTACCTGTTTCCGCTTTTTTTCTGAAGGTTCTGAAGGTGAAAATAATTAATTCTTCTACCCTTAAAAAGTTAGAAAAGGCGCAACTAATAAAGCTTACCATTGAAAATGATTTGTATTGGCTATTAATTTAGACCTGACCGTAATGAAGGTTAGGAAAAGTATTTTTTATTTCCCTATTTATGAAATTCGAATATCTATATTCAAAATATCGGATATATTATTATTAGGTTTTTAAAGGAAATAATAATTAATTCTCCTGCCCTTTGTTCAATCGTTATTGTATCATACTTGAAGTAAAATAGTTAATTAAAAAAATGAAGTTAAAATATCTGTAATAGTTTTAGCAAGCATGGATTATTTTCCTTTATTTCTATCTCAATAACCAAATTATATTTTCGGTATATAGACACTAAATTACAAGGAAAATTAGCCAAGAAAAGCTTTTTAGCTTAAAAAATAACTTTTTCTAAGCTATTTTGCAGTTTAAAATTCCAAATGTAGTAGTTGATTTCAAGATCTAATCTATCTTAAGAAAGAGTTAAAAATCATTAAAAAATGACAAAAGTGTAGTACCATTTATGTCAAACAACAAACAATTATGTGGAAAAAATCACGTTTTATATGTACAGAAGCAAGTCTTAGAAATTGTTTTCTTTTAAAACAGTTAAATGAAGTTTTTTTTTCAAAATTTGATGTTATATGAAATGATTTTAAATATTTTATTTTTTATGAAAGGTATACATACATATTATTTTCTTATCTTTCTAATTTTTAAGTCAAACATGCAATATTGAATCGAATTTTTGAAGAGAGGACTATTGATTGTGTCTTATTATCTTATATTCTTTAGTTGATTTAACCCTACGCCTCATTATATTACAGTAACATGTATTGTTTTCAAATATTGCAGTTTGGACATGTAAGATCATTTTTTATTGTCTAATAATTTATTCCTACTCACAGTTTTTCGTCGAATGTAAGGTATTCCAAGCCCGAAATTCCCATCGAATTGAAAAAAAAATCAGCATGAAACATTAACTTTGATTTTCTATAGACGTGATAACGTCTGAGCGAATATCCATATCAGTGAAACTCGGTATATGGCTCTTATTCGAAATGTGGAAACTTGAATATACAATTGTAAATTTCACCCTTGCTATTATGGACACAGAAAATATATATCACACCTTTTCCGGTTAGCATAAAAAGAACAAGTAAATCATATTATTCTTTGATTAAATTCATACATATAGATATTTACGCTTTTCTATTAACTTTCCGTACAACTTTATCTTTCGCCAGGAAACTGCTTTTGCTATTTTTCAAAAAGTGTGAATTCCGACTTGCTTTTTCAGAAATATAAAATTTTTGTCGTCAAATTGCAGTGAGTGAATTTTCATCTAAAAATTTGCTAAGGAGTAAATGCACAAGGGATTCCGAAAGGTTTGGGGTGTTTCCTGGAAGGGAGGACTTTTTAAATGAATAAATTTTCCTAATTTAATAGATTTTATATTTTAATAAATTTAAAGTAGTTCAAATAACTGGGATCACAATTTCTGTAATAAGTTTTGTGAATCTCTTCCTTTTTTTGTCATCTGAATACTTTTTTTTTTAAATTTAGACAGCTCTGTAAAAACCGAAACGTAAATGCTTTTTAGATTAATAACTCAATTATTCATTTTTTTTTTTTTTGGATCGATGCGGATCCTTATGCGGATCGTCGGACGGCTTATGAAATACAATGCACCGTGGACTGTGAGACAGGCAGGCATTTAGAACTTTTTAAGTTAAAAATCCACGAAATGGCTCCTTTCGTTCATTTGCACCTTCTAAAATGTTTTAATCTAAACCAAACACTTGCAAAACTTAGTTAGATTATTAATCAATAAATATTTTTAAATATTGTTTTTGTCAATAATTCATTAATTCTAAAAAAACTATTAAGGTATAATTATTAGTTTTAATATATGATGCACAATTTGGTATCCATCAAATTTCATTTACTCATGTATCTCGCATAAAAGAGGTTTCGTGAAAACATTACCTTGTATTTTAGCTACAAATAAATGTTTAATGGGATATTGGCTTATTGCTAAATTGAGAGGAGCAGGAATAAGGATTTCACTAACTCCGAAAACTCATACATACATCTCCATGAAGTGAATAAATAAATATATACACCCATTAAACATTACATGTTACTGGTTCATGACACCCCGCCTTTTTGGCCATTTTTTTTTTTGGAATATGAATCTAGAAAATATATGAATATTTTTGTACATTTAGGTTAATAGGATAAATTATAAAGGTAATAAATTTATGAGAACATTTATTTTTCATTTATATAAAAATGCCATGAATTGTTTGTATTTTGTTTATTTGTTTGACAATCATGGATTATATTGCTCTGTGAGTATTTGAGGTAAATCATAATTTATGAAATAATAAATATTATTCAAAGAGTTGAATAAATAATCAGATTCTAACGACGAATAACAAATATTTACAAATTTTAAAAGAGATTAAACGAGATTGAAAAGGGGCTTTTTAAATGCGTTTATTTGTACAGTACTTACAATTCCATGATTATATTTAAAATAAGGCTCAATAAATATAAGTCATAGTTGTGTTGCTTTTGTCTAGTGTTTATTTGCGCATCTTGATATCCAATTGCTATTGTGCCTAAAACGTGAATAAAGATTAATTATGAAAATAATTCCTTGATTTATTGAAATTAAGCTTGCTTATACCGTATAGTATTTCTTTAATGTAATATACATAAAAAAAAGGTTTTATAGAAAATATTTTAAATTATTTGATTATTTACTCACAAGGTGCTACATTCCTTGAAGAACCAGTGGCTCTTACAACATCTTGGACATTTTCTAACCAGGCTCAGCAAGTCATCCTCCAGGACATCTGGCCACATTTGTATGAGCCTACATCTTCCAACGCCCTCTTTGCGTACCTTATAACCAACCCCTAGGGGAGTCTGTCAGGTTCCTTTCTTTCTGTAATGCCCCTGTTTACCAGACCAGCATTGCTCTCCTGTAATTCTATGTTTCAGTTTCCATTTCACTAATGTGCAAAGCATGGCCAAGATTTCTATATCATTCACATTGCTTTTCAAGAGAACAAATTAATTATGAACATCAATATAATATTCATTTGTCTTCTCCAGAGCCTAACCGATAAATGTCTACTTTATTTCACCCAGGCATATAATCTGAAGGTCTTCAGCCTACCATATGAGTGATGTTAGTATTGCTGCTTACTATCGAGAAGTATTTAATTACATCCCCAATGTTTTAAAATTTCAAATGTATGTAAGGAGCAGGTCTCACATGGTACTAATCTACATTTTAATTCACCATATCGTGTAGATTCCTTGGGTAAATATTTTAGTCCACCAAATTGTCCTTAATGAGAATGAGGTTGCACCTACCCGTAGAAAAGGTTTAATAACAAAAAATGTTGGCTAAAAATTTCCATCCGTCGATCTCATCCCACGATTACCCAATTAGACTTTTCGAATGCCTAATCTGAGATGATTTCAAGTGATTCGAATGGTTGAGTATAATAATAAACCCTTTCTAATATGGGTTTCCTCTTTTTTTTGTTCCTTCTCTTCTCAGTGGGTCTTAGAGTTTTTACCTTTTTTTGTTCGGAAACTATTGCTTGAATACATTCTACAATCATCTAGTGAAGTTTCACATAGTGAAACCCCCTTTCTAAATGATAGCAATATCTCAAAGCGCGCCTGTCCCAGTATTATACATTCCTACATTTCTTCTATATCATAGACTATGTTGCTCTATCACAAAACAAAATTTTGTCCTTGCCAAACCGGTTCATACCTCACTTTATTCATGGAAAAAAATGCAGGGTAGAGTTATGTTTATAGGGCATTTCCTTAAGGCCCTTACGAAATAATTTTATTTTTATTAACAACAGATATTGTTCACGGGATTGATAATTGACTGAAGCAATTATATATTGCTGATATTGATTAAAAAACGTGTACAACCAAATAGCTAAGGTCCAAACCAGGTTAAAGAATAGCAATACTTTTAGCAAGATATGAAAATTAAACATTAAAAATTATATGACTATGATGAGATTAAATTGGAGTTTCTTGGACCTTGCCAGGTTACATTCAAGAGACAATTTGACTTTGCCTTAGAACGTATTATTGTCTGAACTAACCTAAAATGTCATGTCTTTTAAATGACTTACACCTATTTAATTTCACGGATCCACATAGGATAGCCAGCCAGTGACAACCAATTATAAAATATTTCATACCCGCTTCACCTCCACAGTAAGACTCGCCCAAATTTAGAACAAAAACTGGAAAGTAATGTAATACTTCCAATATAAAATATACCTAGTACCAAAGAGAAAAATCCCTACCTCAATTCTCAGATGTCAAATATACGCAGTCGACCATGAATCTGTATTTTTCACAGAAATTTAAAAATGAAAGATATTACGTTGGAAGCAAATGGACAAAACAGACTCGAAACAAAACGAAAACTGAGCTAACAAACTCATGTGGGGCTCTTTTCACTCGCCACAACAATGTCATCAAAAAATTCACAGAATCCGGGAAAAAGCAAGCATGATCTCGACGGTTCGTAGAACAAGTGTAAGTCCTTTTAGTCTTTCCAACATATTTCTCTTTCGAGAAATCAGCTATTTAAGTTTTCCTCGCAACTTTAAGTAGTCATCTTATGCCCACCAATCCTAACGAGTGAATGACAAAAATCGAGTGCGTTTGTATTTTCGCATACTTATTTAGGGACACATTGAATATATCTATACAAAATAAATCATATATTTGTCTGTTAATGGAATTTTTTATACTTTATATTTTTATTCAGTGAGCTCAACATTTTATTTTTCGTGGAATAGTAAAAAACTACGTTTCTTAATGACTGTAAGAAGTGAAATCACATTAGAAATGGGTATTTGAAAGAGGACGGGGGAAATCGTAAATATCACTGTTATTATCCAGCGCCCTGAAAAATGTTTTAAATATTTAACTTAAATTAGCATAACAGATTATCATGGCATTTGTAATTATAATCTGTAATTTTTAATTTATGGGTTCTCTATTTTGTTTTATTATTATAAAAAAGGTACCCTTGATCATATATTTCCATTACCTTGTGTCCTAAAAAATAATGAAGAATTATGATTGTGCTAATTTACTATTCAGCGATTCATGAGAGTGACTCTGATATTTCACTGTATCGCCAATGTTTTCCTAGGGAACGGTATTAGAGAATAACTATTTTCTTCCATTCTTTGGAGCCCAGTTCATAGCAACACCTGGGTGTAGTGCTTTTGCTCACCTCACCATTTCATCATTCGGATGTAAAACGTAATGCCCATAATTACACATTACCGGTAGTATAAATCAACGACGTGTAAACAAAGATTGAAAGTAAATTCTAACGACAAGTTAAACATGAATTGAATGTTTATTTCATGATCATGTAGAAATTTAAAACCCTTGATGTGACTGGCGAAACATTCGTTAAATCGGTCTGTTTCTTCATTTAATCTAGCCACCTGTCGCATTGCTGCGTGTCGATTTGGAAGGCATGACCCGCAAGTTACTTCAGTCAAAGGCGTCCTTAATCACGACTACCCAAGTATTCATTGGCCGACCCTGTGGTTGTAGTAACTCAACAGTTCAGATCTCAGGGATGGGAGAAACTTATCCATACGCATCCTACTGATATATACATCACATGGGTAAATTGGGGAAGTAATCTCAATTTGCTCTTTCACTTATCTCAAATAAAGCAATTTTGATGCTTCAAGATGTTCTTAGTGGGTGTAGGGCTCAATGGAGTATGCCAGTAAGGAAAAAGGTGTTTTCAATGACGGCCATCTTGGCGCCCTTGGACACCTTCTGTCTGCCAATAAACCCTTGTTTATTCCGCTGTGGCTCCGACCAGCAGATCTCAATCATTATTTAGCTCACCTTCATTTTCCATAAAACATTATATAAATTTATTTTTTAGTTTGCCTTCAATATAAGATCCTTGTAAAGTGCAGTGGAGAAAGAAGGATTAAGAGGCGTCTGAAATCTATACTGGAAACTTCTCCGTTTCTATATAAAATCTTACAGACAATATAAAGTTGTTATTGTGTATCATGCTGAGGGACGCATGAACGCATACGCGCGATTGCACGCGCGCATACACACACACAAAGTGTTCAAATCGGTTTTCTAGGGGCAATAACATTAAAGGTAATATGCTTTGCGATCTATGGTAATGGTGTCCTACCCAAATGAAAAAGTCCGTCACGTAGGGGCTGCGTAAACTAAGCAGATTTCCCTCGTGAAGTTATACAATACAGAAATCTCCATACGAGAGCCGAACAGTTACGGCAAAGGGCCGAACTAGCTTTTGGCGGGAAACTCCGTCCTAAGTTATCGGCCGAAATATAATAAAAATGCCAATATCTCGGTTAATATTCAAGATAAAGAATAAATCTATATAACAATATTTATAGTAAATTTAATTTACAATAAGATTGGTTCTATACACTTTTGTGATCCGACGAATGGTAACGGAGATATTTCGAATTTTCGAAAATCCCCCCTCCCACTAGGCCGATTTCAGCCATCAGTGAACTTGATCTGTCTTTTTGCATAAAACGTTTATATATCGAGTTTGGTAACGATCAAACAAACATTGCGACCGCTAGAGCGTTAACAGACAAATATATATAATTTTGAACGGACCTCATTTTCGTCATCTCCTGGGTAGGATCGATGGACATTTGAAGAAAATTTCCGAAAATCGCGTCATGAGTACGACCTCAATAGCTGATTTCCCTTAAGGGAAATCTGCTAAAATGCTTTACAAACTAAATAGCTATATAGATCATGTTTGTTTGGTGCTTATTTAATGTGGAAAAGCAAATTCAAAATGGGGGAATTATTTCTATACCAATGGAAGAGACCCTGGATGTTTTTAAGAGATCGGGATCGTAAAACAACACATCAACTGTGATCAATTTTGTATTTGTGGTTATTAATTTTAGTATTTTATAGGAAAAGTATCATGTCCTACTTTTATTAATATAAGGTTTAGTATGTACCGAAGTTTTTCACTAGCTTTAAATCTGGTCCTATTTACCCACCAATCAATTTATGTCCGATACTAACTTAATAGTAGATATAAAAGTCAGTTTGTTTACCAGATGTAGTTTTACAGCCGCGGAACTTTGGTTATTAATTCAATGCTCAAAAGATAAAATAAGCCACAAACGATGAAATTAATGGGCGTGCCCGAAGTTGAAGATAGTCGGAGAAATGGAATATATTTATTTGTAAAAATATTTAGCATCGCCAGTCGCGCGTTCTTGGTGAATTTCTCGCGAAATTGAGAACATACCCCCTCATCTCATCAAAAAATGTTCTACTTTGCGGAATTAAGTCAATTAATTCCAAAGACGTATTCAGGGTTCATTGACGGCTACCATAGAATTGTCTGGTTTAAATAACACAAATACACACACTCACACACATGTGTTTATGCGAGAGTGTGTGGGTGTTTGTATGTATATGTATATATACGGTGAACGGTGAAGACATTGATAGAGCACGGGCTGACAAAAGATGATTTGAAGGAGTTATCCACGCTTATACTAAAGTCATCTATAAGAATCGTCAATCACCATTTATACAAAAAATAAAGATGAAAAAGTTAAGCTGCACTCTCACCTGAGATACCCCCCTAATTTATTCCAAATTTTCATTTAAAATTTAAACAAAATTAAAAAACAAAACATTATTACCAAGAAATTGGCAGGAGGCTGACCATACAGGTACCCTCAGAAAGAGGGCAGCTTATTTTGTTTGTTTGTATCAATACAATGAAAATATAACCAATAATTCATTTTTAATTATTTGTAAATGGTATGAGATGGAAATGATAGTGCACAGAATATATAATAAACGAATATGATGTAAATGGAAACTCTAACTTTTGATATTATTTATTCAAGAAGTACATATCAACTGTTAAAACTGTAATTTGTTTTTACTTTACCGTCACGAAAGGTTTTTTTTTCGAGTTCGCGCGTTATCTTCTCACGCATAAAATTTATATTTCTTTGAAAGTATATCAGTAATTGCTTACTGCCAAGTGATTTTGGACAATTAAAGTTGAATGCGTATACACACGTTACCCTTCACATAGTATAAGCATGTCTCTACCAATTTTCTTAGGCTCTGGAGTGGAGGCCAACTAACGAAAACATCTCCCTCCAACTTCATAGGTATTTGATAAGAGTACGTCTACTGAGGAATTTCATATCATTTTTGAAAATTTGGAGCACTTCAAGTCTTTTTCAATATTTGTTTTTCTAAGGTAAGTAAAAACTTTTTTTTTCATTTTTTATTTCTTAAATTCGACCATTATACATTAGATGTTATTAGACAATATTTGACATGCGAAGTATCGAAAACACTTGCCATATGTTTACATTTTCAACATTCTACAAGTCAGATATACATCATGAATTATTCTTATGGGTGAGTGTTCACTTAGAAGCTCTAGAATATGTCATGCATTGATTAAAACAAGTCATACTTTTTTTTTATATGTTTTTTGGAAATATAACAAAACTCTACTAAGAGCCGAAAGTGCTTTTTCCCCAATAAATATTTAACTGAAAAATTCTTATCATATTCTGCACTTGAAAGTCAAATTAAGTACATTCGATTGCTAACATTGTGCAAAGATAAGTCAGTGTATTAAAGCAGTGGTTGGGAAACAAAACTAAAATCAAATGATATGCATTTTGGCATATCACATATATTTCAAGGTTACATTTTTCTAAATATTTTAAAATAATGAAAATTAATGAAAGAGTAAAAAGCTAAAAAGATGTTTAAAAAATATTTTTTATATAAAATATAATAAGCAGGTGGAAATAACCAACAGCAGTTATTCCATCTCTACAACACCTTATATAAGCCTCCATAGGCTTAAGGAAATAGTAGTAATGCGGTATTATTTTTATAGAATAATTTAGCCCCTGTTGCTGGTCTTTGTGTCTTATTTTTTTAATTTCATTTTTATTTAATTTCGTTCATCTTTAATAAGTAGAAAATCATACAGTAAGAGATGTGTTTCTTCCGAAATGTACTACATGAATTAGTTTTCTGCCCCTGACTTCTGACTTCCTATATTCGTTGGCTCCTTTGTGCGTGATATGAGGTTTAGAAGCAACGCGGGAAAAAAAATCAGGGAATTAGGATTGTTTGAAATCAGGAATAAAGTTTGGACTGCTATTAGATCTTGAACAAGAGTTATACATTTTGTGTTATTTCCTATTTCTCAAAATTCTTCTATTCTTTCTAGCATTTTCGATCGAATTGCTGTTGAGATTGGGTTTTGTAGAAAGAACAGGATTTTCTGGGCTACGATGCCTGACCGAGCCCAGCGTCCGCATTCCAAAAAACTCATGAATTCTCTGGCAGACTCCGCTGTAAAGTGCAAGATTCAACTACAAGAGTTATATCACCTACTTGGTAGCTTCTTTTGATTAATTTTGTAGCTGTTTTAAACAACTCAACGTTATTTTTTCCCATCGATAATTTAATTATTTTTATATAAATCATTAATAATTACTGGCAGTGTATTCCGTTCTAAAAAACAAAAATACACAGCATCTTCTTTACGTTGAAATGAATGCAATGGACAATTCAAAACATATTTTTCAGCTTTTCAAGATATTTTATATTTTTCAAAATTTTCAATATATTTTATATATTATATTCAGACACATTAGCGTATTTAGCAAATTACGAATTAATATTGCACGATTCTAAGGCAGGAAGGTTATATAAAAGAAACGATACATAGAAATAATGAACGTTTTCGAAAAGAATTAGGTTATTCCTAAAGTGTAGACTGGATTTTCCTCCAAATATTGATCTCAATTCCCGAGAATTTTTCAATTTAAACGTATATAGGTTGTTAAGAAAAAGAGGAAAACCCGTTTTTAAATGAGCTTTATATCTCTTTTCAATTTTCCTGTTTTGTTTCTACTTTAACACTCGGTCCGTTCCACTTAAAACAAATTTTCTGAAAACGTACTTGTTCTCTATAAAACATTGTTAGCAGCTTAAAATGATAATTTCGTGTAGGAAAAGATTTAATTTATCATGTCTTTATAAATTCCTAGAATTCTATGATAATGCTTAACTTCTCGATAGACAATTATACTCGTTTGCTTACTGTCAAGCAATATGGTGCGTAATATTTTGTTGAATTGTAGGAACCCAAAAAAAACAAACGAAATTGAAACATAAAAATAATATAGTGGTGTTATTTTCTTAAACGTCGTTTCAATAATCATAAAAAATTTAGTACCTTTTTGGAATGTTAGATCATGGACCCTCCATTTTAGTGCATTTTCATGCTGGTCAATTTTTTTGTAGTAAATATTCAGAGATACAACGTGTATTAGTAATCCACAAAGAGGGAATACTTCGTAATCAAGTTGGACCAACTCGAAATTGCCATAAATTCGGTTATTGTGCCACGTGGAGACCAATTACTAACCATTTCAGAATGCCGTATTTTTCTCGAGGAAAGTGGGTACATGAGTTATAAACGCCTTTCATTTCTTGATTGACTCTTTCGAGTTGAGCTCTGTCAATTGCAAATTGCATATTGAAGTCAAGAATTAGGGTTGTGTATTTTGTCAATGACATCCTTCTTTTCCATTAGACCCGTATACTACTCAGTTTATTATTTCTACTTGCCGTCTGGTTTTCGTCCTTGTAACAATAATCGATAGTCTCTCGGTTTTTATTAATCCACTTAGGTTCGGACTTCTTGCAATAATAAGAAAAACTATGGCAATAGGAGTCCGCCAGAGTCTTTATTATTAACCATCCCCGTTAATTTTCTTTCCATTTTTCTAAAAGAATATTAAAATAATTGAAAATTTGAATATTAATTCTTGGTTTTCAATTATCATTCTTATGATTAATAAAATTATTGAGTCTTGTTTATAATTGCTCAGTATTAATAATTGATCATATTTCTTTTATCGGGTTAATATAAGAGAAAATTAATGAGACTAAGGATTGTGGAAGGAGTAAATAGTTATAAGGCTCAATATAGATAATGATTGTTGAATTTTATTTATATACTTTGTAGATTCTACGATTAGCAATAAAAGCAGTCATAACACAGTTATGTAAAATATTAACTTACCGTTAGCAGTTAGAGATTGTTTTGAATTTATTATGTAATTATCGAAAAAATATAATTAATATTCTGTGTGAAATTCAATCCTTAGTTTTTTAATTAATTATTAATAACGGTGTATTTATAGAGAAATGTATATATCGAAATCCATTCTTTAAAAACATTTAAATCATTCTTAAGAAAAATTGAATAAATTTATGTTTATTATATTTTACTTTTTGTTTTTGTATGAAAACTGAAATACTATAATAACAAAAATGTGGAATTTAAAATTCAATATGGCCAGGCATATATTTAATGTATCACCATCGGTATAGAACATTTTCAACATACTCTTGTGCATCAGAAATAGATAAATGATTTAGCCAAACAATACTTGAATTTGTTTCGATTAGGTACCGAATCTTTTGTAAAACATGATTCACAAAGTTTTCAATTATGGTTGATGGATAACTATGACTAGGTTCATCGTTGTGTGACAACAGGCGTCTTAATTTCTATTTTATTACATTTTACCCATGCTATCGGTACTCCTAATTTATGCTACTTTAAATTTTTATTGCGTTCATTTACGACAACCCTTTCCAGTTAGAGTGTAACACAGTAAACCATTAAGGTTCCCAGGGTCCCTTCAAACATTATGCTGGAAGTTTAACAATGACTAAATTCGTTCAAAAAAGCATTTTTCACGCCCTAGCAGCTGGCAATAAATTCTTAATGTAACTTAGTTATGCATTTCGTGAATTTCAATTATACTCTAGGATTCGGTATAAATAAGCAGGGGTTTTTTTTTCCATAAGCAAGATTTTGTTTGTTTCCTGCTTGGGCAAGAGAAGTCATTTGTTGTTATTCCCGCCAGATAAAAACCTTAGACTGGCACTTGGTTGAAAAGGGTGATAAATTAGCTCATAAGTATATAACCTACCTTATTTCTGTATTCAAATTATTAAATAATAATTTAATTATATTTTATTTAAGAGAAATATTGTGAGTTAGACCTGCCTGATGTCAAACCCGAGTATCCTTTTCCTCATAGTGTCTGACAGTACTAAAGAGGCAAGTGCCCAGAGCCACCAAAACATATTGATCAGAGTATTGTCCTACTAGATGAATTCGTGCTTATATTGAGAACACTTGGCTGTAATATTCCATACTATCCTAACTCCATAAAAATTACAGTGGTTGTTGTTGACTATTTAATAAAGAGCTTAACTCATAACTTATCTTCCCGTCTTATTCTCATGGCAGTCATTCATCCCCAATGTTTCCTCAAAAATGTCTCCTTACTTTTTATAAAATAACTAAGTGCATTAGGTCATCTCTACCATAGCCTCGCCTCACATTAGTGTTCTGAATGCCATCGTTCTTTTTGACAGCCTCTGGGGTTTCAGGCTTCCAACTAACTCAGTCTTAGTATAGTAACACAGATGGTATGAGATTTGCTATACAAGTTTATAAGTATTACTTCGTTCCTCCACCCACACGGCTCCAAATATCTTGTTAGAGCTCTTTTCGATCTAAAAGCCTCCCTGGGATTATCTGGTTTTGTTACTATACTGGCCTTTTAACTACATCCGCGCTATTTGTGTCCCTGTCCTACCCAAATAAATGAATATCATACAAACGACAAGATGTGATTTCCATGATAAGTACGATCATTATCCTTTCTTCGAGATATTAAGCATTTATAAGCTCCAGATCCTTCGTGGCTCTGACAAACTCTCCCACAGCACCAGCCAATGCTGAGATACTTCTAGCTTTAATCAACTCATCGTCAACATACACCTTGTTGTGCATGAGCCTAGTTTCTCCTTATTTTTCAAACTAGAGTGCTGATGACAAAGAATACTGTCAATATGGTAATGCGCCTTTTCGGTTAACCAAAACGAAATTTAAAGCTATTATAAACCCCGACTGCCGCAAAAAGGCATGTCCAGAATCATCCTCGTAAAGCTCATAAGCTTACTAGGTATTTCCACTGCCTGTATTAATTTCAATCTTTTTAGCCCAATATATGCCTTCCGGAATAAAATAAAACGCGACATAAAATGGAAATAATATTTATATCCCTTTTCTACCATTCACCTAATGGATAAGAGGTGACCACCCTGGACGAAACCCACTCTGACCCCTTCCCAGAATCCTCTTGCCCCATTAATCCAAAAAATAATAAAATTTTGGTTCAAAAAAAATTGATAATGATTTAAATATAATAATTACATTAATTCACCATGCTCCCTTCCACTACTTCAAGAGCATTCATCCTTACAAACAATGAACCCCATTCAAACATGTATACATCTAATTTATAATGTTTCAGGTCTTGGAGGAAGACGACGGAGGAGGGGTAAGTACTATACCACTTATTAAAAACCTTTCTCAAATATTATAATTTACCTTGTAATATTTTTCATACTTTAATAGTGCTTCTTTACATTTACACTAGATTTGATATTGTTTACTCAGCTATTATAATTAATGAAATGTTGAGATATAAAGCAGATTTCCATATTACTGGAAATGAGGAATGAAAGTTAAGGAATATTGTTCTAAAAATTTCGGAACTACGATTTAAAGTGTTCTTCGTCCATAAAAAATTTACCTGACCGCTGGTAAAAGGATTCGGCAAAGCGAGAAAAAGTAATACGAGTAAAATAGAGCCCGTACATGTGAATATACTGAACACATAAATCCATGTTCTTTAGTTTCTAAGTGAATTAAAAGAAACTAATTGAAAATAAATGTTTCAAAAACTGTGTAGAGATTTAGGTATAACCGAATTTTATTGGAACATGGTTTCTATTTCCCTTATTCCGTTAAGACTCAATGGATTAAAAATTGCGAATTACTACACTTCATTCAGTTCTTGAATTGAGTCAAAGGATTTTCAAATGCAGAAAAAGAAGAAAGAGAAATTGTTAATAAAAGTCAGATACTCAGGAGCTGCATAAATATCGAGTATGGTAACGATCAAACCAAAATTACGATCACTAATGTAAATTTAAACAAACCTCATTTTACTGTCCTTTGTAGTATACATGGATATTTAAAGGCCCTTTTTGAAAACTGCAAGGAAATTAAAAATAGGAAAATCTGCTAAAAGCCCTTCTGAATCGAAAAATTTGATATTTATTGTTATGTAAATTCTGTATTACTTAAAATAATTGTGAGTTATTAGCTTCATATAAACACCAACTCCTACTCATTTGATTTCACAACTAACGATTATAGGACTAAATCCCTCATTCTCAGCTGTAATTCATGACCAGTTTAACTAAATTAAAAATACCATGGCAAACCTGAAGAAATGTGGGGTTATAAAAAAAGGAGAACTTGTAAAATTAGAAATATCTGTCATTATTGGCGTA
This sequence comes from Riptortus pedestris, assembly GCA_019009955.1. NCBI lineage: Eukaryota > Metazoa > Arthropoda > Insecta > Hemiptera > Alydidae > Riptortus > Riptortus pedestris. The sequence goes on along the minus strand of CM032233.1, from coordinate 48,339,344 downwards.
TCGAAAAATGTTTAATGTAACATTTTCTTCATCCCACTATGTTTCCACACGCACTGTTCACTATATATTGTTGTAGCTCAAATAATAATGAAGTGTTTTGTATTGTTCACTTTTAGGATGAAACACGAAATTGAGATAAATAGCCGCCCCGTTGACGTTTTCTATGTGTTCTTCTGTATTTCATTGGAGCTCTAGCTTTCTTTCCTCTCCTTAAGAATTATGTCACTCGCTCATAACATTTTAAGAGAGTTTTTAAAGCTTTTAATCTAAAGTCGGTGATAATAGATTTTCTTGTCTACATGCACGCATCAACCAATAAAATGGATAAGGTCTGCTACACGAAATTGTTTGGGGGAGGGGGGCTTAAATCAAGACTTCTGCCATTTTAACCCTCACATCTTTATTCTTATATGGCTACTTCACGATATAGGTTAGCCACCGAAAAATAGAGCCATACAGCTAAAACAAATTTGGTGGATTCTAACTCGAGTCATTTCGGTTATAAACCCAGCCCTGCTACCGAGCAAGAAATAAACAATAAGCATAAGTTTCAATAAAATATATATAAAGACCACTGCATTAAAATGTACCAGTTAATTTCACGTTATAAGAGAAGAGAAAATTCATACTAAAATAAAACAAAAATGAAATAAGTAATAAATATTACAAAATTAGTTGTTTTTTGTTTTATATTTTCCGGTATTAATTAATTTAAAAAAAACTCCATGAGGAAAAACGATTTAATTCCCATTTCGTGAATTATGAAAATATTAGAGTTATTTCTTCCAGAGGCTAGACTACTTGTCGGGGATAAAGCTTGGTTAGTACAGGTACCAATGTAGATTTGGTTCAAGACCACCTACCTACCACGTGTCTGTCAACACTTATTCTTCTTCGTGCTTGAAAAGTCTTTTAAGTATGTTGTTGCACTTAATCACGTCTTCATTAAACTCCGTCATGTAAAAAACCCAAACGTTCTAGGCACATTACATTCTGTTGGGCATATCAAATTTATGGGGTGAGTGTCTATCTCAGACTAAAATATTGGTCCTATAGGGTAAATCTTCTTACATTCGGGGTTTATCTATGTATATTCATCACTTTTCATCAGAAGAACACATTATAGTCATACCATACAGAATTTAAAGGTAAACATGAGCTATTAAGAAGAGCAGACCGTTGGTTGGACCACAGTGTGTAGTGTAAGTGTGTGTGCGTGTGGGCGCACGCGCGCGCGCGTGTGTATATATATATATATCAATACAATGAAAATATAACCAATAATTCATTTTTAATGCTTTGTAAATGGCATGAGATGGAAAGGATAGTGCACAGAATATATAATAAACGAATATGATGCAAATGGAAACTTAAACTTTTGATATTATTTATTCAAGAAGTACATATCAATTGTTAAAACTGTAATTTGTTTTTACATTACCGTCACGAAAGTTTTTTTTTGGAGCTCGCGCTTTATCTTCTCATGCACAAAATTTATAGTTCTTTGAAAGTATATGAGTAATTACTTACTGCCAAGTGATTTTTGGACAATTAAAGTTGAACGCGCGTGTGTGTATGCACTAAATGGGGTCAGAAAGAGAAGTACCCAGAAGAGAGGTTGTGGATCTCAAATTAGACAGACACACTTGGCTGCTAACCTCAGCAAATGTTCTATGTTGATGGACTGACTATACACGGGACTAAGTATCATAAAAAATTAGGTTCTTTCCTTTGTTTTATCTTGTGAATTGGAACGTGATTATTATTAGCTTCTAATTAATACCAAACCTTTTTTTTATGTATACCATGATTTATTAAATGAGAAATCATTTTCAAATTCAATCTTTACATCCTGTTAAGAGGTGAATGATATTCGAGTAAATCATTTGCTGATTCTGAAAACAGAAGAGCTGTAAAAACCTAAACCCCGTGGCATTTACGATTCTTTTGGCACCCCATAAAACCAATGATTATCTTGTTGTCTTAAACCGTGACCCGCATTTATTAACTAATCTATTTCATTTGATGAGAGTGGGTACAATAAAACTGAGCCACATTTAATACCCTCTTTTATTATTTCTTCAGTAATGACTTCATTTCCACTTCAGAATATACCATTAATACAATGAAGCGTTTCATGGTTAAGTATCTAAAACGGATTTACTTATTATATACAAGTGTTTTATATTTATTAAAACTAGATTAACATCCGCTCCAACCAAAATGTTCGTGGTCATTTCATTCGTGGCTATAATAGGGTTGTAACCTGTAGATTACTCATTCACATTAGTGTCAAGAGCATAAAGTGGAGGTTAAGAAATAACGTTTAGCATTACATATTATTTACATGATTATTTAAAATGATTATGTACTACGTTAATGCTCACTAAATTAATGAATCATTAGTTTGTCATCATAAACACATTCAATACACTTGCAGAAATTTAAAGTTTCTTCTTTCCTTCAGATCAGGGTTCTTATGATAGTACAATGACATGGGAAGAGTCTAATAATTTTGAATTAACCAAATAAGATATTACAACCCACCGCGCATTTTACTGGCACCTTGATTCCAGAAATAATCCTTATAAAACTAAAAATATATTTACGTAATTATTAATTATATAGTGCATTCGTAAATTAAATGTAAATGTCATATTACAAGATAAAATTAAAAAAAATAAAAAAATGCTCTATGATCAAAGCTCCTTCAGCATTTGTAAACATAATATAAAAAAAACAAGTAAATATAAACAAATAATAAGTAAAGTGTAATAATATTTTTTACATATAAAAAGTTAAATCACTTTGGAAAATAAGAAAAATACAGCTCGATACCCGAAAACAAAAATTAAAAAAAAAGAAGTATTCTAAATAAGAAAATCCAATAATCACGATTAAAATGTAATAGAACATAGCCAGCCATTAGAAAAAATTCATATGAAATTAGGACAGATATTATCAAGAAACAGAAAGTTTTATGGCAATATATGAGAGGTCCTCCTATATTAACCAACTTTCACCAAGTAGGAAAGAAGGGTTCCGTTGTTATGCTATAGCTATCCAATACAAGTATCATGTATTGTATAATAATTACTTGTCTTTAAAATAAATTAAATTTGAATTTATTTTAATTATTAAAAATATAATTATCTTCAACAAAAGTACATTGAAAAATAAATGATTAATCTATTTATTTTTTTTTCATAGATTTTATAATAAAATTTAGTCATGTAGTCGTGGTAAAGAGATGAATGAGTATTTCACCCCTCCCCCAAAAAATGGGTAGTTTTAGAATGTTGAAATTTCGTATTTTGGATTATTGTATCAAGAAGATTTGAACCTCCCTTTTTGGTAGAGTTTGATAGATTAGAGGAGAGGTGGGGAGAGCAATTCCTCCATATGTATAGAGATCCAAATACATTGTACGGGATCAATTACATATGGAAAAGACCTATAAGTTATGTTCTATTATATTTTTCGATTTGAAGCATTGAAACAGAGATATCTTGGATCACTTTCAAATGAAATAATTTAAAATTGTGTGCAAATAAACATTTTGTTTAAATGAATGGGAGTGCATATGTGGTTCCTACATAATATTTTCATTATTAATAAAAACATGTATTTTCGTACATTTCCTTGAAGACATGGTCCTCTGTCATACATTGATCAATCTCAGCCTGGCATTTAATCTAAATTACTAAAGTCCTCCTCAAGGTTGCGAAACCTTGGCTGGGCCTAATACCTCCAGGAGTACCATATAACGTACATTTGGACGGCCTGTGCGGTTTCATTTTTTCTGTACGTCTCAACCACGACGATTCTTTTTCTGTCAGCAGATTTCAGGTTCCCATTGAGATAGTTAGGTCTTCATGGACACTTCCAAATATTTAGAATTACGATTGCCCTTTTCTAGATTAGTACTGTTTTACTTCCTGAAAGTTTTGGTGTCCAGTCACATGAGCACGGTTCTTACCAATGTATGTATGTATGTATATATATATATATATATATATATATATATATATATATATATACACATGTGTGTGTGTGTGTGTGTGTGTATCAACAACTTTAGTTGAGAGGAGGTTGAATAAACAAGTTTTAATAAATAAATACATTCCGACTGTTGGAAATTTTATTTAAGGACAAACTATTTATTCATTAAAACATTTACTTGTGTGAATAAAATATGTAAAATACAAATTATTGAATTTTGAAGAAATATAAAGTACGTAAAGAAACCCCTTCAAGAAAACTTAATTTAATTTACCGTGAATCGTGTTTATGAAAAATATGTATATTAATGTTCAAAATAGTATTTTTTTTTAATATCCAAGAACAAATATTTATAATACCTATGCCAAATTATTAATTTCTGTTTTTCATTTTCGGAATAATGTACTTAAAATTCAGATTAAGAATAATGCAAATTCTAAATATTAGGAATTATTCATCAATATAAATACAATCAAAATGCTAAAATAATTAAAATTGTTAATAATGCTTAAGAAAGATAACTATTGCTTAATGGAGTTTAAAGTTCGTTATTTCATTTGATTCCCGACTAAAAGGGGCGAAAATTTGACAACTATAAGTAACAATTAAGCAAATAAGATTATTTTTTTTTCAAAAGTTACCAATTCACTATAAGTAAAATAAAACAATTAAGTTATTCCCCGAGACAATGTTATTAATTATAAAAACACCGAAGCCTTCATATTTAAGATAGTTACTGTAGAAACAAACATATAAGAATACGTAGAAACATATTTAGTGGTGGATTAAATTACTTATCTTTGTTATATCGTTTAATTCTAAATTTTCTTGGAAACACTGGGCGAACCTGGAATAGATCGGCTATAAAATGCAAAAAGCAATGAGTCTATTATTGAAAAGCCAGAAGTCATTAGAAACGAAATTGGTTACGTGAATAACTTAAGGCAAAAATATTTTTTTTTTTTTAAGCAGTGGAATTTAAAAGTAAAAAACAGGTATGAAAAATATCAAAGAAATTTCTTACCCACTGAACTTATTTTTGGGCGAGCAACTTATTTTTGGCAACAAACAATTATTTTCTTAGGCATTTAACAAACATAGGGGTTAAGATGTCTCTCTCTCTCTATATATATGACGATTCACTTCATTGACTGAAAGTTACTTAGTTATGTGAAAAGCTGGTTTACGGGCAATTGGTGGTCCTTGCAATCATAATGTGTCATATCTTAAAAGGATTAACAGAGTTCGTGTTCAGAAGAGATAGCTCAAAGTCAACCGATGGGCCAAAACCATTCTTTAAAATTTGAACATTGAAACAAAATATGAGAAGGGGTGGTTATTTCGTCCCCTTACGTTGTCGGTTTATGAATACTTGAGAAACTAGAATATTGAGGAATAATGAATTAATAGAGCTATTACACAAAAAGGGGGTATGTTGGAGGTGCCATGATCAAATCCCGGGATAAAACACTTCATTTTATGTAGCTGTGAAATTGTAGATTTTCTATTAGTTCCTCTGTGGTGTATGGAAATTGAATACCTGTGTGAATAAAAAAGTAACTATTTTTGGTCTGTAATGCAAATTCGAGAATGCATCAAGGGCCACTAGACCTCTCGCCAAAGCTGTGTTGTAGACTGTAGTTCTTCATGGCTGTTCGATTTTCATTTTTCACGACCTAAAAGAGTCCCCCCATCAAAAGTTAGTTTTCATATGCAACAAATTGGATAGCCAAATCTAACTCAATCCTTGCTCTACGCAATCGAGAAATTAAAAATTCTATATAAGTTAAATACTTAGATACTAATATGAATAATTATTTTTCTTAAGATTATAACTTATTAAAATAAAATAAAAAATCATTATTTTTTAATTAAAATTATTTGTCAGGAAGTATTCGAATAAACTATTTTACCTTATGTATTCGTAGTGTTATCAATTATTTTTGGTACATAAAGTAAGAGTACGTTTTGTTTTAACGCTGCCATCTCCTTGCTCTAATCCATTCAACATTTTCTGAATAGACAATACATGGTCATAAATGGCCTCCGATTGGCTAAATACAAGGGTAGCCTTCTTTAACTCGTATAAACCCATAAATGTGCATTTCCAAAAATAACATCCCTTGGATTTAAAATAAAAATAGTCAAAGGAAATAATAAATATTGTGTCCGTTTTAATGGTCCCGATTACCATTAGTGGCACAATTGAAGCTAACTTTTGTACAATAACATTCTGCTCTTGGTAACTTAAAAACTTCCTAGTTATCCCTTATATTCAACCTATTGGAATATGTAAAATCCTGGTTATTCATTGTAACCTCAATTTCATCTGATAGCTCTGTTGAACATATCTGAATATGTTTGAAAAAATTTGAAAATATTGTATAATGGATCTCGTCTATGTGTATCATGTATTTAATGTGCTTTGGAATATAAACCCACATATATTCCACTCAAGTAGTTTAGTATTTAAACTAGCTTCAAACATTGGAAATATATGTCTGAATTAATACCAATAAAACTCTTTTGAAGAATGAAGCCGAATAATATCTTTGAAGCAGATCACAAAGGAAATTAATTATCTTTTTCCATTGAAAAAAATAATAATATACGAATCATTAATTGTATACTTACAAACTTTAAATGATGTATTAAAATCGCCGTCTGTTGTATTAAAACTAAGGATGGCAAGTCATAATTACTAATTAACATTTAAGAACAGAAAGGGAATTTAAGAGACAGTTTTCCAGCTTAAGCAGTTTCAAAGATTCGGTTATATTAAAAAGAATAAGGAAAATATTATTTCACCGTTTAATTAAGATTCATTAAAATAAATAAAAGCTTAAGAAGAAAGAAGAATCAAGAAGTTAGCATTTTCAAAGACTTTTTAAATACAAGAATGAAATTAGAAGAACGTCAAAAAGCATTAAATGTAAGTAGCTTAATAGGGAGCAAATTATGCTTTGCTATAAAAATAAAGTTTTTAGACTAAGCTTTTATACCATGAATTACAATAATCTGTAAATAAGATGTATGACAGGGAAATAACATTTTTTATATCAATTAATTTAATTATCAACCCGTCACAGAATAGACGGAATTACTTTCAACTCCAAAAAATAAAATGTTAAATAACTCAATCGCCAGTGTTTGAAAGGTGTGAATTTATGTTTTATGTGAATAGAAATGGGGTTCCCTTCAAAAATTATATATATATATATATATATATGTTACGAAGAATAAATAAGCTCCATTGCAAAACTAGTAGAGTATATTTATAATACATCAGTCTGATTTCTTTTTTCGTTCTGAATTTTGTCAAACATTCAAATAATATTATGTCTGTGTGGAATAGTTAATGACATTTATAGGAGTATTTTTTTTCTCTAATCCAACAATTCGAAATTTTACATTAATAATCAATTGATTATTGGTAATCATTCATTCACCACCATTTAATTCGTAACAATGGAAAATTAGGGGGTGTAGGCCTGATCCCGAGAACGGTATTACCAGTATTTTTTTGTTTATTTTTGATTTCATATTTCGGAGTACATTAATCGTGCGGAAAATGGATCTCATACATTTCACATTAATTAATAGTAATGTGAAATGTATTCCATAGTATGAAATCCAAAAGGCTACAAAAAAAGTAACTGGCATAAACGTATTTTTCACTGTTACCGTTTTAATCGATTACTAATGTAAAATTTCGAGTGCTGTGAAAGTGACATAGAACCACTTTTTTCAGGAAAAAGGCTATAGAAAAGTGTGTACAATATTTTTGATGTTCTTCCCGGCAAAGACAAACCGGCTATGCGCCTAGGATCGTACCCAGCTATATCTAGTAAGTAGTGACTCTGCCCTTTACACGGGCCTGTAACCACTCGTCTGTGTTCTTTTTTTTTTTACAAGGGTTCTCATTATTGAAGCTTTAGACAATTTTTTTAAATGGCTTCATTAATCATTACTTCAGTTCAGAAAGTCCAAGCCACCACAAATTTTGTTTGATCGTTACTAAACTCCTATAGTAAATGTTTCATTTAAAACTAAGATTATCTGAAAAGGTTAAATAACCGATCTCCTTGATGTAATGATTTAATACAATTTTTCTTTTGCTGGAATATCCTTTATTTTATGGATAAACAGCCCGTAGAAGTGCTCAACAACCGTGACAAGGACCAATGTCTGCCACACGGCTTCGGAGGAAGCTCAATTGGTCAACTTCGAATTTTGGTGGGAAGGGAGAGAAAAGATCAGTACTTATTTCTTCAATCTGCTACTCAATTACTTCACCACTGAGTTGGCACGTAGGGATTGGTCCACCGAATAGCTAAAATGATCTGGAATACTAACCGGGGGTTTGATGTCACTCCTAGTGTGGTAATACAGTGTTTTAAAACTGGACTACCACCGCACTCCATTCAAATTGGTACGGAGTTATTGGTACTTAAGCTTTTTCAGCCTTGAATAAATCCCCAATCCTTCAAATCCGCTTTACTTAAGGTTATTGGATCACTTGTTTTGTAGCAGTGTCCATGTATGCTTAAATTTCAAACATAGATTAGACAGATTTCTAACAAAGAGAGGAAATAAGGTCGCGCATCTCCTATATGACGAAGTTTTTATTTTACCTCAAATGGGGTCATTTACCATTCAGCACATTGAGGGTGACTATGTTATTCTCATACTTTCTCTTTAATAATAATAATAATTAATTTAACCCATATTGAACTGCTCGTCAATAGGCAGAATTGAGAAAAAAATTAGAAACTCAAAGCTAAAACCGCTTCACAAACTTATTCGATTTAAATATTACCAATAGCGTTGATTTCTAAATTTATGTTTTAATTCCTTTATCCAATATTATTCGTTTATACTGTCATCAGAGAATTCTAAAGAGGAAAGCAGGAGCTTCTGAAAACCCTTAGTGCTTAATAAATTGTGTCGAAAGAGAAAGGTCTTGTTTTCTATCAACATAGTCGTAATCATAGTAACGATTACGATTATAATCAGAGGCTTTTGAAGTGTGTTTATTATTACGAGTATACTCACAGACCCTGGAGATGTGGTTACGACCACAATTATAATTTTAATGAAAACTTTGATTACAACTTAAATTGTGATTACACTCGTTATTACAAATTTTTTATGTGATCACGACCGGCAGCACAACTTTTTTATATGATTACGACAGCGATCAGTTGCTATCAGTTGCTATCATCAGCGATCAGTTGCGATCAGCGATCATTTTTTTTCTGCAACTATGGTTGTAATCATAATGTTTCCCGTGATTGGACAGTAATTACAATTTCTCCTGTGACTACAGTATTAATCATTGTCAAAGATGTGATTTTGGACCAATTTACAAGCCAGAAAAATGTAGGTAACCCTGACAACCCACCTCATAGCAACTTTGCTGATTCGAAAAACATCATAGTTTCGGGAGGGGGGGGGTCAAACCGAAAGTTAGGAAAAAATTGTGCGGTTCACTTATTTTATTTATTGAGATATTTCATCTCGCGTTCTTTCGAAAAACGTTTTTTTCAAACAACTAACGATTTTACCTATTAGATACCAAACATTTTGGGCAGTTGTTCAAAAGTATATACACAGGCACACACACGCATACTCACTCATACATATCGAGTGTATCACGAGATATACCCTCTTACTTTTTTTTAATAATTTGGGTAGAGAATTAATTCTAACGGGTTTTCTCTATTTTCCGAAGATCTCGTATCCGAAGATAATTTTGATCAATGCAGACTGGAAAAACTATTTCTTGACTCTTAACTACCTTATTTTAAATGGGAACCTGTTTTAATTGAATCTTTCTTCATATTCTGCATATATGCAAAATTTCAAGAAGAACAGACTCCCTCACTTGACATTTTATGTGAAGTAAAACGTACTTAATAATTATATTAAATCCAGGTTTTTAGTACTAACTCAAAATATGAAAATGAATTTACTGAAGAATAAGTGATATCCTAATCATTACCTTCCTCGTTAACATATTTTTTAAAACAAATAAATAGGTATATTATTCCAAATCTGAACATTTTCCTGTGTTGAGTAGATGATTCTAGTCTCCTTTTCCTTCTTGTGCTATATATTTATTTTGTTATATATGTTATCTTGTGTTATGAAACCATTGATGTCTTTTTATCTTGTTTAATTAATTAGTGTTTTTCAATGAGATTAGAATTTCTTGGCTTCCAGACCCCTGTAATCCCAGATATAGGTGAGGTCGAGATTCCCCTATATGGGGATCTTATATGACCAAAATAATATTACTCTTATATGTCCCTGCACTTTGCTCTAAACACATTTTCTCCATCTCGTTTTATTAGCCACCTATCGGTCCACTGAGTAATGGATTTATTTATTTCCCATGGTCTTGACTCCACCCAATTCCCTCCTTTTATTTTCCGCCTGCATCCTGTACCTCATAACATTCCCTCCACCCCAGGTCATTCCTTAAGAGCCACGTCTGGTTTTAATCGCCTGTATTATTTTAAAGAATTAAAATTTTAAAAAACGTCATGAAAAGCCATTGTCTACTTCCTGAAAATATTAAGGTTTCGTCCCATCTCAACTCATTTACACCCTGAAGAAGGCTCAAGGACATATTCAGATCGCCAAAACCTATAACTTTTGGTTATCTTCTCGAGCTGATATTTAGTCTCCACCTTGGTCTAGAATATACCCGTTTTCTCTCTTTCTATCAAGTCGTGTAAATATATATTATTATACTAGGAGAAAAAGGTCTCATTTTTAAAAATACTATGCACTTTCACTCTAATTTATTATGAATGTGTTCTACACGGTCTTGGCTCACTATCTTATCATAGTTCAAGTAAATTGATTTTTCTCTTGACTTGGATCTTCAACCCATATATCCCTGATTATTTTTTTTTCCGGTTGGCTTTACAAACAATTTAGATCTTTAGCCACCAACGAGTGGGATTTTTTATCAGACTTTTCCATAGTGAGTGATCAGCTCTACGTAAAACCCCCATTAACCAAGGAGGATCTGGAATGAGTTCTCCCCGGGGTGGGGGTCTTTTGTTAGTTCACCCTGTGCCAGCCTGCTTCTGAATGGGATCATACTCGTTAATCGGCTGTCAGACGTATATACTCGTTAGACTCTCGCCGGTCCTGAAGAATCTATTATTATTTCCAGTAAACTAGTGCTTAAATCTCCCGGATACAATTAAATAACATCTTATATTGCCTAAAACTCCTAACCTACATTCAAAATTGTATCCTATTAGCCACAGATTCGTCCATCCTCTGAAAATACACCAACATAATTCTTAAACGTGACGAGACCCCTCATCCTTCACCTAAAAATGTCCGTTTAACCCAAATCATTCCTGTTAATTCAGTTGAAACATCTTCAACCTATGATAGGTTCTGATAACCCAATTACAAGTCGCAAGTTTATAAGGAGCACTTCACAGTGCAAAAGGTTCTTCAAGTAAGTGATATATTGTACTCGGCTCAAGGGACGAGCACGTCATGAAAGTAGTTCAGCACCTGTTTCATTGTGGACGTAGTGCAAGACCTCGAAAGGGATCTGGTACAGGCTTGCTTTTTAAACTCAAAAATCTTCTTATCTACTAAATATCTCACGGAAGACTCGGAATAAAATACCGTGGAAGCCGAGGATTCCCAGAGTAGTGCCCCGGGTCCTATTTTATATGCCATATGTACAGTTGACATCACAACAAATCCTAATACCATTACAGCTTCCATTCCAAATCCAAGTTTGCTTGGGTTTTTTTTTTCTCGACTCTAAATTCACCGGCAAGCCACACTCAAAACTAAAAAGACAAGAACCGAACCGATGATTTAGACTGCTAAATCGGATATCACACTTGTCTCTGAAAAGCTAATTTACTATTTAAACTCAGTCCTCAAACCAGTGGGTACTTTGCGGAGAGACAGCTAAGCACAGGAACATTAATAACATTCAAACATTGAATCTAACTTTCATTCTATCATAACAAGTTGCCGAATAACCACAGACGACGTTTATTCAGTACAGCATTTCCGTTCGCACCTTCAAAACGTACTTGTATGTAGTGAAATGAAGTTATATCACTGGATATATCTTCTCCTCTTAATAGTCACTTGGTCCATTGCTCTAGTTAGTCTGCTTCGCCAATATAATTGTCGATAAATAATTAAACTCTCCCTAATACCCTGCATTTCTATTTGTATTAGGCTTTTCTAGGTAACAAAAGCTGAGCACCTTTATCTTCCCTACATCGTATAAAGAAGATTGAACAGTTTCTTGTTTTTCTTAGTCCACTCACTCTGAAGCTGAAGGAAGTAGTTCAGGATATTACATGTCGAGAAGGCGACAGAAGAAAAAATTACTACTTGACTGTAATGTTGAAGAGTAGACTGAAATGCTGAAGGCTGCAGATCAAAAGTCCAATTGCCAAACAAAGGTCTGGACAGAATGAAATTGAACTTTTAATCAAACGTGTCCATTCAGCCTTCATTATCACTCTTTTTCATTATCACAACCAAGTTTGTTTTCGAAGCACATAGATAGAGTGTAATTACTGCCATTTATACATACATTGAATGAAAAAGAAAGAAAAAATCATTCTTTGAAATAAATAATGTCACGTCAACATTGTCTTTGTATTTCAAAATGTTTGCTTCTTTTTTTACTACTTCTTTAAACACTCAATGATCACTAATGTTGTCAGGCAGACAACCGCATTTTACTGAATAGAATGTCTAGTTCCTATGACGCCTGAAAATAAATAACTGAATAAAAAACACCAACATTTAGAAAAATGTTGATAGTGGTATTTTCTGCCTTGATCCAGAGCACACACTTCCTAAGTATCTAAGAAATCTGTTTTTTATTTCTTGTATTTTTTCCTACAGTTTTATAATCTCTGAACTCCTTTATTTATACTTGTTACCTCGTTATTTCTTATTATTTATTACGTACGAGACTAAGGAATTCTATTTTCCAGTATTTCTAATGTTTTCTTCAGCGGAACATAATCTCTTCCTCATTAATCTGTATTAAATTATCACTGAAACCCCATTAAATAAAAAATGTTTGGCGCAAAAAACATTTAATTAAAATTATTACATCCGGTAATAATATATTTTATGGGAATTAAAAATTCATATTGGGTATGGGAATAAGTTTTAATTGTTTTTCCATACACAGTATTCTCTCCTCTACAATCTTTCGAAGAAAAAACAAATTATCTGCAAGTTGTCTCTGATGAAGCGTGGTTGCTATAAACATTGCCAAGCAAATGGCCCATTTCCGCAGCACTTTTCTTCGAAGGATTGTAGAGGAGAACTTCCCGCGAACGCTGTATTTCGATGTGATATGAATAGCGGCTGTTTGACTCAAAACAAAAGTATGAAACTGTGTTTAGCAGCATACATACACACCACCTTTTAAATTCATGTATCGAAAGGTTAGATGAAATGTATGTGATGCCATCAATACTGTGTATGGAAAAACAATTAAAACTTATTCCCATACCCAATAATTTCATGATTTGATTTGTTTGTTCAGGATTGAATCCATTGACGTATAAAGCTTGTGTAGTCTAGAATATGATTTAAAACAATAGGTAACAACGTTCCATACTTATCACCATACAAACTACATGCAGAGCAAATCATAAATTATACTAATAACTAAAATATATGAAGTAAAAGTGAGATTATTACAAGGCAGTTTATAAAAGAGATTCATTTGACGTACTTTCCCTTTCATTTTTTGATCCCTTTGATAGACCCTACAACCTCAGCACCTCCCTCAAACCACACTAATTGACCCCAGGTTTACGCACTTCGTTTTCCTCATTAAGTCACTCTCACCCATTCCAATCTTAGTAGTTCCATTCACAACCTATATCACACATCAGTCTACTAGGCACTAGTCGATGGTTATGATCTGAGGGCAACTGAAACTTCACTAACGAGAAACTATTGTTTCAATCCATCATATATATTCCGAAGTCATGAATTGGGAGACTTGAAGGCTAAACATGCTTGGGGATTTTTCATGTTTCATTTAGATATATAAGTACTGATTTAACGTTGCGGTTGAAAAGTTGTTAGAAAATCTCTTGCAATTACATATGGCCAAAAGATTGTTTTAACTGAGAGACAACACGTCGTACCGTTTCTCTTGATATCCCTATCATCATTGCTTCATATTGTCTCATCCATCATTGAAGATAGAAACACCTGTTATTTCTATCGAAATTTGATACTTTCGACTATTAACCGAGAAAAATGGTATATTTCTCTGAGCTTCAGCCTGACTCAGGGTATAAAACTCGAATAAATTCAGAGTATGTGTCATACATGAGTATTCAAAATGACCTATATTAAAACCATCAACTGCTGTTTACGATTTATCTTTAGGCAAGAACTTCTCCTGAAAGTATATTCTTACGTTTTGAAGAAACGACGCCTTTAACTTTAATTCTTTACAGCTCTACCGGTTTCACATCTTCCAGATACCTCATCAGAAATCTCCTTCCTAGAACATATTAGAACACCTTATCACTACTATATAATTGTTCTACTGCCTTCTGCTCACCAATTCAAGTCTAAGGAATGTCCCTCTGAACGTCATTTCGTTTGTATTTGTAAAGCTCATACTTCAAAGGTGGAAGTCTGACTGGACGAAAAAACACGACTATAAACTGCGACAAATCAAAGGAATTACCGAACGTTGGCATACTGCAAGTAGAAAAATGTGAAAAGAGGAGGTCGTTCTTGCCCGTGTCCAAATTGGACACACAAAATTAACACAGTTATTTATTGAAGGTCTTATTCCCACCAACCTGCGATTGTTGTAATGTCCATGTCTTCTTATCAATTGTAAGAAATACGATCTTTCAAGAAGAGCTTTGAACCTTAAACCGAACCTAAAAGAATTCCTTAGAGACGACGAAGAATACATAAAAAGGATTTTTGTATTTTTAACTGTAACTTGTTTGTTCCAAGAAATATAGAACCACCTACCGCTAATGACAATAGTAAATGCGGTAAATTGTAAAAATAAATTTGTATTTATATTCCGGAAGAGGCATCCTAGAAATGCGAAACAAGAACAGTAGTATAAATTAAAAAACTTAACCAAGCATATTTTAGTATTTATTTGATCTTCAAACAGAATTAGGAGCTCATCGGTGATCAAGAATCGGTCTAATATTGGATATTGCTAACACATATATTGCTGTATCTTACAGATAAATCAACTTCATCAGATTGAATGTAACAATGACTCTGAAATTAAAAAGCCCCTACACACATCTTGATTTAACAAACCCTAATCATTACATTTTCCAAATTTATAGTTCACAGAGAGTTACGAAAAGTTATGTTTAGCCATTTTTGACAAGATTGACAGGAATATATTGATGTGTGAAATGCTTTTGGTGTGCCAACACTTTTTATACCCCATGTGAAAATAATTTCAGACCATTTTTTTTTAGTTTATTTTGATGCTGTATTAGAGCTATGTATTTATTTCTTGTTGCAGGAGTGCACGGATGAGATGGGGGGAAATTGCAAGCTCCGCAGCCGGGGCTCCCTGAACAACGCCCCAGCTCTCAAGCCAAATGCCCACCCTAGGTCAGGCGGGAAGCCTTGTTGCTTCTGCTGGTGCTGTTGCTGTACCTGCTCTTGGTGAGTATATTATAACGGATAAACTTCCTTTTATTAACTTTTATTTATCAACTACTAAAACTATTAAATGTTGTCTCCGTGGCCTGAAATCGCCCCCAAAATATTAGTTTATTAACTGCTTATTTAGGAATGACGCAACACAACTGCTAACAGCTCAGCTTTACTCAGATTTTCAAATATTAATGAGATCTTATTGCCTGTGTTTTGCTAACATTTACTGCTTTAGTTAAAGAGTTAAAAAAATTATTAAACAAGACCTAACACTGAACAATTTAACTTGGCAATACCTGTCGACTGAAAAAGTTAACTTTCAATGGCTTAAAAAAATATTAAATATTCTTAAGCAGATTTTTGTTCCTTCCAGAATGTCCTGTTAGTAATATCGTTCGAATGACGCAACACAACTGGTGCAGCTCAGTTTTACGCAGATTTTCATATATTAATGAGATCTTATTGCCTGTGTTTTGCTAACATTTACTGTTTTTGTTAAAGAGTTAAAAAAAACTATTAAACAAGCCCTAATAACTGAACAATTTATCTTTGCAATACCAATCAACTGAAAAAGTTAACTTTCAATGGCTTCAAAAAAAATATTAAATATTCTTAATCAGAGTTTCGCTCCTTCCAGAATGTACTGCTAGTAATATCGTTCGAATGACGCAAAAAAAACTGCTAGCAGCTCAGTTTTACGCAGATTTTGACATATTAATGAGATCTTAATGCCGGCGTTTTGGTAACATTCATTTATTGCTTTTGTTAAAGAGTTAAAAAAATATTAAAAGGTACCTAACAAGTGAACAATTTATCTTGGCAATATCTATTGAATTAACATTCAATGGATTAAATATTCTTTAGCATATTTTCGTTCCTTCGTTCTGCCGACTTTAACAAAAATATAAGATAAAATATTTATTTATTTGTTTGGTGTCTCGCAATTTGTTGCGATTTACGCCATTTATCATACAAACCAAATTGTAAAAATTAATCCAAATTATTGAATATACTCCTAGTTAATAAAAATTCATAGCTGCCGCTGGGCGATAACATTAGTGGAAAATAAAATAGGAAATAAAAACTGTTAAAACAGAGAAAATTATTGAACACGAAAAGTTACGGAAAATAGATAATATCTAAAACCTTAACGTCAGTTTCGGTTGTTCCGTTTTAACTTATAAAAATGTTTTTCGTTTTAAGACCTTATTTTACCAAAACTACATAATTAACTTGAAGTTCTTGAAAAAAAAAATTAACCCTTAAATCCTCGTAAACTGGGCTGTTTGTAGTATTCTGTGTTTTTTACACAATGAATAAAAAACTGACCAAGAAGGTGTAGTTCTTAGTTTGCTTAGATTTAGGTCAAAACGCAAGTTTTCAGAAGATTTCATCAAAATATCATATTCGAGGCACAGGTTTGACGATTTTATTGTTTAATTTTTCAGCTTAAACCTTCCATCTCACCAGCTCCAGCCCAATAGAATACTATAATCTTACCAAAAAATAACATAAAGACTATGGGCATTACGTGCTCCACACGTTAAAGATTTTAAAGAATGCGTAGTTTACTGAAAAACTGTTTGTTGTATCTAGCTTGGAAACAGAAACAAACGTCGGCTTTAAGTCAGGGAGGTACGCTATTATGAGGCTAAATAGGCTAAATTTTAAGCGTCGTTGGGTGATAGGACATAATCTGGACAGATACTGACATCAATGCTGATACATTTTGTGAAGATTTAATCCACTCATTTCTTACAGAACTGCACGAACATAGGTTTGTATCTGAGAATACGCTCCTTTTGGAATAGCTTTAAACAGAATATAAAGCATTTTTTCCGCTTGAGAGGTTTTTGCAACTATTGATGAAATACGTTTGTACCTCTACAATATTCCTCTTGTATTCTAAAACCAAATTCCTTCTGGCGGCAATAATTTAATTTTCGATAAAGGTATGCCCTCTGTGGGGAATAATTAATTCTTCTATAATTGTTTAATAATATTTTCTTTTTGCATAATAGCAAGTAGCACCCAATATACATATAAACCCAGAAACTCAGAGATGACCTACCACCACCAATGTTAGGAGAAAGGGATTCCTTGGCTGAAAAAATTTCTCTGTATTGATTACATCATAGAAATATGTAATTTATTCATAAGTTTTTTTAAATGATAAATTTATGTATAAATAAAAAATGAAACCTGTGGGACCCCCTCCCACTAGCAATTTGATATCTATAAAGTAGCTTCTCTAGCCATTCTCAACTTAATTGCTAATTAAAGATAGCACTGTGTGAATTTCATAATTGATCACCTACTCCAAACTATTCGGGGGAATTGATTATTTTACTCGTATTCAATAATTGTTCTATTGTTGGCCAAATATTTTTAACAAATTTCAAAATTTACAATCTTCAGAATATGATAGGCGATTTGGTTAGGATCGGAGATCGTAAAAATCAAGAAAGAAGAAAGGCAATGATAGCATAGACTCAAGCGTCTTAACAACAGAGCCAAAATACCAAAAGCTACTATAGTCCTCCTACGCCACTATATTACAATCAATTTCAGCTTGTTCAGTATTTTAACACTTAACAAATTTTGTTTTTCTTTCTTTTGGTTTTAGATTTAAGTTTTGGACAAGAGTTAATTACTGAAACAATAGCTTATTATGGTCATAGAATGCGTTGGAATGGAGGTATGCATGACGCTGAAAATTAAAAATACAAAAAAACTACCTAAATATCTGAGAAAAACAGAATGTATATAACGACAATTTTGAGACATAGAATAATCAAAACGAATTCCCATCATGTGTCTCATAATAACGGAGATATCCACAATTTTACAATTGCCTATATCTTTAAACCCAACCCTCACTTCGTCTTAGCTCGATTTCAGGTTTTGGCTGACTTATTTCATTCAAAACCCGTTAAAAACGACTTTGGTTACGATCAAATTAATAGTTAGGCCACAAGAATTAACAGGCTCTCTCGCGCGCGCGTGTATAATTATGATTCTGAACGTCATTGTCATATACTAGGCAGCATCTATGGATGCTGGATATTTCAAGACATTTTTAAAACATGAGAGTTACATTTGCATAAACGGGGATACCTATGCTGAACTGTTCCACCTCAGGCTTTTCATCGAGAAATACTAAACTAATCCTTGACCTAAACCTTAAAAAACTGGGGGTTCGGGGATTAAAGAGCCCAATTCTATTTGTCGAGTTTGGCAAACTGAATATTAATTTTGGAAATTCCTTAAAAACATTCTTACAGGACATTTTCTCAGCATTCAGGTTGAAAAAGTTCCCCCTTCCAGTTTCATTAATCTGCGTAAGCCCTACAATTTATGATGAAAATATGACACTAGTCAATACGTTCTGAATATAGCTTTACCAATTACGTATGACATACACCATATTAGTAGCGTTATTATCAGTCCAAAAATCTATCAAGTCGTACAGGGATTAAACCTTTGGCGCAGAAACGTCTTGAAATGAAGTTATTTCCATTTTATGTTATCAAAATTGACTAATTGTCTACAAATGGTAAAATTATGAACTTCAAAGAAAACGTCCTCAGAATAATTCCAATTCAAATATTTGTTCAAACTTTTGTACACATTCGCGTTTCTTAGAATGCACCCATCAGAAGCATTGGCTGATTAGTAAAGAGAACTGTTCTTAATATTATTAAGAGTGGGATTAAGCTATAATATATCCTAACTTAATGAAAATTGAAATTTTACTGTAAATCATTAGGGGAGACAAGGATGAAAATTATTTTTAAAGGGTTACTACTTTCCAGTTATGTTCCACATAAGGTAACTGTGTTATACAAAAGTACAAACATTATCGTATTATTGTTCCATAACAGCATATGCCTTCCTTGACATACCGATTGAAATTGATTTTTTTTCCTAGGAAATACGATATTGAGGTCAAAAATTGATTTGAGTTAGAAACTTGATGTATGTATATATATTTGATGTTCCAAGACAATAACGTCTTATTTCAGTGAGCGGCAAAAGTACTAATGTAATGTAAATATT
Organism: Riptortus pedestris; assembly: GCA_019009955.1. Lineage (NCBI taxonomy): Eukaryota > Metazoa > Arthropoda > Insecta > Hemiptera > Alydidae > Riptortus > Riptortus pedestris. The sequence goes on along the minus strand of CM032233.1, from coordinate 48,319,589 downwards.
TGTGTACAGCGTATTTTCACTTGTTCTTGTTTTGTGTGTGTGTGTGTGTGTGTGTGTGTGTTGTGTGACATAATTCTAGCTAAGGATAATTTTATTTGTAGTTACTGCTGAATATGGTGGGAAAACGAGCTAAGTATGATAATTTCATGAGTACACGTATAAAGGTGATACCCATTTCACTCAACTGTGAGGCACTCCTGTACCTGATTCACTTTAAACCTTCCTACAATTGTAATATAAGTTTATTTCTGAGTAAATAAAAGGTCTCCATTCTCAGCTATAACAAACAATACTTCATGATGACTTTTAAGAAGAAATAACGCAAACTAGCTTAATAAAAATCTCTCCACTAAAATTAACAGTAAATAAATCATAACGACTAATACTACAATACAAAGCCTAAAATAATAATTAAGAAAACAATAATAATAGGTGTGTACCTGTAAAAAAATAATACAATCTATGTTCAATCATGTTCATGAACCAACCTGTTCACAGACAACAGACAGTGTAGATTTTGGTATTCTTTCTAAACAAAGACAGAATGTAGGAACTTATTTCTAGGCATGTTGATAAATTACACAGCCCCTATACGATTGATTTTGATTTCAGAGTTATAACGTTCAGAGCTAAGAGAACTCATCTAAAATATGTCATATACGTAAATATGGCAAGCATGTGTTTTAGGGTGTGCGTGTGTTTGAGGTGGAGGGGCTTATTCAAGCCTGGCTGTATAGAATACAATACAGGTACTGTTTTTTTTTTTAAAAAAGCATTAAGAATTTCAGAGAAATATACTTATAAGCAAAATAAATAAACAGTGAACGAACAAAAACAGAAAGGATTCCTGGAATTTTATACAATACTAGTCTTAAGTAATGCTTCTGAATTAGCAACATATAAGGTCATGTGCCTAAAAAATATTATTTCTTTTTGAGGCATTCAAGCAACTATTCTTCGCCTTTAAGGTTGGATATTAAAATAACAATGGAACAATCAAAATGTTTAACCACATTTGGATATCTCAATCAGAAGAAATATGAATAGAATATATATACAGAAGGATGATATTAGCATAGAGCTGAATGGAAAACTTGAACGAAGAGAGCAAAATCCTTGAAGTAGCAAAGCATTGAATAGGATAGTAATGGAGAAGGTAGGTAGCAGACAAGAGAAACTTTATAATCATGACACTTAGACAACTACTTCTTGTTGCTAATAGGGTTAATAGATTTTGTAAATAGAAATTATCAAGTGCAGGCTACTGGTGTAATTCAATATGATTATATTTAATTGTATTGCAATTGTTTTACATGAACTAGTTTTGTGGACAACTCAACCAACTAGTTTGTACCAGTAAACACAAAATATAACGATCATTGAATATTTAAGAAGTCAATAGCTGCGTAGTTGGTGGTTTTTCTAAGGTGCCTAGAATATAGGAATATATTTTACTTTCAAATCATATTCCTGTCTGTGATCCGCTATCAGGCAAAATAAAACGCGGCTGTCTTCAGATTATGGTCTGTTAAAGACAACTAACTGAAAGTTAATTAAAACCTGATGAATGATATAATAATGTTGACATGTTTAAAGGAAAGCTGGTACAATAGTGCTTCGTAGTGCCTAGTACAACTACTAAAATGACCCCTTTGATCTACACATACACTCCGCTTGCCATGGCATTAGTAAATTCTGAAGTGAAACTTACAGATGAGAAATTCACCATTGGTAACGGTGATCAAATCAATCACTTTACCGGATTTCCAGGACAACGCTTTGAACAAGAATTTATTAATTTATTTCTGTTACTAGCAATTTTTCCTTTTGAAAAGCCGCTATCAAGCATGCTCTCATCAAAGCATTTTTCGTGAAGTACTATGTAATATCAATAGAGCTATCACTTATACATACACTTAGGTCCTGCTTAAATTTCAGGAATGTTTTACTAAGAGAATATAGTTTAGTATTGTTTCAAAAAGAAAAATAGACAATATAATGTGAGATGACGCCACAAGTGTGTTACATCAGCACGTAGGAAATAAGCTTAATTTACGCAGCACTTGGATGACGAAGATTTTTATTCGTTTATTTAGTATGTTGGACTTCTGTTCTAAAACTTTGATACTCAAGTCATTCTAAATACTTATATGGGCTGAGAATTCGTTTCCATTTTTTTGCTATAGTAGTTTTTAAATTCTTCATAATTTTATTTTACAAATTATCAATTTCAGCGCTATGATGGTGTTCTATTGATCAACAAAACTGAAAGTAAATGTAAATAAGGTATTTAACGTCAACTTCAAAGGACGGCGTGCCTATGGCTTCCTTAAAAATGAAAACTTATACAAAGTTACTAGGGCTTAGACAAGCAGGAATTCAGTACTTCTGGCATATTAGCCAATCATGCCGCACCACCAACCACATAGAAGATTACACAATAAAGTTTTTGAAGTGTTATAAACAAGAGTTATTTTTTTAATGTAAGAAAAAAGAATGTATATTTTGATATTAGTCAATGGAAGTTGACGAGAAGAGAAATACATGTATTTTCTTCTTTCTTGGCTAAGAAATGTGTTCCAGGAACGTGTTTAAATTATTTTCTTCTTAATGTAACCCTACACGAATGACATTTATTTTTCAACATATTCGTAAACATTTCTATATACAATGTGTTTGTAATTTATACTGGTACAGATGTTTGAACAATCTACTATTTCAAATTATTATGAACTTGTATAATACATTAACAAATATTATGAACTAGATTAACGCTGAGAGGTTATCTCATTAAAAGTTTAACCAACTTTATTTATTCCTCTCAGTCATTAGTTTTGTGAAAATCATTTCATTTGATCTATTACGAAATCCTCTAAAATATTCATAACATTACCTACGTCCGTTGATGGTATAGTCCAGTCATCAGTTAGATAATTGCATTTGTATAATAGGTGTTTCATCATTTGTTCTCACTGTTTGTAGAGAGTTAAGAAACTTTATTTACATAGACAACTATTGGTCCCAACGAGCCCTGACAAAGAATGCGGTATGTAGTAGTCTGTAGTAGGTTCCATACTTATGTTAGGACTTATTTTTTTATGTATCATTAACTATTTTTTATGTTAGGAATGAATGATAAATACATTTCATTCTTAAATTATTTCATAATTATTGTTAAATGATTGTAATTCGTTTGTTCAAAATTTGAATAAATTGATTATAAACCTGATATATATATATATATATATATATATATATATATATATATATGTGTATGTATATATCTGTCTGTCTGTGTGTGTGTGTGTGTGTGTGTGTGTGTGTGTCTGTGTATTACTCTGTATAAATTTTGTTTTAATAGACTTATTCAACTTTTGTTACTTGTGTTATATTGTTTTGTGGAGTCGATATTCGTTATTTATTTACAACTCTTTTGTTACTATTATGAGCAATTTATACATATTATTATACTATTTATATTGGGTATGGGAATAAGTTTTAATTGTCTTTCCATACACAGTATTGATGGCATCACATACATTTCATCTAACCTTTCGATACATGAATTTAAAAGGTGGTGTGTATGTATGCTGCTAAACACAGTTTCAGACTTTTGTTTGGAGTCAAACAGCAGCTATTCATATCACATCGAAATACAGCGTTCGTGGGAAGTTCTCCTCTACAATTCTTCAAAGAAAAAACAATTATCTGCAAGTTGTCTCTGATGAAGCGTGGTTGCTTTAACATTGCCAAGCAAATGGCCCATTTCCGCAGCACTTTTCTTCGAAGGATTGTAGAGGAGAACTTCCCGCGAACGCTGTATTTCGATGTGACATGAATAGCTGCTGTTTGACTCCAAACAAAAGTCTGAAACTGTGTTTAGCAGCATACATACACACCACCTTTTAAATTCATGTATCATAAGGTTAGATGAAATGTATGTGATGCCATCAATACTGTGTATGGAAAAACAATTAAAACTTATTCCCATACCCAATATATATATATATATATATATATATATATATATATATATATATATATATATATATATATAATTTTGAACGGACCTCATTTTCGTCACCTACAAGGTAGGATCGATGGAGAAAATCGCGTCATAGGTACAACCTCAATAGCTGATTTCTCTTAGGGAAAATCTGTTAGAACTCAACCTTCATAGAGTCCTCCAAAAGCCACAGGTGTTCGGGCGTATCTCTTTTACCACTTCTTCCTAGTGCACCAATAGTGCCTTCTCGGTCAATAAAAGGGGCCCCCATTCCCCTAACATGTCCCCACCACCAAAGCATTCCCTTTTACGTCTTGGCTTAATTGCCGCTTGGTATTTATATAATTAGATCATTCTGAGAAAGGGGTAGTTGACTCGGAAACCCCCCTGCAAGGTATGAATGTATCTGTTCGAATAGGAAATGAGTACTCACCCAAAACAGAATGGTCTGTCTCTCTGGTGTGTCTAAACGATTTCATGTGCTACGTCTTTTTCTTTAGTCTGTTCTTTATTTAGCCCTAATACGAGAGCTCCTCGCGGAAACCCTTCTGCTACAACGTTCTATGGCGCGAAAGTCTTTCCGTATTCAATACCTCAACCTTATGACTCCATTTGACCAAAATTAGGTTATATTACACGAATTGCCACAAAAAGGGTGAGGTAAAACCACACCAGTTATAATGGGTATTCGTACCTTAGTCCCCAAGTAACCACAAAGCTATCAGAGACGTCCACAGTAGTTTTGTCTTTACTGAAAGTAAAGTAAATTGTACTTAGAATTCAGAACTTCAAGAAGCTTACTTGAAATTTTCTGGGACAATAATGCCTCCAGTAGTTTTAACCTATCTCCATTTTAAAAATCAAGAAGATGAATCTTGTATGCTCTTTCTAACAACTACTTAATGCCGAAGGTAAAATCAGTTGTAGAGCTTCCTGTACGAAAACCACTCTGGTACACTGTCACTTGTCTACCGAAAACAAACTAACAATATACAAGTTACTACTTAAACCAATATGGGCATACGCAATAGAAGTGTGGGCTACAGCAAAACCTTCGAACATCAGACAAATCCAGACTTTCCAATCATAAGTCCTGTGCACCGTAGTAGATGCTCCATATTATATCACCAACCACACCCTCCATAAAGATCTTAATATCCCATTTGTAAAGGACCTTATTCCCCTAATATTCAATAAATTCCACAGCAGGCTAGACAATCATCCTAATCCAGAAGTCATAGCCCTTTCCAGTACCACTCATACTTATTTCCCTTCACGGCGCCTCAAGAAACAATGGCCCAGAGATTTCCTATAGAAGTGTAAAGTGAAGTGATAGCAGTGGCTATTTTCTTATCAAGTGCCATTCCTCCTTAGCTCTTGACTTCCTTGCCAGGCAGGGTGAGGCTGCTCCTCTTCCTGTGGTGAAGGGGTGTATTCTCTGTCGAGAGTGATGGAGAACGGTTGAATTGTACATATTACATTGCAAAATGCATTTAATGCAGACTGTAATATTCTTAATAAAATAAAATAATCTTAATCTTTTAAAAATCTCTGGTACACTGTCAGTGCTCTCTAACCCTCCCCATCAACCTGAAAGAAAAGCTCACAGACTCATTATTCATTTTAATTTCCTGCCTTTTAATGAGCAAGCACAATGAGCGATGACCCATTTGGCATGAAGTTTTTTTCTTTAGACTACATGTTTCAGCAATTTTGGCAATCATGAACATGTCCCAAAGAAAAATTCATATTTATGGAAAGAGTCTCCAATAAAAAACAATTTTTTTGGTGCAAACTTTATTGAAACTGCCCTCCATGTTGATACTCAACTACCTCCTCTGTGAGAACAGTCGCAACGAATGTAAAAGGTAAACGAGCAATTCAGAAATGGATAGCCCCTGAAGAGGTGGCAAGTGAGCCACGAAACATGTAGGGTAGTTCAATAAAGTTTGCACCGGAAAAAATTGTTTTTTATTGGAAACCCCTGCCGTAAAATATGAAGAATATATAAATAATATTGGGTTCAGAATAAGAAGAATATATATATATATATATATATATATATATATATATGCATGTATAATAAATGTACATTCCGAAAGGAGAAACGCAAAATCAATATTTCTCGATTTTCTATAATCCTACTCATCATCTAAATTAGTGAAACGTTAATACAGAGAACAGAAAGAAACTCTCACAGAATTGAAGTTGAAAAAGGTAAACAATAATCAATGTACCACTTAAAAGATTACCGAAAATTGTGCAACGTCGATGAACTTACTTCCTGCAACTTTTTACTACACACACTATATATATATATATATATATATATATATATATATATATATATATATATATATAAATCTGCTTGTATCACATTTTATATTTGTATGTTTAAATTCACCAAATTTTGGTTGAATTGGTTTTTTGTTGTCTGCTCTCAAAATATATTCAATTTCGGACCACTTTAGTGGTGGGGAGTTTGGAAATCTTAATGCTGCCCCCCCCCACCTTCTTTTTATAGTATAATACATAGTTGGAAATCTCTCGTTAGTTTCTTTCAAAGCTCTGAAAATACGAGCATTTGAATTTTTAGTTATGAGATCTAGGTTACATTGATAATTTTCACACCCTCCTCCCCCTTTATACACATTTGGAAAATTTAAAATGTAAAGTATTTTTAAGAAATTTATGAACTTGCGATAGGGTACCCCGTTGATTAATAATAACTACCTATTCAGATCAGTCTCCCCTCTACTTTTCCTGTAGAGTGAGTAAGCCAACGAAGCGTTTCATTTAGCGTATTTGATTTTGTATATTGCTTTAATAAAACAATTACATTTAGATATAACAGTGTTTCATATTAATTTTTTTTCTTCCGCTTTATTTATTACAATGGCTACATTTTTGAAATTATAGAACAACGGAAATTCAGTTATTCACTTTCATTACTTTGTTCAATTTTCTTCATTTTGATTTCAATGATTTGGAATTATCACTCCAACTATTGATGGAATGTATATAACTCTTCACATCCCAATAAAAAGCTTTTACAATTAAAAACAATGTTCACTTAGCCATTGCTTAGTAAGAAAATGAGATGAGCAATAATCACACTCCTACCAGAATATATCAGAAACTACCGTTTTCAAGGCACGATAATATGAAGTACTAATTATTCATTTACATTATAAAAAACTGTAGTATTACTATATAATTGTAATATATATACATATATATATACACACATATACATATATTAACATATGGAAATCTTATGCAATCAATATTCATTGTTTGAAAGTAAATTTAAGTTAATACTTCTTTACATATAAAAAAATATTTTTAATTTTCGGTGGTGGAAAAAGTTATTATAAATAGAAATAACCTAATAATAATTATATTTCAGGATTGTATTTTTTATTTTTTTTGTCTTCCTATTTTGCCGATTTAAGTAAGGGGAATCCAATATTTTAGATGTTATAAAACATAATTTTTTTCCAAGGTTTGTTTTGATTATATCTCAATGACTTTTTGCGACTTGTGTAATACAACTGGAGGATTCATAAACTTTAAGCAGATGTGCTACCTGACCATTTTACTAAATATTTTTCATTTATTCAATGCGGAATTAGTAATTTTTAAATTCCAAAACTAAATCTTAATTTTTTACGAACAAATCAATCAACACGAAAAACACTTCAATTATGAAATTTTAAAACTCGCTATGTTAAATTTTATTTGCTACTATTAAAATGTCATCAAGTAATGCGGTTTATATGTCTAATATATATTAGTATAAATTTTGATATTGTAAAATAGAGTATTAATAACATTTTTTTGAAATATAATATCAAGCATTTTGTTCTTTAAATAGAACTAATTTGAAAAAAAAAATAGTTCCAGTTAAACGTTTGAACACATGGTTTAATTCTCTATCTATTTTAAGCACTATTATTTTCTCCATCTATTTTGAGCACAATCTATTTTAATACAATTGTAAAAATTACAGATATTTTTATTAACTAGTTTTTGAGATAGTTATTTCAAATTTACATAACGTCAAATATCTAGAATATTTAAAAGAAATTAAAAATATAAAATATTGCAGTTTTCATGAAAACAACGAGAGCCCACAACGAACAGTAAATGATTAAATTCTGATATATAATATTCAAATTTCATTTCAAATAAAGTCATTATAAAAACTAATTATTACTACAAATTAATTAATTAATTATTTATTGTCATTATTTATAAAAACTATCATAATTTATAAAATTATTTATAATTTTATTAAGTTATATCAACATTAACTCAGAAAATAAAAAATCAATTTAAAGGATTGTCGAATTATTAATAACATACTAATTGATTTAAAATAAAAACTAATTCGTTGCATTAAAAATAGGAAGTTAATAGATTATGATATAAATATTGGCAATTATGCAATAAGAAAGTATTTTGTTTTAAATGATAAAATATTTCAAAGCTAAGGCGTTGAGAAAGAGTTTTTTACCATATTGTTTTAACATTTTCATGAAGTATTTAAGGCAATAGTGTTATCAGTTATAATTGCTTGTGAACATGTAAAATTATCTATGTATTTAAATAAGGACCACCAAAAGAATTTACAAGATGTTGTTGGTTTTTGTTTTTCTTTTACTAGGTGTAGAAGTTGTGAACAAAGGAGTGAGTCGGAACAACCTCAGGCACAAGGCGAGGGTGAAGATGGCCAAGAACCGCTGGACAATGTGCCTAGCACTGAGGGGTATATTTCGTTCTGTCATGATAATTATTAAAATGAATTCAATTTTCAGAATAATCATACCATTGAAATAATAAAACAAAAAAAATCTAAAATTTAAACTCTAAACATCGCGTACATTAAGTTTGCTCTGGAAAACAGGTATAGGTATTAGGTGAGCCAGGGTAACTCTATTAGGTGAAAATTAAGAAGAACGGATAAACTATAAAGCTATCACCTTATTTTGATTAAATACTTCAACGATTTGTCCCTTTCGTGTTTTATAATAAAAATTCCATTCAGTTTGCTGTTTCAGTTTATATTGATTACCACACACCGGCGATGAAAATGAATTTCACTTAGAAAGGCATTGTGTCTGTTTTTGAAACCGACTTCGACTTAGATATTGCTGAGTCATCGAATTAGTGCTCTTTAATATTCATACCCACCAGATCGACAAGGCGGTATCCTGGCATATTATTTTATGTAAAAACTGCTAGTTTTGTATTTTTATTTCCAAATAAAAACTAGTGATATTAAGAGATTAGCATAGGACCAACGTAAGTTTCTATAATTATGAACATTTAACTTTTATATTTCTTATTCATTTCAAACACAGAATATCTGTCAGAGGGCTATCTTTAATGTGGGACTAACTGAAACAAAAGTGAGGTTCTCTTCATAGTTTAGTGGCGAGAGCCACTAATAAAAACACCATTCCTTCCCCGCAGATTTTATTCGAAATTCCCCTACTCGTTTTGAGGCGTTCACACCACCCTTTCAGGGGCCTCTCCACTTATGAAGTGCTCGTTCCCTCCTTACTTTCGTTGAAACCGACCCTTCCGCACAGGGGGAGCCTTCCAGTATGTTTTTATTGGAGACCCTTGGCACTAAACTATATAAAAGATTCAGCTGAAGTACGTGACATCAATACTACTTCCAATGATGTCACTAAATGATTCTAAAGCCAACAATTAATCTTAAATGAACATTTTAATTTATTAATATTGCATCTAATTTCAGAAATGTTCTCTACTAGTCTCTTGTAATATACGTCGTATTCCAATACAAAGAAATTCTAATTGGATGAGTAAAAAAATTAACTCATGTTCTTTTCAAATAGGCAATAACTTTACTTTTCCACAAGTATTCCTTATTTTTGAAATATAAACAATTGTTTTTATATTTTTTGAGAATTTCGATGTTAGCTGTCAAATTCCTTCACACGAAAAGTAATGCTTGTACTAGATTTCACAAAAGTTGACTTTAAAATTGAGTAAAATCTTTATTTTTCTTGTTTGTTAATCATTTATTTTTTGGAAAATGTTTTAGAGATTATTCTTTCTATTCCAATGTACAGTTAATGATTAAATTCAGTTGTCTCTGACTCCTTTAGGGATATTAGGCCTAGGTGATGCAATACCCTGTTTACATGGGATAGTAGAAGCCAAATACTTCTTAAATTTAGTTCTTTTTCTTATTAGAAATATTGGGGTTGGACGTTCTTGTATATCGACGGAAGAGCATTGATCCTACTGTCCTCCTCTGCGCTTTGATCAAAGACACATCTCAAACTAAAGGCCCACTAACAATTTTCGAACCCAAGTAGACTTCTCTTTATTCTTCCTGATGACTTGATAGTTGAATAATCTCATGCAGTGGAAAATCTACTTCCTAGGGCGCTTGTGACCCATTTCAAACCCTGGTTTGTTTCCATAATCAGTAATTTCATGTTCATAAGATGAAACTTCTAGGGGCAGACAGTATATAAAACAACCCAAAGCTACGGTACTACTTTTTGTTTTTTGAAATAGAAAAACTCTGCTACACCAGTTTTAACTCCATGAAAGGCGGAATATGTGTTCCAAAGCAGGATGGTAAATAATTCTCTAACTCCCTCTTTTGTGAGGTTTACGGTCACTTTTCTTTTATTTTTTCTCAGAATACTTCCCTAAAAATTTCATAGAACCTCTTCAAAAGTGCATATTTTCACTTAGATACTCCCAATTGTTAATTGTTCCTCTTAATTAAATAATATTTAATTAAAGGCACCAATAGTAGACTCTGAATTATACGTAATCAACTTGAGATTTGAAAATTGTGTTAAAGGAAAATCTTAAATCGCCTCCCAAAAAATCTGTCATTTCAGGTGTTTAAAAAAAAGTTCAGGCCACAATTTAGATAATATAGTGAAAAAAACAAAGTGACAAAAATTATGACCGTAACTCTTACTCAAAACCCTAAAGATGTGGTAAAGGATTTATTTTCAATAATTCTGTATTGTCAATAAAATGGAATACTTTTTAGCATTATTTATTGACACAATATCCAGGTTTTAGGGGATTTTATTAGAAGTTAAGATAAAATCAAAACATCCCATGTACAGTTCATCCCTCCTCCAATTTTTCAGAAGCTTGCTTTGGATTCCAGTTATTGAACCCTTTGCAAAGCATTTGCCCTTGTTATATTGTATTCATTATATTAATTTCCAATACATTCAGTAAATATAATAAATATTTGGTCTAAGGGATTTTTTAACTCAAAGAAACGTTCTCTGGAGTCCTAAAGCTTAAGCATGGCACGAAATGCTGCAATTTTCTTGCAAAAACACATGTAAAGTACTAATCGCATGATCATAGAAATAATAACGTTTATGAAAAAATGTTTAATCAATATCATTTATGCTGAAACTCGTGTAAATCAATTATTAAACAGATATATTTAGTACTGTATGAAACATACTTGATGATCCTTGAAACAAAAAATGTATTAACAATATAAGCTTCGTTGAATTAAAACGTTCCTTGGAACAGATATTCATAAAAAATGCAATATACAGCCTTTATATCTAATAATTAGATTTATGTTAAATATAAATATCTATTCAACATAAATATATATTTTTCTTGAATTATAAGTACTAGTATGCCTGTAACTTGTCATTGCAGTCTTTATCTTCTGCCATAAGCTACCTTTAATTCTAATGTACAGATAATATGATGGCTTGAGGTTAAAAATCTTGAGATTTAGAATATTAGAAAATTGCGTTACATAAGAAAACTTATTTAAACGACAGGCATTCAGTACCACGATATTACGTGCTAAACACCTGGCATTTAACACTGAAAATTACGTATTAACAATACTTACCTCTTTTATTTTATTATCCTATTTTCATGAGGATTGGTTGTACCCAAATAGAAATGTAATATAATAAGGTAAAAATAATTTTATACAGGAGTTGCGTAAACTGAGCAATGTTCCCACGGGAGAATCATACACAGACGACGTTATAACACTTTTAATTCCCTACTTTCCTTTAGTTAAGACATTATGCAAACAAAACATTAACTTTAACCTGGGTCTGAGGCATGTATTTATACAGTAACTAAATGTTAAAATCACATTAAGGAAGCTTTAAAATGAAAAACTAACTCCGTTAATATTAAATTCAAAGTGTATATAACAGCCATTGTAACAAATCAACAAGATTTATTTTAAAACGTTTTTCCAAGCAACATAATAACGGTGAAGTTTACAATTTTTCATAGCACTCATTCTCTATAATCTATTCTTTTCTAGTTATTATGCTCACCAGAAAACTCTCTCTCTCACACACACATATTTGATAGGCCATATTTTCTATTATCGCGTCATAAATTGCTAATTTTCCTTAAAGAAAACCTGCTGAATACTATAATGGTAAGTAGAACCTAACAGTTAAGTTGCTGTTGATTAAACGAAAACAATCTCCATGGAGGAAAATGAAAGGAGTAAAAATAAGAAAGTAAGCAATAAAATCAATACGACACGCAGATTATTTAACTAGTTCTGGGAAGTTTCAAACTCCTCAAAGGACTAAGGGGCAAAAGTTATAAGGATAAATTTATTTATTTCTGACAGGAAATTGTTTTTTTAAATGATGAAATTATTTTTCTCTGTTAAAATTCATATTCAGAGCCAATGGCTACCTGATCTACCTAAATCCGTGAATTGGCCAATGGGAGTGGCACTCTACTCTTGTTAGTCTTCATCACGTTGGCAGCGTCTGATTCCTCAATAAACACAATCTTTGCTTATCTTAGGACACTTATACAGGGTCCGGCATAAAAACCTGACGATTTTGTAGTAATTGTTATGTTGGCACCACTGTCATTGAGACGGCGGGAATGTTGTACATCGACAGGTCTATTCTTGCCATTTCAGTAGCCAGTATGTTGCACTAACATCATCTTATACAGATGGAATTTCAGGTCGGAATGAAGAATTCGTCGTACACTTGGATCAGAAATGGCTAGCGCAACAGCATGTTTCGCTGCTGAACGTCGTGGAGACCGTTTAACAGCTACTCTTACCGCGTTAATGTTTTCAGGCGTTCTCACAGTCCGTTTTCGACCTGGTGGTTTCGTTTTTAAAGCAGACGACGTGTTCCTAAAATTCTTTACCCACAACAAGATCGAATTTCTGCTGGGAACAGGGGTGTGTCGATTTAAATTGAAATGTCTGCGAAATAAACGCTGTGTTAAAATAACTGAGTCATTATTTTTAAAATAGGCTTCAATCACAAACGCTCGATGTTCACCCGACCACGACATACTGGCTACTGAAATGGCAAGAATAGACCTGTCGATGTATAACATTCCCGCCGTCTCAATGACAGTGGTGCCACCATAACAATTACTACAAAATCGTCAGGTTTTTATGCCGGACCCTGTATATCCTGACTTTTGACTCCAACCTTTCAGAATTGCAATAAATTTATCGTTTTGTGTAGTTATACTTTTCAGTACATTAATGTGATTTATAACTGCATATGGTTATCAGGAAAATAACCCATAATTCTAATGGATATCTAATATATATGGAATTCGTGATTAATAACACTGATAAACAAAAAAAAAAACTTTCGGCGAATATCTTAGTATCCAACACTTGTTTTAAGACAATTCTGTCTAAAAATATCCATACCGTTTGTCTCTATCACCCACCGTTTTTGAGATATCGGACATTAACCATTTATATATGTTTAACAATGCATCTCAGGCAAACAACTCGCAGACAAGTTACAGTAGAGCACATATGGCTGAATAGAGTACTAATTAACATAAACTATACAGCTTATTATCTTATTTAAGGTATAACACACATATAAAATACATAGGTATAACATAAGTTCCTGTAGACTTGCGTTTGTGCTGAGCATTTAGCATGTCGCGCTGAAGCATCCAGCAAATGAAAATGGGCCGATAATTATAGGCCCATTTTCAAACTTTGATATATACTAAATATAAGTGCAGCCTACACTTAAGAATTGTTTTTAACTTTTTTTTTACATGTCGTATAAAAGGTCATGTTTAAGAGAGTAAAATGACACCGCTCCCACCTTCCTAGCACAATTAGAACAGGGTCTAGAGCGATTTAAAGAAAGCAGTACGGCATTATTTGGAAAATTCGACGTTGCATTAAAACAAACGTGACGTGATAGAGGAAAACAGTTTTCAGATCTGTAATCGGCATGAAAAACTGCATTATAAAAAGTAAAAATCATGCCAGATATCTATGGCATGTTGTTCGCTGTAATTCAAGATTAAAAAATCATTCTTCCAATACCTAAATAATGGATTTGTATCGTAGATCTGATGAAATTCTTCCTTTTATGAAGGGCGTGTTGGGCATATTAGGGTTTACACATGGGATTCGTGAACTAAGCAGATTTCCCACGCCGTGTTATGAAACACTATTGATCTCATTTCACTATATATCTGCTATTTTTATATAAACATCCAGTAAGTAGAAGTGGGGGCTTACTGATGATAGAAAACAAAGAAGTACGACTATATCGCTTACGAAAAAATGTAAAGTAACAACAGTTGTAGTGCATCTATTGTTTAACAAGGTTAAAGGGTAGCGTCTAAAGTGAGCAGATTTCCCCATGTACTGGCATGACTCATACTGATCTCATCTCACCATATATTCTATATTTTCTAATAAAACCCAATGAATAAAAGTGGTCAATAAAATCATAATTGATGACTTCATCAAACAACGTATCTGCATGCATCTCATCTAGTAAAGACCTGTTGAAATCAATATTGGTTATTAAAGCTTGAAATAAAGCGTCTCTTGAAATATTCGCTTATAATGTATAAATAGTGGGATTACTAAAAGTGGGGCTATACTGAAAGCTGAAAATTCAATAATTAAAAAAACTCGGTTAATATTCAAAAAAGTCCGTCACGCAGGGGCTGCGTAAACTAAGCAGATTTCCCACGTGAAGTTTTACAATAGAGAAATTTCACGAGAGCCGAGCAGTTAATGAAACGGCCGAACTAGCTTTTGGCGGGAAAGTCACTTCGTCCGTTAGCCGCCCAGATTTAATAAAATTGCAAATATCTCGGTTAATATTCAAGATAGAGAATAAATGAATATAACAATATTTATAGTAAATTTAATTTGCAATAAGATTGGTTATATACAACTTTTCGACACGACGCATAATAACGGAGATATTAAGAACTTTCGAAATTCTCCCCCTCTAAACACCCTCCTCCCCCTTGTCCGATTTCAGCCGTTAACGAACTTGATCTTTCTTTTTACATAAAACGACTAAATATCGAGTTTGGTCACGATCAAACAAAAATTGCGACCGCTAGATATATATATATATATATATATATATATATATATTTATATATATTTATATATAGATATAGATATAGATGTATATATACAGTTTTGAACGGACCTCATTTTCGTCATCTACTGGGTAGGATCGATGGTCATTTGAAGAAAAATTTCGAAAATTCCGTCATGAGTACAACCTCAATAGCTGATTTCCCTTACGGGAATTAATTAAATCTGCTAATTAAGGAAAGGTGTATAGACAAACATTTATAGAAAATTAAATTTACAACAAGATTGGTTATATATGATTTTTCGATCCGACACATAGTAGCGGAGATATTTTGAATTTTTTTATTTTCTCCAGTCTCTGAGCCCCCCCACCCCTCTTCCCTCAGGTCCGATTTCAGCCGTTAACGAACTCGATCTTTAGTTTTACATGAACCACTAATATTTAGTAGCGATTAAACAAAACTTCTGACCACTAGAGCTGTAACAGACAAGTAGTGTATATATATATATATATATATATATATATATATATATATATATATATAATTTTGAATGAGATTTTCCATCTACTGAGTAGGATCGATGGACATATAAAGAAATTTGTCGAAAATCGCGTCAGACTAACGACAAGATTACAATAATTGATGGGTCCTGGGACCTCGCATCCCCCATTGACCGTAGTTTGCATCCCTCGCCTTTCGCCCCTCCATAGGAATGAATATAGGACCTCCTTCAAGCATCAGAAACCGCGTAATTTCCGGCCGGCAAGACAGATGTTACTCCCCTCCTTTCATTCAATAAAAATTGGTGGAATTTGGAGTAACCATTGTCATGGGTCAGAATAAATAACAATTTAAACATCTAAATAGTATTTGATAAAATGAATTCACACATTTTAGTAATATACCTCCAATATTTAGAGATTGACACTATTGGCAAGGGTGAGAGTTGAGGAATTTTTAATGTTAATTTCCTCTTTTATCTTAGTTTAATTAGTGTTGCCAACGATATTAAGTTTATCAAATATAGATTTAAATAATTAATGATGAACCCGTACTCTATTATTATTATATTGTAATTAGTATATTAAAATTATTATGGACGCTCTGCCCCTGGGGCAAGAGAGGTTGGAAAACAATTGGAGATAACAGGGATGTGTGGAAACAGCATGTTGGTATAAATCAGACGTTGTTGGACTGCTGCAGCACAGAATATTGGTATCAAGGTAGTATGAAAAAAAGGAAGTCCGTTACGCAGGAGCTCCTTTCACCATGCACTTTTCTCTCGTACTTGCACGTTTCACAGATGATGTCATTTCATTTTCTATTGTCTATTTCTTCCTTAGCTGAATATGAAGAAGATTTGAGAATAAGCTGGGAAAGCGATCTAAGAAAACTCAGCAGTTTTATCAACAAGATGTATGTAACATTTTCCCATCCGAACAATAGTCACAGAGATGGTTACATTTTTAGCAGATTTCCCTTAAGGGAAATCAGCTATTGAGGTCGTACTCACGACGCGATTTTCGAAATTTTTCTTCAAATGTCCATCGATCCTACCCAGGAGATGACGAAAATGAAGTCCGTTCAAAACTGTATATATATATATATATATATATATATATATATATATATATATATATATATGGTCTTGTTATTCTTTTTGGAGTTTTGGTCAATGTTGGTAAAAAAATCTTAGTTTATGCCAATATTTCTAGAATCTTTATTTCCTCTTCTTCAGGGCAAGACTAAAGATACTTAAAAACTACTATACATGACTATTGCACTTAGGACTAGGGGAAATTGGACAACCAAATAGATGATACAAATATAACAACAACAGATTTCAAAAACCGTTTAAATTTATGCCTAGATTGCGGATACCTCCAATATCAAGAATATTACTACAAAATTATAGAGGGACTTCCCATGGGTTCACCTGTAGCCACTATTACAGCAAAAAATAAAAATATAATAGGCTAGTCCTAAGTGCAATAGTTAGGTGTAATAGTTTTTAAGTATTTTTAGTTTTGCCCTGAAGAAGAGAAAATAAAGATTCTAGAAATATCGGCATAAACTAAGATTTTTTTACCAACATTGACCAAAACGACCCAAAAAGAATAAGAACACCATATATAAATATAACCTGGTCGAAAACATCAACACAATTATATATATATATATATATATATTTGTATGTTACCGCTCTAGCGGTCGCAATTTTTGTCTTATCGTTACCAAACTTGATATATAATCGTTTTATACAAAAAGATAGATCAAGTGCGTTAACGGCTGAAATCAGACCAGGGGAGGGTGGTTTAGAGGGGGAGAATTTCGAAAATTCTTAATATCTCCGTTATTATGCGTCGGGTCGAAAAGTTGTATAGAGCCAATCTTATTGCACATTAAATTTACTATAAATATTGTTATATAGATTTATTCTCTACCTTGAATATTAACCGAGATATTTGCATTTTTACTAATTGTAACGGAGGAGTTATGGTCGCTTCTATTCGTTCCCGCCGAAAGCTAGTTCGGCCGTTTTCGTAACTGTTCGGCACTCTTATGCAGATTTCTCTATTGTATAACTTCACGTGGGAAATCTGCTTAGTTTACGCAGCCCCTGCGTGACGGACTTTTTTGCATTTCCGTGATGGGATTGGTGGGCATTTGAAGGTATCTTCGATAACGAAGTCATGAGTATAGCCTGAATAAGGAACCTTACCTTAAATCTTCTACACAATCTTTCACTCAAGTGCTGGGTGGACGAAGCAGATTACCCACGTGTTTTACTTGATGCATACTTGAAATCCCGATCTATCTGGAATGATTCACTGATGGCTCACTTCTCTGTTTCTCTCTTTGTTAGGTCAATGTAAGCAAGAAGTATTAATATTCTGGAAACTATATTATATTATATTAGCTTACTGTGAATATCAGATATGTCGGGGCATATATTTACTGAAGCGAGATAACGAAAAATATTAAAGTAATCCCTTATAATATTTGAGTTTAAAAAAACAGTTCAACAATTGAAAGACATAGTTCATATAATTCAATTCGAATCGAGTTTATATTTCTATTAGGTGAAATGAAGTACATATTAAAAAAGTTTTGAAAAACCAGTTAAGCGAAATTAACAAAAGAAATTGTCTAAATCATAAAGTCTTTAGATATCATTAGTATGATTAATTAAAAAAATACAATACATATTAACTCATCATACATTTTGATTGGGGTGCCATCTATTTCTGCCTGGAGACAAAAAGTTACAGTATGAAATTAGGCATTTTAAAATCTGTATATTATTGTTGCTGTACGATTTAATTTATAAAACACCATTAGTGTATAAGAAGGTCTTTGAGAAGGAACTGCTGTGTTGCTCGAAACCCAGAAGGAATGTAATAAAATTTCGTATGAAGTAGAACAATTGGACTATTGTTTTTTTTTTCTTTGGCTTATTTTAATCAGACACAGACACACACACTCAAAGAACAGAAAACTTTGTTGACAGTATGACTATTTTAAACCTATTCCTTTAAAAAATCTAGATAGAATATGAGGGATAGGAAAAGTCATGAGAATTACGAAATTTTATAAAATATGAACTAAAATTGAATTCTCTGATTTGCTCATAAAATGTCATTCTTGTTAAAGGTTTTCCATTAATCGTACTAATAAATCCACATTTTTAAATAAGAATTATATAAAAATACTTTCCTTCGGGAAATATAAGGCATTTTCCTCATGATCATAAAATATTTATTCTAATGTAATGAAACATGAATAATTATTTTTATCAGAAATTTCCAATTTAAAAATTAAACATTTTCTAATCCCAAGTTTTCTTTACATGCTTCTCCATCACAGGAACAAGTGGTAAGTACATTTTTGAACTTATAATATACTTCTCAAATACAAAGGAAATTTTGTTTTTTTTAATGAAATATCTCAAATGCCATAGTCATAACATGTTTACACTAACTTTAAAAGATCTTGCTTCATTAATGGTGAGTACACATACACGTAAGTGCGTATTGTAATGTGAACATAAATTTTCTTTTATTTATATTTTTTCTCTCAAGACGTTTTTATTCTCTATTCATAATCGAACTAGTAATTATCATCATTTTAATAAACATGTTATTCTTATCAGTTCTTTCGATGTCTTCTCTTCTTCTATCTTGGGAAGCTAGAACAAGTACTAAAGGAATATCGATTTTTTTTAAAATTTTATTATTAAAATATAATTTTACGTTAACTACTATAACTTTTAAAATAGTCATTTTTTTGGACACAAAGTCAACAAAGTTTCAATAAAACAAATATTAATCACAATCTGCCAAACTATTGACGAACATTGGCTTACATATTTAGTTTTATTATGTAAGTAAAAAAGGACAATATAACACAAAAATTATAATGAAAGAAAGAGCTGACACCTTTGATTTTTTTTTTAACTAAGCATCTTATATTACTATTTTCTGGACAAATGTCTAATTGAAAAAATCATTTTTTCTGCGCTATTAAGAAAACTTGATTCCGAAATTCAATATTAAAAAACATGTAAAATAATATGAAATTTTGACAACTATCTATTAACTGTGAATATATAACAAAAATTGTATTATGCATGTGAAGTAATTTCAGAGAGATGAATGTAAATTTTTTTTATTCAAATTAAAAATGCGTGAGGTAAAAACCCGTTTAAATTAACTACATTATTAAATTTACTTTAACCTCACAGATATTTTCAGTATTCAAATGATACACAGATAATATAATTATTTAAACAAATATTCTTTAATATTTATTTCTCTTTGTCGAAAAGCATTATAGATATGTATTTTATTAAAAAGCAGTTCGAATCATCATTTAAAGTAACGAATGAAACAAAGAACCTATTCTATCAACTTCATGCTGAGTAAATATACGATCAACAATGTGATTATGAAACTAAATGTGATGTTACAAATCTCTGACACCACTCCGATTTGCACGGTGAAATTTTTACGTCATAATTTGGAACCTTAAATACAGTATTTTCCCACTAATATCCCAAGTGTGACTTGGTAAATATTACGATTATACTGAAAAAAACATGTTTGCCTATTAGTTTCATACAGTTGGTAGCTTAGGCTATGAGATGTTTAATGATAACTAAAATTTCAAGGAGTAAATAACTTTCTTATTTTAAAATATGGCGGAAGGTCAACAAAATAATAAAAACTACAAATGATTATTGAAAATCATTTTTATTTCTCTACTAGTTTCGCGTCCATATGACGCCTCATCAGGAGAAGTTCTACTACAAAAAGTCATCTAAACTAACGGCTACATCTTTTAATAGGAACTTTCGCTAGTCGTGCCAGTCGGAGAATAAAACATCCCTAGCCGACCACGCGATTAAATACAACCATAACTTTGATTTTGAAAAAGTAAGTAAAAAGAAAAAGAAAGAAATATAAGCAAGAGGAGGATAAAAGAGAATATGCACATTAAAAAAATAGGAAAAAGGTGATCAATAAGAAAACATAGTAAAACATGTGAATTTTATATATTTTAACTTTTAGGAAGTTTAGATGGTTATAAATTTCTCGTTTATTATTTAGACCAAGTATAGGCAACCTTTCACACGTAACGGGCCAAACATCAGTGTGTAAATACGTTCGCGGGCCGCTTTTAAAAATAGTGCATTTTAAAGTAGTGTTCATAATTTTTAACGATAGATATCAGACATGAAATTATAACGACAATGTAATTATAATACAATTTATTAAAATAACAAAATGAAATGAAAAAAAATAGGTACAACATTATAATTAAATCGTAAAATTTGGAATTATTACAAACAACGAAAGTTAAATAGCGACACCGAAATCAATGAGCTTGAATTTGGGAAACTAATCCATCGATGTTTGGATTAATTCCACTGATACAAAGACGAAAAGAATTTTCCAAATTATCGTCAGTCAGCCTTGTACGATGTTTTGATTTATTAACTTTCATCAATGAAAAGAAGTACTGCCAAACGCACAAATCTCTCCTCACCTTCCTCATTTGGAGTAAGTAGTGTAATATTTTTGTTTAATTGGGTTTTTCAAAATGTCTTGCGGGCCGGATCAAACCTTACCGCGGGCCGGTGGTTGCCCACATATGATTTAGACTATACTTCATTAGGGATAATCGATATACTTTTATTTCTTGACGTATCGATATAAATCAGATGACTTGGCCCGCCATGCTTTGCAAGCCATTCTCTGACTGGCACGGCTAGTGGAAGGTCCTATAGAAAGATGTAGCCGTTAGTTTAGTTGCCTTTCTTCTGATTAGAATGATGATGATTGATTTTCTGAAACTAGTAGAGAAATAAAAATAATTTTTAATAATCATTTGTAGTTTTCATTCTTGTGTTGACCTTCCGCCATAGGCTAGTGGAGTTAAATAGGTCATATTTTCACCATTATTTTAAAATGTTTATGTCTAAAGTGCCATCCATTTTTCAATGCAAATATAAATAAAAAATTAAAACCTAAATGCCCAATCCAACGTTTGCCAATCTTTTGTCTATCGTGGTAAACGTTATCAAAATTCAAAAAGCAAAAACGAAAATTGATTTGTGGTGCAACAGAAAAATTGAAGCCATAGATATTTTTAGCACGTTTAAAATTATAACCATCCTTGTTGTCCTAAGATGACAGTAAGTGAGCTAGTACAAATGAAAATAATCTTACATATCAAGCTACATCAAGATTTTTTTTTCAATGATTTCCCTTCGACCTAGCCAAATTCCCGTTGGAAATACAGAGACAAAAACATTACATTATTTTTCACGAAGTTCTTTTTAATTATTAAACAATGAATGTCACTGATACAAAACATTTACATAATGTTATATCTATAATTTTTTTTCTTAACAAATATAATATTACAAATTCTTTTATACATGTACTCAAATTAACAATATTTTTACAAGAGAGTTAATATTTCAACGCATTACTGTAGCTTATGACGCCATGATACCTTTCTGAATTTAACGTACTAATGGTTTGTTTTAGCTCTTATATAAATCCTCAGTCCAATAACGAGTTTGAAAAGTATTTTACTCAGGACCAAAATGTAGAACTGCTACAATTATTAAAAAATGTTCACTAATATTCCCCATTCGTTCTTAAAAAAAGAAAAAAATACGTTTGTACGACGTGTAAGTTCTTAGTTTTAATTAATTGACACTTCATCAAAATAAGTCGTATCCATTTATTAGAGAGTGGGGTGAAATGTTAAAGGAATTGAAATATACTGTCAACAAACCTTTATTTTAATAGTTACATAATTATAATGTAGTTACTATTTATAAATATATGTTTTATAACCTTTATATCATAACGTCCAAAAAGGTTGAGATAATAGCGCCTGAAATGGTCATTTTTCTACCACACTATCCTATGTTATTTCTACCACGCTATCTAGATTTGTGAATATCCCATAATTAAAAAATATGATATTATAAATAAATTATGCCAAACATATTTTGGTTCCTTTATTTTGGTTATGTACACAGAATTAGTAATAAACCAACATTTCAATTGGCCACAAATCGTCTACGTCTTTGCAAACATAATTTTGTCCTTTATGCTGAACTGGTAAATTAATTATCAAATACTGCAACAAGCAACGAACGATATAACACATACTGACAGACTGCATCCAACGAAAAAACCTTCACATACCCCACGATATGACAGACTTACAGCAGCCAATATATTCTACAAATACTAGCATAGCTAAAACATATAAACGTTTACAAATACATATAGAATAAAATACAATTGGTCAACAGCATACTTACAAAGATTTAAAAGGGATAACTTTTATTATATTCTAATAGGCAAAGTACGGATTTGACAAAAACTCAGATATTTAAGGAATATTTTCCATACTATATAAATAAGGTACAACATCAAGGTGTACGTGATGGAATAAATATATTATTCTAACTACCCCTAAACAGAGGCATAAACCAAATAAATAAAATAAAAATTCTCAAATAAAATAGTATTTTAAACTGAATTACAAATATACAGAGTAACGTATGGCCCGGAGGGTATGACGCAATCCGCTTTTCCTTTTTGAAGGGATGCTAGGTAGGCAGTTACACCACTGAGTGAGTAGTTCGGGTTCCGCTGGATGATTTTGCTCTGTATGTTAATCTCTTTAAACTTCAAAATGATAGGAATGAAAGATTTGGCACATTTTGTCGAAGTTTTTCGAATACTATCAAATGTCTATTTAATCTTTTGATCAGGTTCTACAAGTTTTGAGGCAGTACATGTGAAAGAAAACCTGAAAATTCATGATTTCAATCACTGCAGAACCATGACTATAACAATAAGTTAGGTTAGACCCTTATTGCGCTGTATCTACTTATAATAAGCAACTACTCGATTATTTTGTGAAGATCTTTCGGTTGATGTCTCTCGGAAGCGCTTATGATTCACATATTACTAGTAAACCCCCTCTCCTATTGGTATCAAAATATTGTTTTTCGTAATACCCCTTTGGTATTGTATTTGAGGTTATACTAGTCAAAATTGCTAAACAATAATTATCATTCGACTGTTATAAACTGTGATTTGCAGCAGTTCACAAATATAAAAAAAATTTAATTTAACATTTTCCTTATAAACTCTAATTAATGTCCAGCCAATTAGCAAACATCCTCCCGAACGCTGATACAACATTTTGCTCCTGTATTTCTATTCTATTATCCCACAAAGCAAGCATCCAGTAACATTCATTAAATTCGTCGGTGTTCAATATTTTGAAACACGCGCAGGACTGGATAGTCTCTCTCTCTCTTTCAACTCTAGTACTATATTTCGAGTACCTTTAGTAGATTTTTGATATGGCCTCTGAAGTTTTCATTAGTTTTTTAATTCCATGTATGAAGTAAAGGAAGTATTGTAATCCCAAAAAGTTCGTTTTTCATATTTCAACTGAACTATTCGTTTTACCTATCCATGAACCCATTTTGGCTTCTGTACGTGTCTCACATATTTCAAAACACGCCGATTCTGGCTATATAACCTTTTTGCAGCTCCTACATATCAGAGTGGGTGTTCACTATTTACATCTAGGTGAATAAATCTATAGGGGAGAAGGAAGTTATGAGGATGAGAATAATGATGTGAATGTGATACAAGGCAACAATAAAGAAGACATTTGACTCAATATGATTTTATTTAATTAAAGAATGCTTTGCACTCCAGCACCTTCCTACAAATTCACTTATATTTTCCTAATTAATCTTTTTTATAAAAAAAAAAATACCAAACATTGTTGACCAACTAAAACTTTTGATAACCCAAATTGCTAGAATAAACATTGGTAAAGAGGTTAACCACTGATACCTCGGTCAAAGACGAAATTGCAACCAATGTAAGGTTTTGGTAGTGCCTACATTCATATAAGATAAGCCAACGACCTCCTTTCCTGGACTTTTCTGCAATTTATTTTTTACTACTTGGAATGCCACTTTCTTCAAAATCTCTATCAACATTAGTACCTGACAAATCCGTTGATGTTTGAAAATTAATCTCACCATTAGTTACTGTAAAAGTCTCACCATAGTGAAGGGGTTTGTTGTCCTTTCCGGGTAGGAGTTGTATGTCCAGGCAACCAGACACTCCATTAGTCCAGGGACTATCCTCCTACCTTCCTGTAGCCTAACAAACGGCCATCCAACTCCATCCTATCCTATATAACAGATAATACACTGTCATTGCTTACGGTTAGCAACGCACAGCTTCCACCACTCTTCCTCCGAAGTTTGCATTTATTTTTTTTTAACGAGTCATTCGTATTGGGTTCCGCTATGTATATCGAATAAAGAAAACCTCCTGGTAGTTCTTTCAAATTTCCTAAAGATTTATTTGTTAAAGGACCGTACCAACTTGAGATTTACAATTTATCATTTAAAAGCAGAACATTAGAACAAGAAAATGAACTTCTATCAGCCAAATAACATGGTCTCTAAAATATAGCCATAACATTATATGTCTATGTTATTCTTATCCAAGTCCCTACTAATCTCTGAGAGAGAAAAATACGATGACACATACATTATAACCTATTTAACAAATAAGTTACTTATTTCTGGGAAATGTTGGCTCTTTCTTTGAAAAGAAAACCAGAACTCCCGAACGCACAAGAAAATGTTTTTTCTTTCCTATTAAAAGTTCCCTAGGGAGGGGAGAGGGAGGGGGATTGTTGCATAGAATAATACAGGGTCAGAAATTGCTAGCACAATCCGGCTTACTTCTTTAAATCTTTACATAAAGAAGTTATAGGTCTCTTTACACTGAAAAATAGGGCTGCAGAAACAGTAATAACATTTTAGCCAAGAAATTAAACTGAATTGCTACAAAAGTTTTTGTGCGTGAGTTTATTGTCGGATTTAGATTTATTATTTAAACGACATTCAATTGTAGTTTTCCCAATACTTATGATCATATTTAATTTCACTAATCATTCATTCAATTTTGTGTCTCAATCACGTCAACTTTTCATTTACTTTTAAGCCGCCAGTAAGAATGCCATAACAAAAATCAATGATTCCTGCCATTACTAGAAAGAAGCAATTTTGGGCAATTACTCGGGAAAATATAAATGAATAAGGAGTGAATTGTTCATAGACCATAAGTGATGAGTGATCACTCTTAAATTTTTTAGGCATGAGTAATTCACTCATATAATCATAGTGAACAAATATATAAAAAAACTTAGTTGTTTTTTAATTAATTTATTTTTGTGGTTAAATAAAGAAATGTTAATTCAACTATACTAATCATACAACGGCTATGAAAAATATTTAAGAACTACCTTTGAAGAAATTAGAGATAAAATAAGCAAGATCTTGTAAGAGATGAGATACTTGCCTTAATGACGGGTTTTTTTTTTCGAACGTTACAATTTATTTTCTTTTAGTTGATTCGCCATAGTGGCATATGATAACAAACGTTCAAGTGGAGCAGAAGTTCCTAAATTTCCTAAAAGTGATCCTCCAATATCCATTTATAGATTTACCTTTATTAATATTATTCCATTAATTAATATCTGTTTTTCTTTCATGAGATAGGTAACTTTGTTTTTGTGCGAGTTGTTATTTCCTTTGAGTTTTTTTGAGGTCGTACTCATGACGCGATTTTCAAAAATTGTCTTCAAATGTCCATCGATCCTACCCAGGAGATGACAAAAATGAGTCCCATTCAAAATTACATATATAACCCCCACTTCTACTCATGTTGCATAAACAATACTCTGTTATGTAATAAACCACATTATTCGAAGCTTAAATAACAAACATTGTTTTCCACAGACCTTTATTATACGAGATAGATGCAAATATGTTCTCCTCCCCCCCCCGTCTTAAATTTTTGAACTACTAAAATTTGACTGATTGAGATAAAAATTATTCTGATTCATTATATATTACAGTACTATATATAATACATATTTTTCAATAAAATTAGTATGTTATATTCTGATATGTTTCAGTTATTCTTTTTCTTTCCATTGAGCCGTTGGTAGACCTGTTTGTTTACATTTGAGTCGCTTCCCGCCGGCAGGGGAAAGATTTCTTATTACCGCTTGTATTTATTCACTTAATATTCACTGTGGTGTTGTGTTAGCGCTATGTTAGGTAGGTTTATCTATTATTATTCTTCACGAGGGAAATCTGCTTAGTTTACGCAGCTTCAGTGTGACGGACTTTTTTTTTAATATGCATTAGCTAAATTTCATAATTTAGTATTGTTTCTTATTGAGGACTATGAGAAAGTGTTTTACACGTTTATTTTTCCAAAGTAATGTAATGAATTTTTTTTATAAGAAAACATAAATGTATTTTGATGAGAATAAAATGGTTTTATTGTAAAAAAATAATTAATTAATTAAAAAACATCAATCATTTTTTTAAACATTGCTCAGGGTGATTTACTAATGACTAAATAATTTATGAGTGATTAGCCATGACCTATGAACAATTCACTCATTATGCATTTGTATGCAATTACACTATTGCCTAACTCTGGAAAAAAAGGGAGTGGCAGCTAAGGAAGTTTGAACATTCAGAAGTGTACCTCAATACTGCAACATTTTCTATCAACACGTTCAACGCTGAAAATACTAAACTTCAAGATCAGCCTATCTTTGAGAAATCGTTCTGCGGGACAAGTCATGATTCGCATTATTAGTACCACTTCATTAGTTCCATAGAATTATTCCCAGACCTGAAATAAATAAATACCCACCCTAATTTTTAAATTTAATTTCAAACAAATCTTAATGGTTTAAGAATATATATATATATATATATATATATATATATATATACACACACACACACACATTCATAATTTAATATGGGTGCTAATTATAGCGATTGGGATTCTCAGTAATTTGTACTTAATTATAAGCTCTTCGTGCTCTTATTATAAGAAATGCATTTGAGAGTTGACACTTGTAATCCAGGCTCGAGTAATTCAAGAAGGAAATTGCATTGTAATTACTGCAAGCCATATGTGACAGTACCAGATAGTTAATTATCTGGTAAAGGTAAAACATGAAGGACTTGTGAGATTAAGAAGAGAAAACGTCATGTTTTTCGCCAACCTATTAGTGCTTCACTTAGAATATTATACGATCATTGAAGTGCTATATCTTAGGCAATAATAGTGTTAATTATTTCCAAAACCAAAAATGGTATTGATCAATATCGTTCTTGGCTATTTATTGTTAAAATCCGTTCTATCTTCCTTTATATATAATTAAAAATCAATGCAGTATTTGATATCAGCTTTACTGTTATGTGTTATTTAGTAACGAACAATTGTTGCTACTACGGCCAATTGGGACGGATTATCTACAAAGGACTACCCTTTTCTAGCCAGGGTGGGATTAAGGTTTTTATTTAGAGTGTTTGTAACTGAATAAAATCCCACTGTCCACGTGGGAATCGAAACCTAGATCTTGATTGGTTTACCATGTGTATTAAAACCAACACTTTAACGCATATGACCAACCTTATCAGTCACAATATCAGCTTTACTTCTTCACCTATAATTATTCTTCTGTCGTACATGTACAGTGAATCAGTAATAAACTCATTTACTGAGGTAATGTGTTTTCCCTTGACCTTCATCCTTTGATTAAGAGTACATACAAAAAAATAAAAAAATATATGAAAAAAAATGACCAAGATAAAAAAGTAAATCAGAACTCTATAGTTCCAAAATTACAAAAATACAGAAAACAATTAAGACTAATAGTTAGTGGTAGTCGATCCCCAATTCAGAAATTAGGGAAAGTTTTAGCAGACGATTTAAAACAGTTTTCAATTTTATCAATGCCGGACATTTGAAAGACAAACTCAGCAACCAGAAAATATTACAGAACCATGAATTAGTATCGTTTGGCGTATACAACGCGTTTCCAAATATAAAAGTCTAGCAATTAAATTATCAATTAAGAAACAAAATTTAAAATAAAGATAATCACAGAGGATGGTTGTTTATGTTGTAAAAACGATAAACTTATGTTTAGTGACAATATATATGTATATACTCTAGCTAAGGTACCAGGCTTCGCTCGGGAAATCATGACTACGTTGCTCGAGGAGTCTGAATAATGATTTTAATTCCATTTCGCGTTTCAATGCACAATATTTCTACACTAGCCGTGTCAAGTCTTTAGGTTACTATAGGGAACTTATAGAATTTTAGTCTCAAAGAATAAAAAATAAAAAAAAGTTCCTGATCAATTCCTGTCAACTATTCAAATACCATTGGCCATAAAAATCATGATTATGAATATATATATATATATATATATATATATATATATATATATATATGTGGCCTTCAATTTGAAACCCGCTTTTAGTGGCCATTATACTATTGTACTACACAAAATATTAAAGGAACTATTGCAGTTTCAGAGATTAACACCTAAATTCATTTTCGGTACATATATGTCGCTTGTCTCATTAAGTAGACCAAATTGAATGACAGCTTGCCACTATTAATAACATATGCTTTAATATAATTCAAGAAAGTGACATGATAGAAAATTAAATTATTTAGACATGCAGCCAAATGACTTCTTTGAAAAGAGAATTGTATTTAAAAAAAAATCAAAAGTAGTACACCTCTAGTATAATGATTAATTTTTGATCCGTTAAATTAACAAAAAATCTTTCATATATTAAAACATCAACAGCACTTCAAAGAAATTCTCAAAATATTTCCATGAAATAAGAAACCAACTTGTTGCTATTTTTCAATAAAACCAGTGTCTAATAGCAATAATAGACGGGCAAATGTGAAAATGATATATGGGAATAAGTTTCAAGAAGGACAATAAAAAAGATATAACCGACAAGGGTTTCAATTGCAGCTATTTAGTTTTACCGGCAGTTACTTTCATGAAAACCTCATTACAACTGGAAACAATAAAAAGTGAAGAAAGCCTTGGCATTATTGACACAAGACCTATAAACGGAAGACATCTCGGCAATAAACTGGCATTATAAATATAATGGAAAAAGGGGACAAAAATGATCAAATTAAAAAAAAAATCCGAAACAGGATATTGTTATAATAGATAAAGTTGAAAATAAAATTTCAAGAACAAACCCTGCAATTAAAATTAAACTCAGATTTGATTTTGACACAGTTCAGTTATTGATAAGTAAAATTAACTGAAAAAAATGAATAGATATAGTTTTAAAAGGAAAATGAATAAAAACAGCAGTTTATAATATACAAACCTTTATAGCAATATAATTTTCAAATGAAGTTAAAAATCATCACTTATAATCAATGTTTCACAAGAGCTAAAATTAAAGAAATTGAAACTTACGGGAACAGCATTTTCCCCCTCATGAAGAGATTATCCCAAGTTGCTCTAATCTCCACTACTTCCCTTTTAATGCTTAGCGGTCACGGTTGACATTTCTTTGTCCCTAAACTGGATATTTAAACGTTTTATTGAAACCTGAAGGTCATGTTAATTACTTAATCGAATAATTTAGAGCGTTAAAGAATGCATCACATTTTATATAAACAATTTTGATATTTACATTTTTACCTACGTTTGCTATTCTATACATTTTGGCATTCTGGTGTAATATCTGGTTGTGTTACCTGTCATTTCAGCTTTCATAAAATCTATTCATTCTATTATTTCAGTATTATATCACGAAGCATATCATATCCATCTTCAATTAAAAGTCGCCCTTACATTCGGATCTAACAAAGCAAGAAATAGTGAATGGAATAAGTGACAACATTATATGTGAATAATTCCAATATTTGGGGAATCAGCAAACTTTACACATCCATATGCAACAGTCATTCGTTTAATTACTAACGACTTACTCTTAATTCCTTCTCAGGCGTGAGCTATCAATATACTTTTTATTAGCTACTGCTGAAATTTCTGTCATTTGTTTCTGAAACTCAACATCTATATTAACTAATTTTCACACCATAGCATTTATGGTCTATATGACTTTTATTCAAACAATTCAAATTTGGTAAAGCTTTTGGCTTTATTAGGATGAAAGCTCCTGACGCTATGATTGCTTTGGAATGTGCCAATAAGGAAAACATTGATAGGAATGTTGATTAACTTTCCTTATGGAATTTGTAACTGGAAACATGCGCTTCAAAAAAAAACAGAACGAGGAAAATGAATGTTTCTTTTTATTTTTTTTAATTGCAAAGGCAATTCAGATCCTAATATTAAAGCAATGAACGCTGTTCTGAATCCTAAAATGCCATACATTCCTCCACATGGAAAAGAAAGACTTCAAAACGCTTATAATTCCCCATATATCATTAGGGGATATTAGAAATTTTAACGAATTTTTTTTTAATCCTGATTTCCCTCACATTTATGGTTTTAATTATTACACAGCTATAGAGGTAAAAGAATTCGTGGAAGTACTTGAGTCTTTCACTTAGTGGGTTTGCACCGCCAGCATACTTAACAAATGAAAAAGAAACTCAAATACTATTCTGGATTATTTTAGCTTGTATTTAATTGAAGCCTCAAATGAGGCTGAGTTGGAAAAAAAACCATCCTACTTTTAACTGGACAAGCCAGTGTTATAAGGTCATTAATTAAGTGTGAATACTATTATGGAATGCACCTGCTCTACTAGTTGATCAACCAGTAACGTCTCATTTCAATCTATACGAACAACAATAGGAAGTGCAAAGCATTCTTTTTCTAACCCACTGACTAAGAGAACGAATGTACATAGTTGTAAAATACTCTTTAAAAACTCATTTTTAAAGAAATACGAATCATTAACTATTTACTGTTAAGTTCCAAAATTATGAATTCATTTAATAAATGTCCATAGTTATACAAATCCAAATACCTTCGTTCGCATTCGATTACCCCTTCATTCACTGTCTATTGGGCATGGATTATCGAGACTCCTATTTATGGGGGAGAAAAGATTAAAAAATTGAGGAAAAAAATAAATAATTATAAAAATGTAAGTTATTTATTTTTCCTTGTTACTTTAAATATTTTCTTAATGACATAAATTACAGTTGCTTTAAAACATATAATGGTCATTTGGTGGTGGTGGAAGAAGTACATTAAAAAGAAAAAGTAAAACAAATAAAGATAAGGGGAAAATTTGAACCCTTTGAATTTCATTTAAAATAGGAATAAGAAGAAGAAGAATGCTTGCGTATATTCAGAAAGTGAGCCTTGAACGATATTATTATTCATTAATTCAAATGGAAAATCGCAGGGGGAAAAATTCTCGTCAATTTCCCGCTATTGAAGTTGTTCTTATGGGCTATCTTCTTATAAGTGTTAACGCCCTAAATTGCCCCTGATTTTTAATTGATTATTTCAAATAAAATTTCATTTAAAATTTAAAACCGGACTGAAAGGAGAGGGGATTTAGAAAAGTAGTGAAATGTAAATATCTCTGTAATCAGGTGTCACTTCGAAGAATGATATATAAACCCATCATGTCATCAAGTCCTTGTCAACAACTGCAGTTCAATATATTTGCTGCAATTTGAAATTACTAAATTAATAGAGATGATTTATTATTTTTTTAGGCTTCAGGTAATGTCCGTTCGTACTGTGGCTTTTACTATAAGCTCAAATAAATGAACTATTTGCATTGGCACAGTATGGCAGTTACCTGTGGGTTATTCCATCTTCGGTAGAGGATATCTATTGTAAAATTTCATCAAGGAAATATTATATGCAGAAGCTACTTGACTGAGAATTTCTTTATTTATATGTGACACTGACAGCCCTTAGGCTGGTGCAAATGGATAAATTATTTCCAACCTAAATTAAAAACAATCTGCAAATATGAAGTCCACTACTTATTGTCTCGTACAGTATTTCGGACCAAATAAAAAGAACTCGGAAAACATCTGAGGCAGTAAAGCCAGTTCATTGTTCATTTAAAAATAAGGAATTTATGTAAAACAGTTTATGGTTATTTTTAAAAATGTATAGCGCTTTGAAAAAGAATTCAATTTAAAACTCAAAATTAGTAACTACGGTAGTTAAAACGTTTTAACTACATACAAAGAAAGGACCAAATCATGATGGTCTTCTGATGACATATAAAATACTATAAACTCAATAAAACTCAATCTGAAGCTAGTTTGCCTCGATTTTAAGGGAGGTGGCACGGGAACTTGGGACACCCAGTGTATATATATATTTGACCACGGATGTTATATTCAATATATTCTAGGTAGGATTGGCGAAGGTATCAAGAAATTTTGGGAAAAAAAATTCATGTCATGTGGACACACTAATAGCTGAATTCACCAATGGAAAATCATTAAAGTGTTAACCATTCTTTGTATAGAATATGATGAAAATGAGGTTCGTTCAATAATTTCATTGTGAAACTCTTGGTTTATGGCCATAAGAGTGCGGTATTTAGAGACGTTGCAATAGCTCCCGTTTCATTATTAAAATTCTTCGCCCCCATAGCTGACTGGAATCAAGAGAAGATCATATGCTTTTCTAGAGTCTTAAAGAATAAACTTAAATCGATTCTCAACAATCCCCCTTCACTTTTCAATATTATTAAGTAACATGTGACTATAAGAATTTCCCAAAAGCCCAGCCAACTCGAACAATAATAACAGATATGTATTTTAAGTATTAACTTTTAAAATATCCCTTCCAATTTTAAATATTCAAATTTAAAAACTGAAGCGGAAAGTGCAATATATACGTACGGGAAATGTAAATACGTTGTAATTTCAATTAAATCAACATATCACAAGAAATAATTTAACAAATACCAGAAATAACTGAGGTTGCCTCCCCACAAACTCATTTTCCCAACGCTGTTCTAATATAACACTGTTTGGTTTAATTAATAATTAGAATATCGGAACGTTTGAGGAATTCACATTTTTGGGGGAAACAGTTTGCAATAATATGTTTATGTAAAAAAAAAACTTAATTTAGTTTAACGCAAAATTGAAGGGGGTAGGGGGAGACGAATTCCATATTCGTGCCAGCAACCTGATTTGCACTTTCAACTATCCTATTAAATCTGAAACCAAATATATTTTGTCAGAATATGATATTATCAATTAAACATTAATGATTACTTACTTGCGAGTGGTTTAATACAGGAAGTCATTTGACCAATCGATCTATGCCTACATTTCGCTGGAAAATAGACAGAAAACCAAAAGTGACTTACTATTTGTTATCTTCCTTGCAACCCCCATTCTAGTCCACCCTTCTGAATATTAATGTAATCTAAAGTCTAGTATAAATAATTATGTACAAAAACAAGTATAAAATTCGAACAATCGTTAATGAGATGTTCAAATATCGGCTGAAACTATACCTCTATGAATATATCTTTTTTATAATTTGTTATAAAAAATAAGTGTATGACTAAAACTAATGTAAATATCTTTCTCTCTTAATATCCATTTTTAAACGCAAGTTTCCTGAAAAGCAAACTTGATATATTTAATAACTGTAGTTCTCTGAAAAGCCTTGTGTCTTGATTGAAGATAGCCTTGCATTTAATCAGAATTGCCCTCATACATGAATATTATGTTCAAAATTTAATACCAACAATGTGAATACTCGGCCTTTATACATTTTATGTTGAAAGATCAAATAAAAGTTAAGTTGATTTTTCCTTAAATAAGATTTTTACGGAAAAATATATAACAAAGGGGTTACTTAGAAAAGGCATTATTTACGAGAGGACTGCAATGTCTATTTTCCCTTATAATTCACTCTAATTATTAAGCTTTATATTTTATACACAGCATTCGTTTGAAATATCCAAACTTGAGTTAATTAAGGATTTTAGTTATCGTGTTTCAAGACTAATCTGGGTTTTAAAATATAGCAGCATTACGCTTAGGCTGCAGGTTTCATTGTGAAAGAAAATATGAAAATAAATAATCCCCTTCCCTTGAGTAAATTGGGCTAAAATAAACTTTAATATAGAGAAAATTACAATTTTGTTCTCTAATTGTTTTTGGCAGATTTTCCCTAGGGGATATATATATGAATGTGTGTGTGTGTGTGTGTGTGTGTGTGTTAACGCTCCAGCAGTTGCAATTTTTGTTAAATCGTTACTAAACTCGATATTTAAACGTTTTATGTAAAACCAAAGACCAAATTCGGTAATGAAATCCAACCAGTGGGAGAGGGGGTTTAGAAGAGGGAGGATTTCGAAAATTAGAATTCGGCATTTCCGTTATTATTCGTCGAACCAATCGATTTAGAAATGGTAATGTTCTGTAAATGCTGTTAAATACAGTTTTACTCTATCCACAATATTTGCATAATTTAGTTTTCGGTATTCCGTAAACCCCTACTCCTACTCTTGCCATATTAAAAATAAGCTGTTTTATAATGAACCACTTCATGCCGAGGTTAAATATCAAATATTGTTTTCATTCAACTTCTACTTTGTGAGATACATTCAAATACGTTAAGACGTCGTCATCAATTAAGATTTGACGTTTTTACTCAAAAATGTTTATTTAATCTATATAGTAATCGATATTTAGCCTTTTAATTGAACACTAAAGTTCATAACCGTTAGTGGTTGATATCGGAACTAGAACAGGGCCGGGGGATTCGAAAATTCAATTTCTTTTTCTGTTATCAGGAGTCGTATCTTGTTTAGCGATTGATGTTCTACAATTGTTGTTCTGTGCATTTTTTGTAGCATAAATATTAAGTGAGTTATTCGTACAACCCTTATCGGACTTTTACTTATCGGATTCTTATTCAGAAATGGAAAATATGTGATGAGACGAGATCAATAGTGGTTCATATCACTGAACACAAAAGATTGCGCTCACATATGCGGAACTATCAAACATCAATCCTGCAGTTATAGCTGCTTTCGCATCTCAAAATAATCGTATTTAGAAGAACGCCATCATAATTGTTGTAGAAGGAGATTCTTGATGACAGAAACAAAGATATAAACACAAACTATTGTATCTCCAAAACTCTGAGCTGAATAAAGTTTTTGAGTTAACACAGATTTAAATTTCTCATTGTGGCTGTAGAATAAATAGTTTCATATATTATATTTGCAATAAGGTTTTTACTGAAATCGGTCAAAATCTTCGAGTATTAGTAAAGAAAATAACAAATGTAGCTTCTGCAAGAAAATATGCCATAAAATTATTATTATACCGAACAAATAATACTTATCTTTAGTGACAGAAGTTCAAAAAGCTGACAGTTTTTCAATATTCTAATTTACTATTAATAATATATACAAAATAAAAAGAATTTTTTTTTAGGGGGGGGGGAGGGAGGGAATGCGATGCGTTTAAAATTGTTTCGTTCATCACATTTTTTTCACAATATTCTTCCTGACAATCTATACACCTTGAAATTTTCCGAAACCAACCTCACAAAGACGTACACCGCCCTAATGAAATCCCATTCACTTCCTTGTCTTATGCAGCCATAACCTATAAAGGAATTGAAAATAGGCTCCCCTGATTTTTTTTCGTAATCTTTAGAAATAGAAAAACGTACGTCAAGCAGGGTTTGCCTAAACTAAGCAGATTTCCCACGGTTCGTATGACACAGTACTGATCTCTTCTCAACATATAATTTCTATTCAATCCGATTAGTAGAAGTGGGGATTAATTGAAGGCTGAAAACAAGAAAGCACGAGTAGCTCCATTAATATTTGAATTACCAAAAAATGTATAGAAGAAAAATTGTAGAGCATCAATAGTTTCACAAGATTGGTCTAAAAAATTGTCCATCCAACTCATAATAACGGAGATAAAGAATTAGTACCGTATAGACCAGAAAAACATTTTTGTCTATAGACTATAAAATGTTAATTGATGACGCTATCCGTGTATCTCAAACAGTAAATGTTTAATGAAAACAATATTAGGTATTTAAGCTTCGAATAAAACGGTTCATGATATAACAGCGTATTATCAATATGACATGAGTAGGTATGAAGGTTGAGCCCAAAAACTACAAAAAAAATAAATGAAAGTATCTACGCTAATGATCAAGATACTGAAAAAAAAACTATATGACAATATTCATAGACAATTTAATTTTCACTAAGATTACTTCTATAAAAATTTTCAATCAGACTCAAAATAACAGAGATATTTTAACCCCCCCCCCTCATGTTCTTTATTTTTACATAAAAGTTTAAATATGGTAAACAATCGCGTCATGAGCGTCTGCTCCGTCACACAGAGGCTGAGAAAACTATGTAAATTTCCCAAGTCCTGGGCACCCTGATCTATCGCAATCTAGTCTCCATTTTTCCTATAATAAGAAGCCAATATAAACATGACCTTAAATTGAAGCGGAACATGAGATAGTGGCTGCAACTGCTCTAAGTGAAAATCGCATTAGCAGAAGTGGGGTTTACAGATAAATCTGGAAAAATTAAAATGTTTTGTTTAATATTCACGTTAGAGAAAAGCAGTTGTATGAAATTAAAATCAGAGCTGTTGGGTACATTTTCAATCCGGCTCATAATAACAGAGATATTTTGAATATTAGATTTTACCCCTACTCTGAACCCTCTCCTCCTCCAATGAAAACAATACGTCGTATTTAAGCTTGAAATAAGATACTAAAGGGAATCTGCTAACACAGTGGCATTTAGTAACGCAACGGAATTCAATTAGCAGTGATGAATTAAGAAGAATGATGGGCCCTTTAAAATCCACAACCAAGGACACCTAGAATTTACGCTCCCCTATGATCTGCAGAATCAAATTTCCAGTTCCTCGGAAAAAACCTATGGAAACTACATTAGATTTTTATGCTGGACATAAGATGAGCAAAAGTATAATAGCTTCGTATGAAAATTACATTGTGTAGTATAAAAGTTCGCTAAAGATTGACACGATAAAATAAAAATACTCCATTCCGATTTCGGCAGCAGCAAAACATATAAAATGGCCATAGTAGATAATAAAAAGGCCAACATAACTCTAGTTAAATAACACTTTTCAATGCTTTTCATGAAAACGGAGATACCTTAGATCATAATTTAACAACCCCTTCTTGTAACCTACTTCTCCTCTAGTCTTTTATTTAAGAACTTGATCTTTATTTTTACATTTTACTGAAATTAACACTGAAGATCTTGCCTAAGAACCTATTTTCCAATTTCCTCCTTATTGAGAACCAAACTTAAGTAAAATTTAAGCTAGAGAAGAACTATTTAGTTAACAGAAATACATTGTATAAATGAATTAATTCTATTCATCTTTTAACCTGTGATATCATTAGTAATAAATATATTCTTAGAAATTATTAATTATAATTCATAACCAAAAACCATTACTTCTAAGCAACAAATCGAGATATCGTTATTACTGGTTACTAACAGAAAAATGAACCGAGAATGCCGGGAATCGCAGAAAGCCACTTAATTTAATTTCATCTTGCCATCCACTTATCCCCTCACATGCACACTTCTCAGAAGCAGATTCAGCTTGGCACTTCGCACATGCATTATAGAGTAGTGTGCCAAAAGATGTTAACAATAAGGATCATTCAGTGAAAAAATCGAATGTGGGCACAACATGACTTTCTGGCACTCCTATTAAATTAAGTAAACAGAATGTTTGGTTGCACTATATTTAAAATTATTTCATTTGGAAGTGACATAAGATATCTCTGTTCCACGGATCTAAATATGTCGTGGAATATAATTTATAGATCTATATATAATGAAACAAAAAAGGCCTAATACAAATTTTTGTATTTAATACGAACGAAGGTATTTGATTTGTTTCATTCCCTCTCACTCTTAGTCGATCTCGATCAAAATGATAAGTACGCAACTAGACCTTATAACAATCCTGAAATACGAAATTTCTACATTCTAAGACTAGCTGTTTTTGAGTTATGCGAGAAATGTACGTACAGACGTCACGCCAAAACTGGTCGAAATGGGTTCAGGGGAAGTCAAAAGAAAATTTTAAAAAGCCCGTGAATCAATTTGAAAATGTAACTGTTAGTACTTCAACTGATCCTTTCCAGCTAATGGATTCCAAGTGCCGTACCAGTTAATGTAGGTGAATTTCTAGAATTCAATGAGAGATAGAGTAATTGTTTCACTCTCCAATGTTTCTACTATGATCCTGAGCAGTGATCCGTTGCCAGAATGACTAAGTATGATCGAGGCTATTGAAGTCCTCAAGATTTTCTTCTCGTATCTAGAACTCGTACTTCACCTCCGATGAAGAGTTCTTTCTTGACCTATCTCTTATTCTCCAACTTTCTTCAG
This sequence comes from Riptortus pedestris, assembly GCA_019009955.1. Taxonomy (NCBI): domain Eukaryota; kingdom Metazoa; phylum Arthropoda; class Insecta; order Hemiptera; family Alydidae; genus Riptortus; species Riptortus pedestris. Next base: position 48,280,350 of record CM032233.1, on the reverse strand, counting down.
AACAGTTGAAAAACCAACGACTAATCTTTTTGAAGTCTTTCGTGAAGAGTATGGTGGCTGTTATGTTTAAGCTGGGAAAAGCCCTAGTTTTAGTTTTGTTGGCCTGTACTTCAATAATATGCAGGATTGGATCCGTGTACTTGAATAGACTATTTCTAGCTACACATCTCCGTTTGAGCGAGGCAAATGAGAGCTGCTGGTAGATGGTTTGAACCTTTGAAAACTAAATACACTCATCAAATGTGATGTGGATGCCTCAATTTGTGCAAACCTCGAGAGAAATGCCGTGCAGGGAAACAGGATTTACTATCGCGCAAATAAAGATAATAAGGCATTCTTTGCGAGCTCTACGGATCCAGAGCTGTTACCCTGTGCCGCTGGGTACCATTTGTCATTGCATTGAAGTAAATCAGTTCCAGAAAACAGCAGGGTTCTTTTGTTATTTGGTACGAATAGCAAGGGCTCATTCTTCTTTTGTCCATACTCCAGACAAACGAGAAAATTTTCCACTTGGGTTCTGACGTCTCACGTCGGCCACACGGAAAGCCTTGTGCCCGTTATCTAAACCTGACAACTCCTAAACGCAGTTCAGGAAGTTAAGCTGTCTAGATTTACCGTCTCGTAGCTCTAGGAATGAAAAGTTTTCATCTCTTCATGATCAAGCCGTTCATTCGAAATAAGTATTCTTCTGCACTTCCAAAAAACTGAACTTTTCAGAGTTCGACATTCTATATCGGCTCCCCCCTTGTCTGCTTCTTTGCAGTTGATGGTCTGAGCATGACGGGGCTTTGATTATATCCTGAATGAATGTTACTTCATTGTATTTCAGAGCGGATTCCATTTCTTGAACCGAACAACCTTCATCACCTGGTATTCTGAATAAGCAGTCCATCGTGAAAGAGTCATTTGGTCGGTAGGTAAACCACTCTAAAACGGAACACTCTAAAGCCTAGAAGACAGGCCAGATATTGGGTCTCGTCTAAACTTTTTCAACTAGAGGTTGGTTGTCATTATATAAAAGGAAATCTCCGACCCAGAATCAGATGGTGAAAAGTTTCTTAGTGGTCTATTGGCGTTTTCTAAGAGTCATGCAGAAGCAAATGCGAAGAATCGGCAGTTACTCGAGTATCAGGGTCTGTCTTGTATTGCTAAAACTAAAGCAGCTTCTTTCAGTTCTGTATTAATTTTTTTTGAAAAGGTCAAAGATAAGTTAAACAAGTTCTTGCACGAAGAATATATTTGTTGTTTTATTTCCCTCAGTTACTGGGAATTTAGGTTGAGACTGTTATAAATATCACTGCTTAATTTGTAGCGAACTCCACAAACTTTTGTATACTTGCATATAACTTTTCTTTTAAGCTACATGGAAAGTAAATCAAATATGATCTTACCATTATTATTTAATTTAATTATTATGATAATGTACGGTTTTGAGGGTTGAAAGAAGCCAAGGCCAAATGACGTCAAGGTGCCTCTTCTCTAACCTCACCTGCCTATTTGACGCATTCTAATTAATTGTTTTGTGAAAATGGTATTTTTTTACAATACAAAGCAGTATGATGAGCTGTTGTGGCAAAAATTTTATATGAGTTCCATTTTCTTTTGTTGTTTTTTTTTAAATCTGTAGATATTTAAGAAACAAAAAAAAAACTAAAGTGAATCCTGCAATGTTACTAGCATAAAAAACTTCAATTGAGATTGCAATTGCGCTCAATACTTGACCTATTTTTTTTTTAACTTTCACAAATGTTCATCACATGAGTTATCATATTTTCATTATCTCCCTTTATTTGTTTTACGTCAGTTTTGGGAGCCCATTGTCTCCGAAAAGGTCCCTTGCAGCTCAGCCAGTGCCTACGTTTGTCCATATGTCACTGTTGATATCTTTGTAACAAGTTATTTTTTCAAATTCCCTTATCCTCAATGAGGCGGCCTAAAAGTGGAGACGGGAGGAAAATGTCCACGATCTCTTTAGTGCAATACATAGTTGAAAATCTCTCGTTGAATGCTCTTTAAAAATACAAGCGTTTGAACTATTAAATTAATGTACGCTGGATAGGCGTGTGTGTGGACAAAGTAGATATTTTCCTACCCCCCCCCCTTTCAATTCTTGGATACGATTCTTTAAACATTTTACATCTATTGAAACGTCATAATTGTATTGCACCAATAATAATTTGGTTTCCCTATTTATTTTTTACAGTCTAGCAGTAAAAGCCAATGAAGGCGGGTGCCGCAATAGGAATGAATCCGTCATCTTAGAACAAGGAAACTGTGATACAGAACCACGGTAAGTATATTTTTGCACTAATGTATATTTATATAATATTATTTATATTGAAACAGACAATGCCAAAAGCAGGTTAGACATACATCAATGGGCCAGTAAATTATTAAGAGATCAGGTCATATATGCCTCAGAAATTTTCATTGAAGTCAGATTGTGTAAATGCAGTACGTATTGTATAAAGAGAAAAAAAATGAAGAAAACCCAACACTCGATAAGAAAACAAATTAATTGATCAAGCTCTAAGATAAGCTACCTTTAAAAAAAAAAAAATGAGCATCTTTTTCTGAACTTCAAATCATACAATAGTAGAATAAAATGTGTTTGAAAAGTAAAAAAATAGAAAAATAATAAGAGTAAACAATTCCCAGCCAGCGAAGCATATTTTTATATCGTAAAAAATTGAAAGTTAGAATTATTATGGAAGTTCGTTGGTGAGGTTCATTTTTGTTTTAAATAAATGATTTTAAATACAGTATTTGTAACTTTGCATAACATTATTATTCAAAAAGAAATACAGGTCGTAATGTGCATATGACGTGATCAGTGCCGGAATGGCACTTAGATCATGTCATCTGGGTCTCATTACTGCATGTGGGAAATCTGCTTATTTCTGCCCCTGCGTGACTGACGTTTTTTTTATGTAAGAGCAATGGAAGGCTAAATGTTATAATAGCTCTTAACTGGCTCTCAATAATCGAATAACTCTTCCCTTCGTAATAAAATTAGCTACGGAATTCATTTGTCTGAAAGCAAGTTGTGATGTACCTGCGCACGCTATTGTCCAAATATTTATAATGAAATGAATGATATACTGAGTTCCGTTCAGGGAAAAAATAATTGGAGTTTTCAATTATAATTTTAGATCTAAAGGTTATCATATGTTTATTTGTTAAGCACTTCGGTTTTATACGGGAATGTTGGTGATTTTAGAGGAATAAACATACTACTCTACTTTCAATTGCCCTGAATCAAATATGCTGGCTAAAAATAATTTATTAAATTAAATGTTATTTATAATTCTACGAAAAGAGAGACTCAATTTAGTTTAGTTATATATATATATATATATATATATATATATATATATATATATATATATATCTTCCTAAACTTCCTATACTTCCTATATCAATTCTAAAATAAAAGAAGAGCAAACTGAAAAAATTTCCTAACGGGAAATCTGCTATTGAGGTTCTCCTCTTTAAGCTATTATATATTTCTGCTAACACTCCAGTGGCTGTAACCCGTAGTGTGGTCGTTGCTGTGCAATATATTTCAATGTTTTAAGTAATAATAAAGTTCAAGTTCGTTATTGACAGAAGTTACGTTTAGAGGAAAGTAAAATTTTCAATCGTGTCATAGAAAATTTACAAAAGGGAAGGTAAACAACACGGCTGTGTCAAATGCGACACCTACCGGCACAAACACTCCGAAAAGGTATGAAAAATGGTGGAGGACAGAGCGTGCAATGGCCTTGACATGTGGTTGACTATTGAATAGGAGGGTATTAACCACACTAGTCTTGTCCTGTTTGTTACAAGCTCATGCGTGTACAACTTACGGCATAGGTGTCACATATGACACTGCCTTGTCGTAAAGATTAAGCAGATTTCCCACGTGCTGGAACGACACACTGGTTATTTCATCCACCATATTTTCTGCATTTCCAAATAGTCCCTTATGTAAACAGAAGTTGAAATGTACGCTGGAAATGAGACTTTCACTGATTCAGTTACTTAAAGTAAAAATAAGACAATTAGAAGTGTGATTTACTAAATGCCAAATACATAAAAATACAAATAACTCGCTTACCATTTGAGATTTTAATCAATTCGGGATAAAACAACAAATGAAGAAAATTAAACGTTTGATAAGATTGGTTCTATAGCAGATTTCCTAGATTTTTTTTAATTCTCACCTCTAACCACTCTATTCATGCTCCGATGCCACCCACTAACGAATGTGATCTTTAGTGTTGAATGAAACAGTTAATGGTTTAGATCAAATGAGCATTTTCCAGTCAAGAACGTAAACTCTTAATTTATGTATTGTATTTATCTCGCAAATTAAAGATCCGAAAAAGAATATTCTCTTTTTAAAATCGGAATAAAATGTACCATGATATAGTGGTTTATTGATAAGCGATGACTAAACGAGAGGGTAAACTCGAGGCTGAAAATAAAACTATCCAAATAACTCGCTTAAAACTTGAGATACAAAAATAAGGAATTATTATGAATTAAATTTCAACAAGATTGGTTATGTAATATTTATTGATCCAACTCATAACAGAGTTATTTTGAATTTTCGACCCCCCTCCCTCTGCTCGGATTTCAGCCGTTAACAGACTTTATCTTAATTTTACATAGAACGTATAGATATCATATTTGGTAACAATCAAACAAAACTTGTGACCACTTGAGCGTTAACAGACGAATATATATATATATATATATATATATATATATATATATATATATATATATATATAGTTTTGATCGAAACTCATATTCGACGTCTCCTGGGTGGAGTCGATGGATATTTGAAGAGATTTTTCGAAAATGGCGTTATGATCAGGATAGCTGGCCTCCCTTAAGAGAAATCCCCTAAAAAGACCTTCTCACTGATGCTGCATAAACTTAGCACACCTGGTCCAATTCTGACTTTAAAGAGTACGATCTTTAGTTTTGCTTGAATCGGTTATATATATATATATAGTACCAAATAAGCATTATGGAGACTATAACGTAAAATCTTATGTAAAGATGACATTGAACGTATTTGCATCTACCATACGTAGTAAAGGTCCAATGGAAACAATGCTTGGTACATAAGCTTGGAATAAGACGTCTCATGATATATTGTCTTATTGTTAACGTGAGTTGGGTAGAAGTGGAGGTTTGCTGAAAATTGGAAACTAGAAAATACAAATAACTCGCTTAATATTCAAGGTACGAAAAAAAGTATAAAAAAAAAAATAATTATAGAAAATTAAACTTGCAAAGAGAATGGTTCACTACTATTCTTGATTTTCAAATTTGTATCCGCCCCTCTCTAAACCTCTCCCCATCCCAGTCCGATTTCTGTATTTAACGAACTAGATCTTTAGTGTTATATAAAAATTTAAAATATCGGGTTTAATAACGATCAAACAAGAATTTCGACTGCTAGAGCGTATATATGAATTTGTACAGGCCGCATTTTCGTTATTTCCTAGGTGAGATCGAGGGATTTTTGAAGGCAGTGTTCCAAAAGTTCCAAATGTATATAATAATTCCTAAATCTTTCACTTTTAGCATTATAATTTCTATTAATATAAAAGGATCGGAAACTTGCTAAAACAGAACGTACCGCATGTTTTTGAAAGTTACACTTTTAGTTACTCGCATTTTAGAAGAACAGTTATGATGAGTGATAATTACATTCCGATAATGTAAGAATCAGAGACAAACTTGGATTATCATAGTTTTTGTGTTATCATTTTGGGCGAATGACACTAATTACGAATATCCCGTACCAATATAAAGATATTCAAAATTTTAATTATTTTCGTTCTCAGTTCACCATTAGCCCTTTCTTGGAACTCTTGATTACAGTGTCCACTAATCAGGTTTCAAACATCTTCAACATATCTGAGACTTTTAGCAGATTTCCCTTAAGGGAAATCAGCTATTGAGGTCGTACTCATGACGCGATTTTCGAAAAATTTCTTCAAATGTCCATCGATCCTACCCAGGAGATGACGAAAATGAGGTCCGTTCAAAACTATATTTATATATATATATATATATATATATATATATATATATTTGTCTGTTAACACTCTAGCGGTCGAAATTTTTGTTTAATCATCACCAAATTCGGTATTTAATCGTTTCATGTAAAAAGGAAGATGAAGTTCGTTAATGGCTGAAATCGGACCAGTGGGAGGGGGAGGTTTAGAGGGTGGGATTTTCGAAATTCGAAATATCTCCGTTACCATACGTCGGATAGAAAAATTATACAGAACCAATCTTATTGCAAATTAAATTTACTATAAATATTGTTATATACATTTATTCTCTATCTTGAATATTAACCGAGATATTTGCATTTTTATTAAGTGTAACGGGCAAGCTATGGTTCCCGCCGAAAGCTAGTTCAGTCGTTTCCGTAACTGATCGGCACTCGTATGGAGATTTCTCTATTGTACAACTTTACGTGGGAAATCTGCTTAGTTTATGCAGCCCCTGCGTGACGGACGTTTTTAGCAGATTTCCCTTTCTCCAAATGTCCATCGATCCTACCCAGGAGATGTTTGTTATTGCTCTTAACAGTTATGCCAGTCGCTCACGGTACATAAATTACAATATATCAAGAGTGTCTGTTGCAACTGTTGGACGAGGGGAATTTCCTTTGTTATTACTGCAACTTTTTCTTTCTGTATAAACTTTTTGAATTATAAAGACTGTGTGTGAGTCATAATAATAAGCGTTTGGTTTCAATTTCTAATAATAACTTATAATGACTCAATATATAGTTTAAAGACTTATGTAATGTAATGTTCTTTTTCAGGGCAAGCTTGGACGAAATTCGTTGCTGGGGAAAATCATTTGATAAACTTATGCGAAGTCCTGGTAAGTATTATAAATGCCACTAGAAAATTCATTGCATATATGTACGTTTATATCCGTCACTCGAACTGAGAGGAAACAGATGGTAGCTAAAGAAGAAACTAAGAAAGATCTTACATGTTTCTTTTCGTCTCAAAGTGTATAATTCTGTAGAACATTAAAAATATAAATTGGTTTTAGCTTCCACGGGGCCTGTTACATTTCTTTTAAATATGCCAAAAAGTTCAAGTTCTATATTTGTTTTATTATGAAATAATTACCAAAAACATACTCCTATTCTTTATTATGATTTATTAAAATTTCTTTTGATATAAAAATATAAATTCGTATTTAACGTAATGATCGTTTAATGGGAAATACTTTTTCAACCCATTTCCCTTTTTTGAGACACGCAATTTTACAGCGCAATTAAATTAAACGTAATGTTATATTCAGCTTCCGGTCTTTGATGTGCATCATTTGTCAAATTTCGATGTTTCATCTTTATTAGTTTTCAAGATGTAAGGAAAGCATGGTTATTTCTCCTCATTCATTCATTCCCTTCATTATTATGTAGTTTCGGCAACTATAGGCCGGAACTGAACCATAATTAGGCAGTACACAATGAACACGTACACAGAATTTTAACGAGACTGTTCACTCTCGGTAGCAAGATCCATTGGTACTTGTCAATGCCTTCGCGGCTAATGACGTTAAATTAAGGTGCATATTCTAAGAAATTAGACCACATCGGACCGTATATGGCTGGATGGTGATGGGGTCTCAGAGGGAGTACACTGTACAGTTTACCAACTTAACATTTTTAATATAGATCAGGCTTTATATAATCTAATGGTAACCGACCCACAACTAATAACCCAGTCCCATAACCTTGAATAAGTCATACCAGTTAATGAAAGAATTAGGTGAAAATATAAGTATTTTAAAAGTTGTCGACAGTCATTAATTAAAAACACTTGCAATTTTTACGACAAACAAATAAATGAATTCCTTTTACTTTGACCGTTCTACAGGTCTGTTAGCGAGTGCATAAGACTTTCACCACCAGAAAGCTGCCAATGTTCTATCAAACAAATTACAAATAATGGCAATTCTACTGCAAGAAAATCCGTCAACGAGAATTAAAATCTAGTTTTTTGGCTATCTTATTCACTTAATTTCTTACTGCTATCTACAACTAGCGACTCTATCATTTTCTTAGATTTTCTAAAGAATCTTCTGTATTAAATGGTTTTTCTGGGGTTATAAGTGCCTGGGTCACTTCAACCAACCTGGGACATGCTTATCCAATTATAGATTCAGTTTACGATTCTCACTAAGAAAAAGAAAAGTTTACCTATTACGAAGAAAGTATATTGATAAGGTACTCTTCTTATCTTGAAAACATTCATAAATAAAAAACATTAAATATAATTTTACTTGATAAGTATGACTCATCTTCTCTGTGAAGTAGATTCATCTTTAGAAACATTGCCAGTGAGACCAAGAACCTAGCGATGAATGTAAGCACCAGGTGGCTGGTGGTCTCCTTGCCAACCACCCCAGGGCCAAATTCCTTGGGAAAGGCCCCCATGTGGGACAACTGCCCAAGATTCTTTTTGTATCATTATTCCAAATTTCATTTCTTAAACTGCAGCCTCTTATTATAAATGAAAGCATTACAAAAGTATTTTTTGTAAGGTATGATGCACTGCACAGCAGGTAGGAAAAGGGGTACCTACCGTGACATGAGATGGTTCATAGGTCTGCCTTGTGTGAACTATTTGCTTCTGGTTAATTTAATTTCCTCCCTGATGGGAAAGTTGGCCTGACTCTACTCACATACTAAGGACTGAGCCAGAACGAAAGACTGTTATAGCAATTCCATTTTCACTACGATGTACCCCGTTTAGCAAACGTGTTCTTGATCCACTTTCCTTGCATCCGTAATCCAGCCCAGATATTATTAGGTCTCTGCTTACAAGATTACGTCTGCTTCACACGAATTACTGACAACAGTTTTCATTATATTCAACTGCCATATCAGTAGTTTGAAATAGAATATATAATTTCAATATCTACCAAATAACAGTACTAAGTATATGTATGACATTATTCCTATATGGCATTGAATCATTATTAATAATCGATTGAGGTATTTTTGAAATTTTCCTTACAGAAAAAAAAACAGATTAAGTAGATATGGTTGTAAATCCAAGAGCCCCTAGGCAATGGTATTAACATAACTTACCACTGAAGTTGACATTTCCTCGTGGAGCTCTATTTCCCAGTTTAAAATCCTTCGATATATGAGAGCCGTTACGTATTTACTTAACAGTTATTTATTATCAAGTTTAGCATGTAGCCTCGAAATCAAAACAAGTACATGAATTATAAGCCTCCTCAAGAAAAGTCTATAATTGTTGCTGGTAATTTTACGCACCATTCTAACACTTTAAGAATGCCCATTTCTAGTCTTATTACGTGCCTCTTGTCCTGCGCGAGCATCTAAAACCAATTGGCCTTGGGACTCGATGATCATTGTGCCTAAGAAACTAGTGTAGCCAGGCTATAATATTTTTTTTCTAATAAATTGTACTGCTCAAGGAAATAAATCGAAACTAGTAATTCCTTTGTTGAGCTTGTCTTCTTTTGAGTCAAAGAAGTGAGATTGACTTCACAGACTAGTTGTTTGAGTTTTAAGGTAATCTCCCTGAACTGTTTGAAGATCTTTTGTACAAAGTGGTTTCTGTTTTTTTTTTCCTGTGCCATAGATCACGAGCAGGAGTAATATGTACAACGAATATAGCATAGTCGAATTTACTCAAATAATCTTAACGTCAAACTAATATGTTTGTAAAGTGAATATGACATCATCTGTGCTATTAACAAGAGCCTGCTGTGGTAGCAGATCTTAATGGGGAAATGAAGACAGGGAAGAAGAGGCAGACTCAGGCAGAAGGTCCTGGAATCTGAGGGAGTACGCAAAGAGGCTAGGGTTCCACAATTGGAGAACTGTAGCTGCTGACTGAAAGGATTCGAAAAGTGAAGGCAAAGGCTCTGCCTCTCCCCCTTGGCCGTGTTTGGTATTGATTTTTGAATAAAAACGATCCCATCAGAATCACCAAAACTGCCTTGAGTCTTCTATATCTTAAAATGAAGTGTGGCATATATTTATTCCAGTCTGCAACTACAACAGAAGAGATAAATATGAATAAATGTTTAATTTATGCAAACTAATTTGGTACAAGAATTCATTTTCCTTTTGTTTTTTATGTTACATATATGTAAGTTACGTTCATCAAGAATACTGATTAATATGTATATGGGGTCATTTTTCTTAATAGTGTAATTCCTTTGGGGAGATATCCTGGATTATAATTTGTTTTGTTTTTTTTCGTCAAATCATCTCATATTAGGGACTAAACATGTTCTCCTAATTCATTTACATTGGCAGTGATTATTATTAATGTCACTAAGTTTTAATAACTTACGTTTTGGAGTAAACACACACAAAAAAACATATTTCTTTGAAAATGATCTTTATTTATTCATATGCTCACACAAGTGTGTGTGAAGAAAAATACAATCATTAAAAAAAAACCAATTTGAATGAAATTTCCTATTTGGAATAAGAATTAAAATTCATATCATTTTTTTTTTAAATTGTATATACTGTCATGTATTATCAAACACCTAAAATCAGTTGTCAAATACTAGCGGCCTGTTAACTATCTCTTTGTATACATACGCAAGTGCCTTACCCTGTCAATAGCCAAGGAGTATTAGCTTAACTATTTAGGTGCCCTTGATCTATAATGGCCTCGTCAAGAGTTAGGTTTCGCAGTCACTCTTGTGAAAGGAGCAAATTTTATCCAGCCTCCCATCTGAGACTAATGTAGTGATGTAGTTGAAGGGTTGCTAGCAAAAACCCCACTAGTCAAAAAAAAAATGTTGATTTTTTTTTAATAAACTCCATGGGGATCAGGAATGTTATCTATACTAATTTACAGATAAATATTCCGCGTGTCGCAGAAGCACAGCTTTGTGTCTCACATCAAACTGCATTGATCGTACACTCTGAAGTCTGAAGGGGCCTTCAAGTTTTGTAGTAAGTTGGTTTTTTTTTTTTGGTTTTTTTTTTAAATTCTTGAAATCACGATGAGTGACCATCGTCAAAATGAACGGAGATGGTCGCTTTTGGGGCATCAAAAATGTTTCATCCCATGTTTCGGGAAGTTCAGCTATGGTTGTCTCCCTACGTTGAGCTGAAATGAGTGAAAAGTCCTGCTCGTTTGGTAGGTAGCTGTCACCACGAACTGGGATTAGGTATGAAACCTTTTTAAACAACTTGAAATTTTCGCTAAACAGAAGAGAAAATACACCATCGTTTGTTCTTATTTTTCCCTGGGCAACCAACCGTCACTTATTATAACCAGCTCATCCGTCAACTGCGACTGCGGGATTCTGTTGATGAAGTGTAGTAGCTTTGATATTACCTCGATGGGACCCTTCTTGCCCTCATTTCCCAAATACCTATATATTGTGACTTTTCCTGTGCCCAAATCGTGTACCCCAAAGACATAGTGCCATAGCTGACGCATGTAATATACAACACTCGTGGGTAAATGAGGAAGCGGCATATAATATACATGTATAATATGCATATAATCAAACGAGAAGCAATTAACCTCCCCTTGTTTGGCTTTCAGAACAAACGTTCTTTTTTCCCGCAAGAAAACGGTCCCTTTCATTAGATGTATAACTTTCTGTTCCTCAAAAACTCTTTTTTCGGCACCATCCTGAGCTGTGTTTATCTTCTGAAGAAGTGAATCACATTCCTTACAAGTGTCTGTTCTGGAAATCCCAAATGGATATTGATTTTTTTTTAAATTTTGCCAGTGCAGTTTGCAGGGCTCATTAATTTGGTATCTGTTTAGGAAATTGGTATGTATATCCTTGACCGTAAGGTCCTCTGGCCGGTTGGGGTTATCTCTAAGTGAATAGTGGGATTTACGGGCAGGGAAATATTAATATGGCCCTCAATAACCGTCACCAGTGGTTCTGGTGCTTGTCCTGGCCTGTTAGTATGTCTGCCACGCATGTCTGTTGGAGAGACTCCAGTCATCACCAAGTTGCCCTGAAGTCTTCTCAATCTGTCATTAGTAACTCCTTGCAAACTCAAAAAGGCTTTTTTGAAAACGGCTATGTCTCTACCGTTTACCAGCATTTTGTATGTGAATGTCTCGACGTGAGTTTTTGACATATAAACTTCTGTCGTCCTTGGTCGAAAGGTTTTGATATTATGCATGCCTATTAAGCCAGTGAAATGACTATCTTGGGCGTCTTTCGATGCTATTTTGTTGAAATCTGCAATAATTTGGCGTAGAGCATCTTCATCCACTTTCTCAAAACAGCACAGTTTCTTACACCTAAATGAAACAAAAAAAAAACTAACTTATTAGAGTCGGAGAGTTTTTCTGATACTCTTCACATCAGACTCTATTGTTGGAGGTTAGTATCTAATTGCCCACAGAAATAAACTAGATGAACCTAGATACTTAACAGCAACAGAAAGTCGCCTTAGTGTAAGGAAAATTTGCAAAATACTGTGAGATACAAGTGATATCTGAGGAGAGGGGTGAGGGTCTACTACAGTAGTGTAATGTGAGGTGATATATGATATATGAGTGTTAGTAATAAGTATTACTACTAAATAGTATATAGCGATAAAATATTGAATACAAATCTGCAGTCGTTTCCTGTCATTCGAGCTGCCACCTTTTTCCCTTTGTGGTTGACGTGTTCTTCTCCTCGGACTTTCGCATCACGAATATTATTCTCCTTTTTTGTCACTTTTGCTTTCATTCGCGGCCACTCTGGTCCATTCCATCCATGGTTAACAGGGAAACTATCAAATAAAAGGAGAGGACACGTGGGGAGAGCGCGTGGGGCTGGAAGGTAATCTACTGCATAGGGGAGCACTCTCTTGGCGCCTGCATGAAACACCCTTGACTAGTGGGGTTTTTGGTCGAAGCGTTCCTGGCTAGCCGGGTTTTGCGGAATCGCAGTATTTTTAACTCCGGATGGCGAGAGGTGTTTTTGAAGAATTCGATTGTATCAGTATATGAGTAATACTGTACACTACATAATGGCACCTCAAACTCATATTTAATTTTTTTTTGACTAGTGGGATTTTTTGCTAGCAACTCTTCAATTTATTTATCAACAATCCGATCCTTGTTTGTTCTACTTGCAGCATCTGCTATTTTACTGTGAGTTCACAGGTTTACTCCTTAACCCCTTCCCCTTCTTCCTTATATTTCCAGTGAACACCCTATTTTCTCAGCGCAGCTCTGGATTTATCAACTGTGAGTATTCATTTTCACTTTTCATATATTTTATTACTAGCTCCCTTTTCTAATTCACCCTATATCATTTCAATTACAAGTATTAAAAAATTGTGCTGTTCAAATATTTTCATATTCACCCTATAATTCTTCTCCCCCTATGGACTTACATCACGTACATTATCAGTTAAAAAACAAGATAATAGTTTATATTAGAAAATGATATATTATTACAAGTAAGAAACTTTCGTTTTTGTCCAATAGTGCGAGAAACAAATATTAGAGATAAATTAACTGATGGCAATTGCAAGTAGTACTGGCAGAGTATGCAATGTAGTAAAACATACTGATGGTCATACACAGTGTTGTCATTTATAAAATTCTAAACCCTTGATTATAGTCACGAACAAACAAAAAAAAAATCACTTCAAGTTTTTATGTTAAATAATAATTAAAAAATAATTGACTTGAATAAATTGCCCACAGATAAAATTAGATTAAACAAAATACCTGAATGAACAATATCATTATATTGTGAAATAATTCTCTATATAAATTTATAGGTGAATAATATATAAAATAATAATAATATTATACTTAATTTTCTTTCCATTAATATTTCCTTATATCCTTCAAAATAGAGCCTGTGATGGATATAGAGAGCATGGGGAGGAGGGTCGAGATAGAAATGGAAGATAAACAGCTAGTACTAAGAAAAGTATGGAGAGGGGCAAAAAGTGAAGATCTGGGCTTCAGGTCATTGGGTGATATGAAAAGGGCATGCCCAAATGGTCATCAGTTGAGTCTTGAACTGGAACCAAAATAACCAAATTCAAAAGGAGCTGTCATGTACAGCAAAAAATAACTAACACTAATTTGAATGTGATACATTAGGAAAGAAATTAATTATTACTCAAAAATGTATGCAAGCCTATAACAGAAGGAATTAGGTAATAAAACTTTTTAAGTGAGACAGATATTCCAGAAGTAGCTGACATTTTTCTTAAAAGGAAAATTAATCATTAAGAACAATATATCTTCTGCTTAAAATTTGAATGACCTATTTGTGCTGTTCAAAGGTGTCTTTATTTTTTTCCATATTATTATCTCACCATATATTATTATATTTCACAGGAAAAGTACTTTGGTTCCTAGAATCCTTGTGTTTGATTGCCAGTAACCTTGGTACATTTTACGAAAAAATGATTATTTTGAATACCTTGTCATTTATTATGTATTTGTTTTTTGTATTTTTAAATAACATCTAATACCAAACCATATTTTCTAGCTGGACGAAATGTTTTTCGGGAGTTCTTAAGATGTGAGTATAGTGAAGAAAATATACTTTTCTGGCTTGCCTGTGAAGAGCTAAAGAGAGAAGGAAACCCAGATGTCATTGAAGAAAAGGCAAGATTCATCTATGAAGACTACATCTCAATTTTGTCACCTAAAGAGGTTCGTGTTCATTCAAATTTTCACATCCTTTTTCTTACTGAGGGAAAAGGGGGTAAAATAATTTGAAATTATCAAAACTAAATATATCATAACTATAAATATGTTAAGACCCTATTGTCCCCACCCTTATTGTTCTTGGACTATGAAGTTCAAAATTAACTATATTTTCCATTGGCAAGATTTGTTTAAATAAAATTTTTAATTGTAACAAATGGGAGTAAAAATATGGTGTCACATTCATCATTATAAAAGTTTATATTTAACCCTTTCCTTGTGCAAAGCCACTACAGTGCTTGATTCAAGCCATTTTAGTGGCTTTGCGCAAGGAAAGGGTTAAACATTGTTTACTTAACTTATGGCTTTGGTTACAAGAGGAAAAGCGTTAAAAAAACTAATAGTAAAAAGTCCATCACACAGAAGCTGCATAAACTAAGCAGATTACCCATATGCTGACATGGCATACAGGTGATCTCATCCCACCATAGATCCTCTAGTTATAAATAAAACTCCAATGAATAGAAGTGGAGGTTTACTGAGGCTGAAAACAAGCAAGTATGAATAATTTACTTAATATTTGAGTAATAAAAAAGTTTTAGACCAACAATAGTAGAGCATCAATAGTTTAACAAGATTGGTTATATAACATTTTTTGATCGGACTCATAATAATGGAGATATTCTGAATTTTCGAATCCCCCTCCCCAGGTTTATTCCAGGTCCGATTTAAGCCATTAAAAAATATGATCTTTAGAGTTGAATGAAACGGTTAAATGTCAATATAAATAAAGTATTTTATGGATCAAATAAACAATTTCGAATCCTGAGGGTGAAAACTTGATTGATGACATTTTACAATGTATTTGCATAGGTATGACAATAGTATTTGCATTCATTTATGTCACATAATAAATTTTGGAAACAATATTTGGTATTTAAGCTTTCATGATATAACAGCTTATTGTTAATATACAATGAGTAGGAATGAGGGTTTAATGAAAGCTTAAAACTAAAAATTTTAAATATCTCCAATTCAAGATAGAGACAAAAAGAGTGTTACACACACACACAACTACATTTATAGAACACTAATTTTTCAATCCAATGTATTATAATGGAGGTATTTCAAATCCCTCTCGGAACATGCACACACATGTGTGAAGCTATATAAAGCTATCTGTAAAATAAATAAAAAAACAATAACTTTCAGAGAGGGAAAAAATCGACACTTGGTATCCATCTTCCAGTCACAGCATAGACAAAATATTAGATTCTCTCCCTCTATCCTCCCCCTATCGTCCTCTCCCCCTCCCTCCTTCTCTTTTAATTAGTTAGTGAAATGTTTAGGGTGCCCACAATGGGAATGCTGCTGCCTCTGCTCATTCATAGATCGGCTTTGAGATTTTAAAGGGGTGACACAGGAACTTGGGACACCCTGTATATATATTGTTACATTACTTATTAAATTTATTTAGCTTTTTCTTATTGTTGGGAATATGGTATTTTTAATAAGCCTGGCATTGTCTACTTCATTGTAAGGAAAAGGATGGGGTGGTTTGATCGTGTAGAAATCAGAGAGAATGTTATATGCTGACACTGGCAATCTTCTACCAATCTACTAACGGCATGTCACAGAGTTGGGTGGACGATTTGGAGTGCAACATGCATTGGTATGACATGAGACATGGCAAACTATTGCTATAGATTTGGATTAGTGGGGTTTGCAAATTGCTGATACCTTAGCTCTTGGAGATCCTTAAAGCCAGAGAATTACTTAGAAACTCTAAATATTTGAAAAAATTTAACCGTGACATCAATCAAGATTTAATCTATGTTTTTATAAATATCTGACCACAAGATAAAATTAAAATCGAAAACATTTAAAATTATTTAGCTGATTTGCTTTATGTTTAATTGATTTTATCAGAATCTCAATATTTTATAATAACTAAAATATTTCCATCAAGATATATTTGTCAACTTAGACTTTGATTAAGTAGCAAAATATCATATCAGGTTTATTCAAAAGTCTGTGTGTTTCTTCGCTTATTTCACTAAACAAAGATTTGTATACAAATAGTTATTTACCTTTGACGCATGATTCATATAAGATTAAAAATGCTATTTTAGTCTGTCTTAAAATAAAATTTGGAAACAATTACTGTTTAGTTTTCTGCATTTTTGAACACGAGTGCGTTAACCCTGGATATTCATACTATTCTGAGGCAATACTTTAAAAATGGATAGAAATAGAAGTTCAGATGCTCTGACTTAGTTAAAAAATTTAATGAACGAAATTTTACTAGTGAAAGCAAATACTGCAATGGATGCTCTTAAACTCTATATTCAGAGACTTTGAGAGAATACATAGATAAAGATCCATGCACAAGTATACAGAGACTTTTTAACAGTAAGGAGTATCCCCAAGTACAGTTTTTGCCACTTAAATGACAATGGATTCAGTTTTATAAACTCCAAAAGTGCTCCACACCTTTTTTCACCTCAGCAGGCAGATCAAAGGGTGTAAATTTACAGAAATCTTTTGAAAACCACATAATATTCATTTTATCAAACGAATTGTGACTAATGATAAAAAATGTATATATTTCAAAAGTCCTAATAACCAAAAACAAAGAGGTATACTATGAAAACCGACTCCTCCCATCTCTATATTTTTTCGATAAAACAAATATAGTTAAAGACATTGACAAATAAATGTCTTCACTTGCAAGTAAACTCCTACTTCTGTGGAAGAAAAGCATAATATAGCAAATGTTAATAATATTCATCCCCTTAATAAAAAATGTCCCAATTATTTTGTAAAATATGAAACCTAACAGTTTATATAGACTATGAAATGAAATAACACACCAATTTCATTTTGTAGTAACATTAAATCAAATTAAATTTTACTTACCTATTTTAAAAGTTTATAATCAACTTTTTATGGATAGAGAAGAATATGTTTTATATTTAACTGACTTTATTTGTTTATAGGTGAGCTTGGATTCAAGAGTAAGAGAGGTTGTAAACAGAAACATGGTCTCACCAACCCCTCATACTTTTGATGAAGCACAACTGCAAATTTACACGTTAATGCACAGAGATTCTTATCCACGTTTTGTTAATTCTCCTTTGTACAAAAAGCTGGCACAAATCAACAACAATACTGACGTAAATGATACTGGAAGTGCTGGAGAAGCTCAGAAGTCTACAAAATCATAATACAAAAAAAGTTAAATGTCTGTAGAATCCATGCATTATTATTTGTTGGCAGATATTAACTGTACATTTGGTGTAAACTTAATTTAATATTATGTACAATAAATTTATGTTGATAAAATAAAATTTATTTCCATTTCATTCTTGCGTCAAAATATTTCTTAACATTAGTTAAATGGTCCAACGTGTACATTAAAATGTAGCTTACAGTTTTCATATAGTATATTCTTAAAGTTAACAATTTTCAATGAGGTGATCAAGAAACCAAAAATATCAATAATAATAGTAATAGTATGATTACACATTAAGAACATATAAAAATTGACTCAACATATATCATTTTCCAAAAGTGAAGAGTATTGTCAATTACACCTATTTATATGTGCATAAGGTCCAGAATTCAAGAAAAAGAAATAAAAATATTTAAAAGATTTATAAAAGTTGTATTAGTAGATAGAATTATTATAATATTCAATGGAAAGATAATGGAAAGTGAAGCTACAACTTATTGTATAAATCTATTTTCATAGCATATTTTAATATTTTCATACAATAAAAACAGAAACAAAATCCAAATTTAAGGCAATATTATTCCCACATTAGTGTTGAAAGAACTTTTTTAAATTCCATCATTTAAAAATTATTCAACTCTGACGAAATATTACAATTTACCATATATAATTGAAAAATTTAGGTATCTTACTTAACTTATGTATTTGCTCACAACAAAGGCTTATACATTAAAACTTTTCAGTTACATATGATATGACATTGGAGCTATTTATGATGTGGGCTGAATACGGACATGTCCATAAACATTCCATATTTTCTTTTAACAAAAATGTAATAACTCGTATATGTTTCAGACAACTTATGTAGCTACTTTTCATTACCTTTTGCAAAATTGTTTTCAAATTCAGAAATTTACTCACTATCATTTTTAATGCTAGCTATGTGTGTAAATTATGTGTATTTGCTTGATATTTGATATTACAGTAAATAAGTATTCTTAGTTTAATCAATCTTAGAGGTTTCATTTTTTTTTTTTTAATGTAGTACGTTATATTCATTTTCCACATGTAGGACCATTGTGGCCAGTTAGTAAAAATTATTATTTAAGTGCTGTATGAAGTCCTTATGAACCTTCATAGGACCAGAAGGGTGAACTTCTGATCAGTAAACACCCTTTAATACAGGTTGAGACTCTTTCTTTAGAAAACTCTAGCTGTCTGTGGTTTATACCTGGAACAATCATGTTGTGAAGTAGTAATTTATCGCATGATTGCCATAATGTTAATGTTCATATATGAAATAAGATTTGTTTTAAATAAAGAAAAGTTACAGAGCTATTTTTATCAAAGTTCACATGAGTCTTCTTTAAAACTCATTATTCATGTGAAAAAGGTCTGTATTTATTAATGCATAACAATATTTTCGTAATGATCTCATTAACAATGAGAATAATATTTTTATCTTTTTCATGTTAAAATAGTTTAACAAATGTAAAAATAATAATACCACATTATTCAACTGAGTTAACGATTGTAATCAGTCTATTAGTATGTTGTGTGATATACTTAAGTAAGAAAGTTGTCACTTTTGTACTCATTCCTCTTCTGTTCCCGTCCTTTCAATTCAGCTTATGTATACTTGCAATCCTTTGTCTCATTATTATGGGTGTGATTATACCATTTAATACTATCAAGACTATATGATACTGTTTCACTTGTTGTTTTAATTTGCTCATTAGTCATGACAATTTTTGTTATATTCTCTATGTGCTATTGATAAAAAATAAATATTCTTAGTTAACTGAATGAAGGGTGTTTTACAATTCACTACAGATCATATATCACAATTTTAAAAAAATATATATATGCATATGTAAGAATATTGATATGTGTATATGAAAATATGTAACTATATATGCATACATGAATATGTTATATATTTACATATTTAATAATCTGTCAAACATCTTTCATGTAATATTGTTAAGACATGTATAGTTAATAAGACTGTTTGACAGTGATGTTAATAGATGTTAGTTAAGCTATTATTGTATACACTCTGAACTTCATACAAAAATTATTCTTCTTGATTACACCTTTAGTCAAATAAAAATTTAAATGTAAAAATATTCTTTTCATTGTATATTGGTTTGTATATTTTTTTTTATTTATTAGAATTGTTTTACTAGTATTAATATTTAAGATAATAAATAAATGGCAATATATAAATTATTTTCAAACATTCATTAAGAAAGCTTTAAATATATAGATAATTTATTTTGTTCATCATTTTATATACAAAATAAAATGATGGTTTACCATGTAACTGGTAGAATTGAAAGCTTTAATTAATTATACTATAATGTTGCGATGTTTACAAGTGTCAACTATGACAGTAAATTGACAGAAAATGGTTTGATAATTGAGGATTATTGTAACATCTTTAAAATCATAACCGGCCTAGAAGTGGGTGTACTGCCACGGCCTATATTCAAAATAATCTCATTTTTAGAGATATGTAATTCACTGGATATGTAATGGCTTTAATATTTTATAGGAAAATACTTATGTTTAAGTGTTCTTATGTATGTATATTATATATGTACATATATTATCAAATATATATAATATATATACATATACTGATAAATATAATAATACTTAATACTGAATAATAGTTATTAATAATAATTATGTATAAAATAATAATGAAAGTAGATTATACATTTTATACACTTCTATAAATATATGATATTCCATGAATGAAATGCTTGTTAAGAAGGAACTGACAGTTGCTGTTTGAAAAAAAAAATTAATGTAAGACATTATTTGTTTTAATTTTGTTGTTTTGAAATATACCTACTTATATAAGAATAATGTATGTGATAGTTTACTGTAATTGGAAACCTTTGATAAAAACATTTCACCTAGTTGGTTTATATTTTTATGTTGTACATAAATTACATTTATGTATGCAAGCATGTGCATTGAGTGTGTGTTTATAAACACATTTAACATTCACATGAGTAAACATTCTCTAATATTAATATTTTTGTTGTGGGCAAAATTCAGGATACATAATTGAATTACTCCACAATACTTGTTGCCCAAAATGCATTTAGTAGACATTTCTAATGATTGGCCATCGCACATATATAATTATAAATGTATATGTTACTTTGAAATGTGATACCAATATTATATAAATTGGAAAGTACCTATTAAGTTTAGTATGTCATCAACATTTGATGGAATGATTATGTACTTTTTAGTTCTAAGTTATTAGTTTTAGCCTTCGCACAAATTACTTTATAATCATGGCATCAGTATCTTTGCAGCATAACAAAAAGCTTCTGATTATATATTACAGGTAATTTTAAGACTAAACTTTAGTTAACTTTACTAATGTTGTTCTTGTTAAACAACATAGAAAACGTATGTGGTGTTAAGTTATATTTAAAATCATTATATACAAAGGCTCACTTTTAAGAATAAAGTTATTGTTAAAATATATTTATTTTGCATCTGGTCTCCATTAAAAAAAAAAATACATCTGATCTCATATTCGTAGAATCCTTCGTTTCCTAAAAAATTAAAAAATTTAGAAGAAAGGGAATAATTCCGATATAGTATAAAATATAATACAATGGTTTACTTATTTTTTATTTTTATTGCCAATAGTTCTTAACTTATGTATAAACAATTTAATATGCAGTGGCCCTTCAACCCGACAATCACAAAATATGAGTAAATACAATATTTTATGATGAAGAAAACATTCACATATTTTGCAGATTTTTTAGAAATTGAAATTGTAAATTATTCTGAATTAACATTTCCATTATCAAAACTAATAAAGATTAAAATAAGTAATGATGTATTATTTGAACTCTTCATCTCATTGAAAAGTTATGATTCAGTTTACTTTTTTACTTGTTTTCTGCTTTTAAAAAGTTAATCCATAAGATACAATGAAAATAAAGATAGTTGATACGAGAATTTTCAATTGTTAGTTTCAGTGATAAAGAAATTTTCTATGGATTGAGACCTTTCCTCCTCCTTGTATTATTAAAAAAATAGCATAATTAATAAGAGTAAAAAAATATGTTATTGAAGTAAAACTCACTATAACAAGTGTTTTAATATGATGTGTTACTTTCTTTAAATTCACTATTATACATATATTAATCAAGCAATTTTTGTGTCATCAAATTATTGCAATATGCCAGGCACTGTAACTAAGGATAATGAAAAATACCAATACAGGAAAAAAAAAAAGATGTCTCGTTTTGCTCAATGTGAGTACCTATTTTATTTTTAAAATAAGCAACTAGTTATCTGTACAATACAAACTGTACAATGACCAACATGAATGATTTATGTACATAGCAACAATCATAAGTTGTTATTCTTTCTTTTTATTTTGGTTATTAAACTGTTTTGTTTTGCTACTGACTCCCAACTATAATCATTATTTGTGAAGAAATGCACTTCCTTATTCACCATAATATGAATTTCATGAACAGTCAAATAGAGAATAGTGCTATTTGGAAAATCCCTCTGTTGAGGTGTGTACTCTAAAAAAGTGATTTCCTCATTGAAACAATGTTCAACCATAAAATAAATACACCAAAGCCTCCATTTTAAAATATTTATAATATAGAATACTTAAATGGAATCCCCCATCATCAATTTTCTTGTAAAAATGATCTTGGGATAGAATTCCAAAAATATACTACATAATAAACATCTTCAACTGAGGTATTTGGGTAGTGATATGATTTGTTTCCAAGCTAGAGAATAATACCGATTTATTTTCTTTGTAATGGACCATTTCATTATTATCTTCATTAACTCAAATAATTAAAAATTTTGAAATATGAGAAAAAAAGATTAGTGGCACAATATAAATATAAACTAAAATCTATAAATTAACTACTTGAGAATTGTTATAGCTGATGATGACATTTTTTAATGCATTGGCTAGTATTAAACTACTGCAGCCAAGTGTTTTCAATGCCAGCACACAGCATTAGTCCATCTAAACTATCCACTTATTTCAACACATATTCAACAGGGGACATGGGCACTAAGAACGAAGTAGGACTAGGCATGATATAGTCAACCTCTCTCTCAGACAAAATAAATCTGGTTATTATGTAGAATATTACCTTATTTATTAATGACGTTACCACTAAATGCCTAGTCTTAGGCATTTATTAGTAAAATGAGATGGATAATTGACATCTAGACACCATATTTGGCATAGAGTTCATGATAAGGAAGAAATTCCAGGAGACACTAACTAAGAATGCAGCAATAAATGAGTCACTTATTCCCAAAATTTCCTTTATCAAAAAAGAAAACTTTTCTTTTAAATTAATTAACAACTTTTTTTTTCTACGAAAGAGTCATTTTGAAAATAAATTACCACTTTTTCAACTTTGCTATGTAGTCATTGTTCAATTTAATAACGTGAAAAATGTCTTGGAACAAAATGTGACATTTTTACTAAATAACACTGCAATGAGGTTGGTCAGTTAGAATTACCCAAAATTAACCATTTGAGCTAAAGGATTTTTTAGAAATGATTGACTGAAATTTGCAAATATATCTAAAGTTTGTCCGGTTAAAAGATATGTTTGCAGTATGAGGAGGGGAAGAATTACAAAAAATGAATATTTTGTTGAGCATGAGCAGCATAGGATGAAGTTGAATTGTTAGAAAGGTATACAAGCAGAAGAAAATTGACAAACTTACCAAGAAGATGGAAGCAGTTGAAGTATCCCATACAATAGCAGGTCTCATTCAGACTATCGTTGAATTAAAAAGTAACAAGCGCTCTGGAGTGCTGATATTTATAGTATCTGAAGCTTTGGAGGAATGAAGAAATGCCAGAAATATGATTTTTAATGCAATCTTTGCTAAAAAATGAAATAGTCTGAAATAAGACATTAACCAAGGAATAGGGCCTCCCATAGGGATTAGTAGGTAACTTCCTTTCAAGCGCCAAACGTGAAAAAGAAGATGGTTAACGACATTCAAATGAATTTTTGGAAGGGCAATCTACTATTAATCCCTTTCTCTGGGATAGAAACATAACAGAGAACAGTTATGAATACAATGCCAGTCTAAACTATCTTTTTATCAATTTCATATGTCAACGATTATGTGGATAGAGAAAACTTGTCCATGGTTTAATGAGATTCCAGGAAATTCCATTTAACACTTTGACAGCTAAGCCGTATGAGGTAAGATCATTCCCCATGGCTGAAAAAATTTTTTGTTTAAATTTAACCATAATGCAATGCTTAAAATGTATCATAACAAATTTCTTCGATTTTTAAATTTTTTACTCGGAAATAATGCCTGTCGTAAGGTGTTCGACGGCCGCCAATAGGAAGGGACATCCATTCATGTACTGGAAACAAAACTCGGATAATATTTAAAATATCAATTAATATTATTTTTACTTACCTTTATTATGATTAGGCAGATTATATTTAATAAAAAATATGTTTAATAATTAAATTGCAAAAGTATTTTTTACATTTCCAAAATCAACGGAAAAATGTAGGATTCTAAAAAAATAAGTCGGTTGTGGGTCGGAACCTTTTTCCATAACTAATTTCATATAATCTATTTATAATATGATTATTTAATTTGGATTATTTAAAGCCATATAAATAGGCAGAAAAATAAAGATTGTGAAACTTACCTTTAGAGATGAATCTCAAGAGAAAAATAAAAAAAATCCGGTGACGGGTGGCACAGGTATAAAGAAGGACTCTTTGAAATGGCGAGGAGAAAGTTTAGAGTAGTTTCCAGTTGGCTAGACCGAGACAGAATGAATTGAAATAGAACTAACAGGTGTCGTAGGGTCGTCGACGGCCGCCATTTGAGAAGGGGTGCCACTGACGAACACCCTTCGACAGCCGCCATCAACGTGTTAAGCTTATTACTATGACCACTTAATAACTTAAGAAACAATTTTTTTCTTTACATGGTACATAAAATAGGCATTCAGAATATTACAATAAATCGTGGTGGAACAATCTTCAAAAGAACAGCCGTAGTATTAAGTACAAATGCAATAATGAAAATGAATGAGGTAATGAAGAATATGGTGTATGAACATACATTCGTTTTTGAAACATTGATGAACTATATTGAAAAAACATACCTGAAGACCTTTAAACTATACCACAGTGGTATTCTAAATAAAATTGTTCAATTAATATAATAAGCAATGAAGTAAAAAATATAATTTTACTTAGAATACTTATGTAGATGTAAGAAACAGGACAAAACATTGAGTCGCTCATACTCTTCTTTATGAAATTTTATCTTTTATCCTCATAAATGTCTTGAAAATACTCCCCATTCTAAAATGATTAATAACTCTTTTGATATTTTATTTAGTATCAAGTTAGCATGATAACAAATTAACTCAAAATTTGATGAAAGTTTTGGCCAAATTAAAACTGATTTCCTAGACAAAATATTTTGAAAACGTGCATATGATGTTCTATTAGTTTTACGATTTTCAAAGCAACTCTAACTGCGAGATAAAAGAGGGGCTGCCACATGCCAACTATGGCTATCCATATATTTGCCATTATGGATTTTGAACCTTTAAATACATTATGGATCTTTGAATTTAAATTAATTAAAACTTTCCTCTCATGTATTACCATATGTGAGCATTTAAAACGTTTCCTAACCAAATTCAGGTCCCTCAATTGGAGTGAAAGACAAATTTATTTAAGTGACACTCCAATTGAGCTATGATTACTCAGAATAAAGTACAATTCCATACAAAATTTTGTGAATTTACGTTTACTCATTATAATGAAACAAGTGCAACAGATTGGTGGACATGATGGCAAGGCAAAACTTGTTTGATTCAATAGCAAGGAAGGAATATGAAGGTAATGAGGTAAGAAGTGGGTTTTTGCAAAATTCAGCATGGTGAGGCACACCAAAATGCCTTGTTGAAGTATAGTGGCACCACTGATTGATCTAGAATCTTCAATAGGAGGGGGGCAGTTTTTATTTTTCACCAGAAAAACATAACGGGCATAAAATTGTTTGTATGGCCTTTGGGCTATACCTTTAAATTGTTTGTATGGCTTTGAGCTATTCATTTATATTTAATACATCTAAATTAATTTTAGTTTAAATAAAATACAATAAATTTTCTCATAAAACGTTTTAAATATTTAAAGAATAAATACACTTCTTGCTCATTAAGTTGGGAGGGTAGTGAGAGCCACCCCTACAGCTCCTCTTAAATGCATGCATAGGTGGCATCAAAACTTTTGGTTACTTGACTTCGATGTCCAGTTAATACAGAGACTGGCTTAATCAATTAAATGTACAAGGACCAGAAGGGTATACGAGGGCCCACCTGGCCTGTATCCCTACTCATGCTAGGCTTATTTGCCCTTTTACCATAAAGTACCCTTGCTTTTGTACTTTTTATTTTCAAAATGTTTTAAAATACAAACACAGTAATTGCTGTACTTCTGTTTACATGATATTATTTAATTTTTAATTTTATAAATTATCATCATATAAACTTGTAATGGTTAAATTTAAAGTTAAACAAAAGTTAATGAAAGGTCTTTTTGGCCTCTAAATTTAATATCATTGAATTCTATTTTTTTATTTTAAATTGGTGAGAGGGTGAATATATCAATAAATAAATGCTCATGCCCAAGCATGGTTCAAAAATACAACACTAAGGTACCCAAGCGTATTAAGACCAATGCCAAAAACATAAAAATAGATTGAAGTAAGAAATATTATTTTTTTTTATATTCAGTGGGTCAAGAAATATATTTCTTAACTCATTGAAAATAAACAATGAGTAAAGAAGGATAAACGAGATATACTCTTAAAACTAAAGCGGGAGCCAACAATTTTATTGGGCACTAGGGATTGAACCGAACTTGACAAAACTCGATATGTGAATTAGCATTAATTCTTCCATGATTATAAACTATATTAAAATTTTTAGATCCAAATGGGAGTGGGGGTTATGAAGGAGGCCTGAAATGAAAAATTCTGATATTTCCTATTAGATTCTGGGCAAACTTGCATATAACAAAAGTTGTTTATTTTTTTGACAGCATTATACTAATATAAAGGGCATAATAACCTAGCTGTTGATTGCCCAAACCACATTAATCCTAATCCTATTTTGTTTTTTATTTGACAGAATCATACTAATATAAAGGGCATAATAACCTAGCTGTTGATTGCACAAACCACATTAATCCTAATAAACAAAAAATGTAACTCATCCCATTTTCATTATACATTTTTAAACCAGGACCTAAACTCTTGTCATAATTACTTGTCCTTTCAACGACTATAGAGATTTTGTGTTTGTTAGATAATGATGTACCTACCAGGGTATATACCTAATTAACAGATGTCTGTTAATACAATTGAAAGTCAAGCAATAAATATCCTAGAAAAATTGAATGAGTTAAAACATCTGCTTATGCTCCTGAAAATATTTGGCAGTATAAAGACAAAGATGTAACAAGTTTATATCTGAAATCATGGTCAACAAACAAACATACACGAAAGAAACAAAATGCAGTTATGGTGTCTATGACATGTGAAACGAAAATCGTGAAATTTCGAGAAAAAAATCAATGTACAGACAGAGGTTACAATTTTATATATATATATATATATATATATACTAGCTCAGATACCCGGCTTCGCCCGGGAATTGATTTGAGGCTGAATGGTGATGGTATTTTTTTGGCAAGGCTTTACTTTGCACACTATTTTGGCATTTACCCGTCCCAGTGTTCAGAGCTTATACCCGTTGTTGGCATTTGTTAATAATAAAATTAATTTTTTATGTAAGACTTCACTGTCCTCCATATTGTCATATTTCCCGTCTCCTGTGCATTATGCATAGATTTCAGTTATTAAGGACAAAATATTAACGTAGATTTCAATTAATTTTTCCAGGTCAGGTACCTCATAGTTCAAATTGGAAAGAATTGTTGAGCATATCATTATTTCTACACAAATTACTTACTCCACACATTGTTCCTGGAGAAATGTATAAAACAAAAGTTAATCTAAATAACAAAGTAAACAACTTTTGTTATGTGAATGTTTGTCGAAAAACAAATAGACAATGAAATATCGCGAATTTTTATTTCAGGCCTCCCTTATAACACCCACTCCCGTTCTAACCTAAAAATTTTAATATAGCTTATAATCATGGAAGAATTAATGCTAATTGACATACCGAGTTTTGTTAAGTTCGGTTCAATCGTTAGCACCCAATAAAATAGTTGACTCCCGCTTTAGTTTATAGTGTATATCTCGTTTATACTTTGTTAAAAGACAGAAATGAATATGACAAAAGTTACTCTAAATAACAAAATAAACAACTTTTGTTATGTTCATATTTGCCGAAAAACGAATGGAAAACGAAATACCGCTATTTTTAAATTCAGGCCTCCCTTACAACCCCCACTCCTGCCCGTCCCTAGAAATGTTGGTGTGGCTTGTTACAATGAAAGCGTTAGTGTTAATACACATACCGAGTTTTATTTATTTCGGTTGGGTCTTTTGTACCAAATAAAATTGTTCACTTCTGTTATAGGTTTTAGCGTATATCTCGTTTATAATTCGGTATACGAAAAAAGTGTATATAACAAAAGTTACTCTAAATAACAAAGTAAACAACTTTTGTTATGTTCATATTTGCCCAAAAACCAATAGGAAACGAAATATCGCTATTTTTAATTTCAGTCTTTTCTTATTACCCCCACTCCTGTTCGTCTCAGAGGATATTAATATAGCCTAAAGTCTAAGTTGCATTAGTAGTAACATACATACTAAGTTTCATAAAATTCGGTTCAGCCGTTTATGCGTGATAAGGTAACAAACAAATAAACAAACAAAAAAACACACACGAAAGAAACATATGGTATGGTGTCTATGACATGTGAAACGAAAAGTTATCGTGAAAATTCGCGAAAAAATCAATGTACAGACAGAGGTTACAATTTTATATATATATATATATATATATATATATAATATCTACACAGTCAAGGTGGCTTGAGGATAGCTTGGTAGTAATAAAAAAACTAAACCTATTTGGCATTGCTTAACCGAGAAATTTTAAGTAATCCACCAGAAAGAAGGTAATAAACTTTAATAAATAAAAGAAAATACTTGTGCTGACCAAATATATTTGGACACTAAATACTCATTATCTACGTAGCTGATAAAATTATTTAAAATAATCATAGCAGTATAAAGAATTTATAAAATTCTTTATAAATTAATTATTCATTAAATATAATGGTGATAAAAGTAATATGGAAATGACCTAGTTCAAGTTTCCTTTATAAATATTCTTGTGGAATCCCATGTCATGATTATCGAAATCTTCATATAGCAATTTCTTCAGTAGTCTGACAGGTTCCATTTCTTCAATATGTCCCAATGTCTATTTGCTGTGCTTTTTGTTAGTACTGATGATGTTAAGTTAGCAGGACAATTCCATTACTTCTGATTTGCACATCTGGTGCAGAGTTGTTCCTGTGCTTCAAATATCTTTCTCAAGCTTCTAGATTTCATTGTCATACATGACTATGGGTCTAATCACTATTTTGTATATCAAGTATCTCATTCCAAGAAAGGTTCTTGAATAGGAGAGCTTTATTCTTGAATAGGAGTAACTGATATCTGCAACACTCTAATGTCAACTTCTTTGTTACTGCTCTCCATCACCATTCCACCCAAATATTTAAATGATGTACTAGTGGGAAATATATCAACATGATTTAAAGGATACAGCTTATAGTTGCAAGTATATTACTATATCCTCTAAAACTCATGAGATGTTTGATGCCTTCAAAAAATGATTCTCTTCCTCAGATCGATCGCTCCTCCCCCTAAGTCTATGCATATGGTATATGCCATATGTTGTATGTGATGTACCTAGTCCTGCCATAAATACTGTTACAAAAGTTGGACTTTGTTTAATCCTTGGTTATTGTTTATATAATCCCCATCTCTTATCACTTGTTTACTTGACACATAAGAATGATAATCCCAATCAGTTAGTATTTTTCTTTCACTCAGTTAACATGGAGTGGGGTGATAAAGAAAACTGGATCGCTGTGCTCGCCTTACACAAAGTTGGAAAATGCAGATCAGAGATTTTCAACACCCTGAAACCACTTGGTATCAGCCATATGTTCGTGTACCGAACTATAAACAGGTACAATGAGACCTCATCTGTAAGTGACAGACCTCGGCCAGGTTGTCCCCGCACTGTGAGAGCAGTTAATGCAGTGAGAACAGTGGCTGCTCGAATCAGAAGAAATCCCATCCGAAAACAAAAAAATTTAGTCCTGGGAAATGGGAATCTCTGGCAAATCAATGTCTCGCATAATAAAAAGTGACCTTAGGATGGGTGCATTCCGAAGAATGACCGGACAAAGGCTTACCATTTCTCTGAAACAAATTAGGATGGATAGATCAAAAGTGCTTCTTCGCTGTTACACCGATGGACTTCATCGAAAAATGTTGTTTACCGATGAGAAAATTTTCACGATAGAAGAAAAATTTAATCGCCAAAATGATCGTGTGTACGCGCACCGCTCTAAAGAGGCCCAGGAAGTCATTGGAAGAGTGGAAAGAGGTCACCACCCTTCTTCAGTGATGTGGTGGGGAGTTTGTTATGATGGCACAACAATGCTTCACTTTTGTGAAAATGGTGTTAAAACATCGGCTAAAAACTATCAGGATGATATTTTGGAGCCAGTTGTCAAGCCTCTGAATGAAACTCTGTTTGCTGGAAGTCACAGGGTTTTGCAGCAGGATTCTGCTCCAGCTCATAAGGCCAGGTCAACTCAGCAATGGCTGCAGAGGAACGTTCCTGAGTTCAACTCGGCCTCGGATTGGCCCTCAGGAAGCCCCAATCTAAACCCGCTAGACTACCGCTTGTGGTCAGAACTGGAGAGGATGGCATGCCACAGAGTACACCTTAATTTGGAAAGCCTCAAACAATCACTGGTCCGAGCTGTTCAGCGTTTTCCTCAAGAAGTGCTGCGTACTGCAATTGATGACTGGCCAAGAAGATTAAAAGCCTGTGTGAAGGCAAAAGGGGAACATTTTGAGTAATTGTATTTTTATGTTACTCTCTGTATATACAAAATTTATTTTACAATAAAGGTTTTTGAAGAATTGATTGTTCTTTTGATTTCTATGCATATTTCCTTGTAACAATATTTATGTCAGGACTAGGTATATGGCATCACTAGTATTAGTTTTTAATCTTTGGATTTCTATTTCAAGAGTGATATAAAACACTATTCAGTGAAAGTTGGTCCATTTACCTTAGACCCCCTAGTAAGTGAAATGTTATTTCAGGTGCCCACATTGGTTTTCACGTAAACAAAAAGTTCTGATAAGCTTGTTATGTATTTTCAGGGACCATAATGCTTACCAATAGCTTGGTGTCATACACCTTGGCTGGCAGGCATAGAACAATTGCTTTTCTTCTTCCTCTGCATCCTCATAAGAGGATTACTCAATTATTAATGATATGTTGCAGAATCTTACCTTCAATCTGATTCTGCAGATCCATAAAAAATGTATCTGTAACATACTTGTGAATGCCAATGATTTTTCTGGTGCATAAACAAATGCCCCTCTGGTTCCATATAGGACCACTATTTATCAATGGAGATCATATCTACCTGAGTTCATTGGATCTCTTGTAGAGCCACATCTATCTTATTTTTCACCCCTACAGTCCCCATTTATTTGTTTCTTCCGGGTTGCAATAAGCTCTGCACTTTCTATGAACTAGCATTAAATCCCACCCCAGCTTGTTATTTTTTTTCTTAGTAAGACCCAGTGTCGGTTGGACCCACCACCTTTCGGAATTCATGGGACAGGCAGAGAATGTGGTACTGTTGCCCGTACCTCACTCTGCTAAATAAGTTACCTTCTACAACAAGCACAACATCCATGAATTTATTCTAACCCAATCCCAAAGTGAAACAACAGATATATCATATTTCCACTGCAAGCACTCTAAAGCCACTTCCTATTATATTATTATAAGTTGTTTGCTACTTAAATTCCAATGACGTAATGACCAGTAATTTTATTTGATCCATTCTCTTGATTGACCATTGGATGCTTTAATTTTGCCTATTTTTTTTCCTCACTAATAGCAGTTGCTGCTTTCAGTCAAGCTGCTCATTCACTTCTTGTGCTCCATGTAGGAAATATAAATTTGTAAATGATCCTGAACAGATAATGGATCTGTGTATAGTCTTAAGTTTTTTTACTTGAGTGTACACATGTTTTAAAGCAGTAAAATATTACTTCTGGTTCTTATTAACCCTTTCCTTGCGCTAAGCCACTATAGTGGCTTTGCACAAGGAAATGGTTAAGTAATAAAATACCAAACAAAACTGCTTCTTCACTAGGTATAATCGGTCTTTGAGTGGGATAATGTTTCTATTTTAACAGTGTTTTTGTTGGATCAGAGGTTAAGGCTATTTTTAGGAAGCACAAGCTATAAAATGTAGTACATTAATGAACATTAGAGAATTTACACAGGCCTATGGACTACCAACATCTCTCAGAATGTAATGCTTATTATACCTATGTACAATGATTAACTCCCTAACACTTCCCCATTAATTATAGTACACACAAGTTACAGATAAACTCTCACATGCAACAATGTTACAAATATAAGAGTACATTATTCCAGACCCATTAAATGTACAATGAATTTATAATTTTCTTTACATAAAGGCTTATTAAGTTCATCAGAAAGCATTTCATCACTTAGCATGTTATTTTTTTTTTAGTTATTTATTTATGTCCACTTTATGTTACTATGGCTAATTTGGAAGGTAGCATGTTATCTAATACAATAAATTCCTCATGAAGTTTCTCCCAAATTAAATGGGGTCTAACATCGATATGTTTGGATCTCTGACTATTTAAGTCATTTCTGCCCAAACTAATAGTTTCCTTATTATCACAATAAATACAGCAAATGGCTCTTTATAAGAATTATATAGTTCATTTATAAGAGTTTTAAGCCATAAAATTTCTTAGACTGTAGAACTGTATGACATATATTCCGCCTGAACAGTGCTAAGTGCAATAGTCCTTAGCTTCTTTAAGTACCATGAGATAAGCCCTGAATTTAATGCTACCTCCTGATATTAACCTTCAATCATTTAAGTGGTTACCCCAATCGTATAACAACAAATTATATTGTTATCTGAACCCTTGTTAAACTCTATTTGGGATCGATTGTACCCTTATAATGCCCATATTATTAAATTGACTCATGTAATTAGCAACTGTACACCTGGACAGGATACAGCACTGATTCACTTAATTCTTTTTGGAGCTCGCAACACTACACTGCAAATTTTGGATTTGACTCCATAGGAGTGGAAGTCTGGTTGCACCCTCCCATGCAGAACTTGTGGAATATCCTACCCAGAGGGCTCACAGCATAGTTATAGGAGATCCCTCCCTAGTGAAGAACAAAATAAATAAAAATGAAGAAAATGTTCAAGTTCCCCATTTGCATATATTTATTTATAATGTATAATTGATAGTTACAATCATCATCATAATGTATCACCTCGTGTACCGATATGTGGCATGAGGTTGCCTCTTGAAAAGTCTGGTCTGAAGGTGCCTCATTCTTGAACCAACTCTCTTCTGTGCTCCAATCTATGACTCGATTTTCTAACGCCTCATGAACATATCTTCCCTGAAGATGCATGACCTTCCTCTTACATCGGTCTTGTAAGTCCTCGTGGCAGTTTTTCCTGATCCAACCTAAGGAGGTGATTGAAACACCTCGGCTTGACCTCCCCTAGGATGGTCTTGGTCGAATTGACTTTGAGGTTAGCCCTTATGGTAGTGCTCCAGATCCTGTCTTTCATAAGATTCGAATTTTGTGTTTTGAAGTGAGTGTCCATAATTTAGAAGAGTATACGAAAAATTAATTTATATGCGGCTATTTTAATTTTCTTTGTGATCTCTCTTTTACTGAGAAAGCCTCTCCTGAGCAAACAAAATATTTTTCCAGCTGCTCCGATTCTTCGACCCATTTCTTCATTAATGCAGCCATTTTCATTGAGATATGCACCTAAATATTTCATATTATCCTTGTTGTGTCAAATGCTTGTGATAAGTGGTTCATGAGTCTAACCACATTCCTGGTTCTGTTATAGAGACTTATTACAGCCTCGGTCAATACCTCTACCCATCAGTTAGTGCTAGCTCAATGTTTTCTGTTCTCACTTTGTCGAAAGCCATTTGTGGGTTCAAAAAGCAAGGGGAGAACTCTTTGCCTTTCTTTTGACAGTTTTTTTTTTTGTTTTCAGTTATCTATCATACGGTAAAGATGAGGCCTTGCATGCTTTGCTGTCCTCTCAAACAGTACTGTTCGTCTTTTTCGACAGTTCTTCTCACTTTTGTCTCAAGAAAAAATATTCCCCAATGGTTATCATACTCTCAGTTGCCTCCTTTCTTATGAATGGCCACGATTGCTGCTAGTTTCCAGCCCTTCGGAATTCTCTTTTCCTTTCAAATCAGACTAAGAAAAAGGAGAATCATCTTTTGAGTTTCACAACCCAAGTATTAGATCATTTCGGGAGTAATTTCAAACAGTCCTGCTGCCTTAACTATTTTGATTTTAGCGGAAGTTTCCTGCAGTTCTTCTTTGCTAATGTAGTCGTCTTCGACCCAAACATTCCCTACATCCCACTGGGTCTCAAACAACTCATCTTTCCCTTCCAGCAGATCTTTGAAATACTCTCTCCATCTTTCATAATCAGTCATGTCAGATGATATCTCCGTTTCTGTCTTAGATTTTAGTCCTTAGGTTGAAGTGATTCTTCCAAGCAGCTTTCGTTTCTTTAGTCTGCTTCTTGACATCCTCTGCCACCCAACAGTTATTTTGGGACCAGATCCAGAGCTCTTCTCGACTACTACCAATTTCGAGGTATCTAGGAGGATCTCCTTAATCCAGGGAGGACCAGCTCCTATCTATACAGTCGTAATCCCACGGTCTGGTGTCATCTAACACCAATCTTTCTATTTCTTCTTGGAAAGAAGTCGCCTTTTCATCCTGCTTCAAGTGGATCTGATGATTCTTTCTTGGGATTCATGTGTCGTTCCAGGATTTGTTTATCAGGAGAAGATAATGATGGCCTCCAACCTCAAATCCTCTTTCAACTCCTGTAGCTGCCGAACTTCTTTTCTTCTGGCCAGAATATAATCAATCACGGATTTTTCATTCCATCCTGGTTCTTCTCTTGTGTATTTATGACTTACTTTCTTTATAGAGGAGACAGTGTCCATTATAACCAATTTGTTTGCCACACTAAAATCAAGATTCTTTCCCCGTTGTCATTGAAGAATTCTTCCAAATATCTTCCCAAGGTCCCAGGCCACCTCACATCGTTACAACCAACCATTCAAATTCCCTAATAATGTGCGCAACTCCTTTGCAGTCATCTACTTCAACCTGGAGGTCACTAAAGAAGGCATTTTTTTCTTCAGAGACAGCACTTTTATTCGGCCCATATTGGACTATTACTGAGTGGACTTTATCTCCTTCCAGGATGTCCTGCACCATTATTCTGCTATTCATAAATTTCCATATTATTATGGGAACAAAGTCATTGTGGAACAAAACCCCAACTCCAACAGCTGCTCTCTCTTTCTTGCTAATCCAAGAATACAGAAAAGTGTAATCCTGTATTTTATCTTCTCCGTTACCTTTCTTCTTTGTATCAGCAATTACAAGAAAATCTACTTCGGCCTACCTGATCTCCTCCATCATTCACATTCTTCTCTGTTCTGACTTCGGATGTTGTATGTTGCAAATTAATAAAAAGACCGTTTCCACAAAGCATTGTATTCCGCAAGAACAATCCAGCTTTCTTTAATTCTATGATTTTAATAAATTAGTTGTAAGGAGAGATGGTCATCAGCCAGCTGCCTCGAATTAGGTGAAGGGAGTGCCTCCTTATACACTCTCTCATCCGGAGCGGCTACCTATGGAAGGTGGCCCTAGGATGAGTACTGTTATTCTCCTTGGTATATAGAGTAGTGTAATTAGAGTAGTGAGGTGGGTTGATGTAAACTCCTGATGATGCTTCTAGAGAAGTGAAACATGTAGAGGTGAGGAATAAATGAGTTAAAGAAGAGAAGCAAGTTTTTTTCTAAGTGACCTTCTGTCTATATATTCAGAACTGAATGAGATAGTCACAACTTCAATAACAAATATAATAATTTAGCCACCGAAAGTTTTAACAATTTTATTAAAAATAATCGAACCTTACTTAAATAGCATGTTATTTAGTAAGTATGTAGTAATTTAACAATAATACAAACATGCTTTAAATACATAAAAAAATAAAGATT
The DNA here is from genome assembly GCA_019009955.1 of Riptortus pedestris. Lineage (NCBI taxonomy): Eukaryota > Metazoa > Arthropoda > Insecta > Hemiptera > Alydidae > Riptortus > Riptortus pedestris. Next base: position 48,243,954 of record CM032233.1, on the reverse strand, counting down.
CAAAGTTCAAAAGTATGTTTAAAATTTGTAATAAAAAACTTTCTAAACTAAATATACAATAACCTAAGTCTAAAATATTTGATATTAATATCTTTGTTTTTTGTGTTGCTTGAAGAACTTTTTAACAACATGGGTTATATATCTCTGATGGGTGTGAGGATGCATTTAAAACCTGTATACTATGAAATATGAATCCATTGTTTGGTCAATTGAATCATGTTATTAATGATTATTTTTTTTTAATACCAGCTTGAGCTGAAATTACATGCTTCACCATGCAACTCATTTGCAGTTAGTTTGTCATTGTTTCTACTGCATCTGTGTTGTTTTTCAATAATTTCAAATATTTTTCTTTCCCAGAGAGTCGAAGCTCTCTTGGCATTCTCTATGAGAATCCATCTTTTACTGTCACAAATGAACATTTATCCAACCACAATGTAGTATATTAAATACTTTGTATTCCTGGAGAATATGTTTAATTTTCAGTAAGAAATAAAACCATTCTGTCTTTATACTATCTGAAATTGGAATTTACAGCATTTCAACCTGAATTGATTGCAGAATTGTTAACATTTAGGCTAAGATTTCTAAGGAACTAATGGTTACTGTGTTGATAATAATAGGTGTACTGTGGAAGGAAATAAAACAATTTCTGAAAATATATTTAATTGTTATTGAAAGGAATTGGGTGTTTTTAAAACAAATTATTCTGCTGAAGCCTTGAGGTATCATCTTTATTTTGTCAAATACATATTTTATTTTGTCTTTAAATTGATTCTGAATTCTTATAGTATTTAAAAGTTTAATGTAATAAGGAATGCTAATAAAGAGCTTAGTAGTACATTGTATAGGTCCTCAATTATTTATTTATTTCACATCAAGAAAATTTAGTTGAGCATAAGTTGGGCCATTTCAAATTATTTTTGAGTAGACTAACTTTATTAATTTTTCCATCATTCGGCATTTATTACAGGATTTTCTTATAATATTTCCGTAAATCATTATGAAACGTTATATAATGTAGCTTAGGAAGGTCTTATTTCAAATGCATATAAAAACTACTGATGAATAGAACTAAATCTTCTAAATTTTATTTCTTTGCAAGAAAATATTCTTGGTCTTTTTAAGACTGCCAACGTACTAATTTTAGTTTCCTTATGTGTCTTCCTAAAAACACTCCTAATGCTTACATTAGAATAGAATTTAACCATACACACACCCGACTGAAAATTTTCAAGAGGATGTTGAATTGGTGGAAGGTTCTACAAGAGAAGTCGGCAGATGATCTATCAAGACTGTGTTACATGCACCTAAAGGAATTATCTGTCAATTATTCAATGCCATATAATTGGGTGAATGAACTGGAAGGGTATCTTGGGCGCATAGGAGGAAACTTGGTGGAATTGGAAAGGACGGAAAATATTAATGGAAAAATAAAGATTTATTTAGAGGCTCTCAAGAACCATTTAATTTCATTAGATATTGAAAGATTTTTAAACAGCACATATAGCCAGTACTTTAGAAAAATTAGCTCTCTTGGCAGAGGTGAGGAGTACATGTACCCAAATGTGCCATTTTTTAAGACCAAAGTTATTACTCAAATCCGCTTATTAGGTAAAAAAAACAGTTGACTGATTGATAGTAAGCAGGACAATTTACACATTCAATCCAAAAAAGCCATGCCGCCTTTGTGAAGACACCGTTACGCACTTCATCCTTAAATGCCCTGTTTTAGCAGACATAAGAAACCATCTCCTGAAAAATCTTAACATTCCACAGCAATCCATGGATACTCTATTTGACCTCATGGACAAGAATAAAATAAACTGCATATATTTTTTCATTCTGAGAAGTCTTTACATCAGAGGGAAAATAATGGAAACAATATAATTATTAAAATAAAATAAATGTTTTATGTTTTTTTCCTATAGTAATTATTGTATATAGCTTTTTTTTTTTTTTTTTTTTTATTAAATGAATTCTCTGTTTATCTATCTACATGTATATATATATATATATATATATATAAAATTGTAACCTATGTCTGTACATTGATTTTTTTTCTCGAAATTTCAGGATACTTTTTCGTTTCAGGTGTCATAGACACCATAACTGCATTTTGTTTCTTTCATGTATGTTTGTTTGTTTGTTACCTTTTCACGCATAAACGGCTGAACCGAATTTAATGAAACTTGGTATGTATATTACTACTAACCCAACTTAGACTTTAGGCTATATTAATATTCTCTAAGAGGAACAGGAGTGGAGGTTATAAGGGAGACCTGAAATTAAAAATAGCGATATTTCGTTTCGTATTGCTTTTTCACCAAATATGCACATAACAAAAGTTGTTTACTTTGTTATTTAGAGTAACTTTTCTTATATACACTTTTTTCGTATACCGAATTATAAGCGAGATATACGCTAAAACATATAGCGGAAGTGAACAATTTTATTTGACACAAAAGACTCAACCGAACTAAATAAAACTCCGTATGTGAATTAGCACTAACGCCTTAATTATAATAAGCCACACCAACATTTCAAGGGACGGGCAGGAGTGGGGGTTGTAAGGGAGGCCTGGATTTAAAAATAGCAGTATTTTGTTTTCTATTGAGTTTTCTGCAAATATGCACCTTAGCTATATGTATATAAAGAAAAGATAAAAGAAAAATGTAATCATAAAATGGGGCTGAACCCTTGCTATAAAATTGTTAAATTTTAAAATCAATAATAATATTCATTCAATTTTTGCTGCCATCAATCACACAATAGTGTTAATTTTTGGTACCTTTTTACTTGTCTCCATTGAAAATTCTACATTACAAAAATTGAAGTTTCACCTCCAAATATTTGATATAGATTTTATAAATATTCTTATGGAATTGTATTTTTACTTTTAATTGGTATTGTTATTGTTGTATACAAGGTACATGACAAATATGATTTTAATGACGACACGCTATGAACATACAGGTCTAAGAGGTACTGACGTGCCTAATATGGGGACCTCTAAGGCAGTAATACATAACCTGTTTCATTTTAGAGGTTCAGCTAGTGTTATAACCGCTACCAACATCGTAAAATGAATAAATATTGAAATGTGTTAAAAGTGAGACTTTTTTAAGTACCCTCAACATTTAATTCTTCGTTATGTTGATATCGTTTAACAAATGGTGGTAACCTGTAGATAACCCGTACCGATTAGCCATAGTAGCATAAAGTGGACGTAAATAAATAACAATAATAATAATGATATTGTTTCTTTCATATAAAATCTTGTGATTATTGAAAGAAAACCAGTATGTTCTTCATTGATAACTACAGGCATTTATTACCCGATGTATCCTATATAAAAGAGTCTATTATAGGACCTGGGGTAGACAATGACGACTTTTACTCTTGGTTTAAGTTAACTTGTTCTTGTTCCTTTAACCAAAGGTGTATTGATGACAGGTGTAAATGCATTTTGACTACTGGAAAAAATTATTTTAACTCATTCTTAAGCATTGAAAAGTTGACAAGTGAAGCTATATTTGAATGCGGAGCATTTTGTTCTTGTAACTTCAACACTTGCCCAAATCGCTTAGTTCAAAAAGGCCCTAATCCTCTGCTCGAAGTGAGACCAGCTGGGACGAAAGGATATGGTCTTTATGCATTAGCTGATTTTCCACCTGGTACATTCATTTGTGAATATGCAGGAGAGCTTATTGGCAAGGAAGTAGTTGCCACACGTTGTGAAGACCAACTAAATGCGCATTACATTTTAACACTAAGGGAACATTATGGTGAAACGGTTATAGAAAATCATATCGATGCTTATAAGTTTGGGAATATAGGAAGATATGTAAACCACTCTTGTTCACCTAACAGTACTATCATACCGACAAGAACTGGTTGTATAATACCTCGAGCAGCTATATTCTCTACAAGGCTGGTTAAAAATGGTGAAGAAATTACATATTCTTATGGAGAAGGTGATAGAGGACAAATCCAATCTGCATCTAATTGTTATTGCGAATCAGATAACTGCTCCAGGTTTTTACCAAGAAGTTTAACTCATAATCCTTCTTCATTTTAGTAAGTACTTGAAGATCTCTTCCCTTACTTTTATTATATACAATATATATTTTTATTGGAAGAATTATAGCCTAAATTAATATTTTCCACTTGAATTTATTGAAAACTCAATTTGAAAAGTAGAGAGTATTATTCAAATACCATTCTTACAATGTTTATTGTAAAAGTATATATACACGAAGTATTCAACAGATTACTCAGTATGCTATATCTTGTCTTTCTTACTTGTTCAATGGACTACAGATTGGATTCAATGGATACAGACCCATTGACGTTTTAAACATGAACATTTTATATAAAATTCCTGAAAATGATAATCTTAATTTTAATAATTACATGAAAAAGACATAATAATGGACCCACCTCAGTGCTCTGCATTTGTGTAGGGGAGGTAAAAAGTGTTCAGGGTACATCACTACCATAAACAAGGCGATGCAACAATATTTTAACACACACACACACACACACACATATATATATATATATATATATATATATATATATATATATATATATATAGTGCTTTTTTTTTTTTTTGGAATAATTTACAAATATTTATAGTCTTATACCTTGAGACAATCTCTGATTATCTTTTAAATTTCTTAGAATTATTGGTAGATAAAGTCTCTATTTCTATTTATAATATAATGCTTTTTGTAAAGGGTTGATTTCCTAAATTTTCAAATAGTCTATCTTTAACATATTAACAGATGATGTGATTTACAAAACTGCGTCACACTATAAGTCAGCCTTGTACAGCAGTTCTTCATGAATTTGGCCCAATCGTACATTTCCACATCTCATTTTTACTCAGTGACTTAGAGCTTATTTGAGTTAGAAAGGGAACTGTAATTTAATATAAATTGATCCTGTAATATAGTTAACATATATATATATATATATATATATATATATATATATATAGGAACTGTATATTTAAAGCAAAAAAACTCTAAACATTGAACCATGTAACCATAGCGGTAATCATGCGTACAGAGTTGGGGATAAATATATATCCATTTGCCTCATAACTGTCTAATTAAAAAAAAGTTAAACCGATTTCTTAAACCCGTGCTGATTAGCTAATATCTGCTATGTCATACCTACTTAATTTGTCTTCGGCTGTAAATGATATAGTAGGAATTTCTAGTGAAAATACATACTTTCTCTTGTCCATTATCCAAAGGACTCCAATCTAGAGTATGTGTTTCAGCATTCACAAATATTCTCAACTTTTTCCTCAGGCCTCAATACTTTTCTTTTTTATGCAAAACATTTCTTTACCATGGTCTCTGTTAGAATTGACTCACCTCTTTGTTTCACCTTTTCTTAGAAGTCGTTATATATCTCTTTTATTTGACACAAAAATTGTGTAGGATCTCAATGCTCTTGAAATATATAAATATATATATATATATATATATATATATATATATATATAATTATTTGGAAAAATATATCTGGAAATGCTATAGTCTTGTAGCTGTATGTAGGTTTCTACTGTAATTGCAACAAATTTGGAAGGAATTAATAAAGGTGGTTTGTGGTTTCAATAACTTTTTATCTCTTAAATTTTTCCCCACTCCTTTCGAATTGTTTTGCACCTCACAAATTTATCATGATTTGAGTCTTGATTAAAATCTCATATTCTGGTTAAGACGTTGCCTTTAATACCCTTTTGTATCAAGCTGTGTGTTATTTTAATATTAAAAGGTTTTGAATGATTCCTGGTGTTGTAATAAGGAATTGTGAGGGTTATTAGACCCCCTGAATGCCGCCTATTTTTCATAGTTCCTCTAATACTGCTAATTCCACTGTACTGCTTCTATTCATTTTCTTCCCAATTACTTGCTTCTCATTTCTCTATTAGCATGCCCAATCCTTATTACAAACAATTCACCTATATTTTACATGATACTTCTATTCTCATCAATCTTTACAACTGGTTTATTTTCCTTATTTCAGATTGTTTGTTGGTGATCAAGACCAGTATTTCTGGGATATTAAATCTTAAATCTAACACAGCTCCTATTTTCTACATATGTTGGAACCTCTATTCGTTCAATCTGTTTAATGTTGTTTACATCCAATTACACAATGAGCGAGGGTTTAGTGGTAAATGCCCGCTGGGAGGGTGCAATCTACAATTGCAGTTCCTGAGGGTTTGTATCTTGATAATAAACATATTACATTAAGTCTCCTCTCTTTGAAGTTGCCTCTTCCCTAGTTATAACTTACAGGTTATAGGTAAATATGTAGTGGATTAGTTCATAAAGCCGAGTTAGTCCCTGAAATAATACTGGATTAAACTGGAAATCTGAGAATGTTTCGGATAGATAAGAGTATCATAGTGCTTAATAACTTTTGGAAGGTATCTTTCTAAGAAAAATCACTATTTCTAAAGTTGCGGAAAATGGAATTCAAGGATGATGGCCTGCTGAAGTTGAAATTTTTTTTCATAAAATGGAAGCTGTTGTTAGGAAAATGTATGGCAATAAGACAAGTTATGTTCTGAGACAAGTATGCTAGAGACCTCTAAAAATGTTTCTTCTACATTAGTGATTTTGTGAAATTACTGGTTGCCAACCTCAAGTTGAAAGAAACATTTTCCACCCCATCATTTATGGCTTACAAAAGGAATTATTTGACTTGTGGCTATATTTGAAGAACGACAGTCCAAAAAATTCTGCTTGTGTTACGGAATAACAATTATTTGGATACATAAGTGTTACTATTGCTTTTGGAATTCAAAACATGGATGAAATAATAATTTCTTAAGTTGTCAAATTTCATGAGACTCATTTTTTTTTTTTTTTAAACAAAGAAAATTTATGAATGAACTGAAATTTATGGCATTGGAAGATAACAAAAATCTGTCACATATTCAACTCCTTCCAAAGATGATAGTGGACCTGAAAGTAACCAAATGAAAGAAGTAGCTAGAATAAGAGAAGTAATCTACCAAACCTTATATGTAAAACGATCAAGCAAATTAGACAATTTTAAACTCTATATAATCATATTCCTTTCCGGCAAGCAATCCTGGATTGTATAATAGTAAGGGGAGAAATGTTAAGTTGCTTTATTAATGAAGAGTTTACATTATGAACTCTGAGCCAAGGAAATCTTGAGAAGCTTTGAAAATAAGACTCTAAATGTTAATACATTCTTTCCAACTGAAGTAAATATATTTCATATAAATGAAATAAAGGGTTGGAACCACCAGTATAGATGATACTGTTGTCATATCTGTCGGTGTGGACCGTCATCACTGGCTGTTGGTCGAGTACAGCTGGCAAGCGCTTTCGATGCGAAGGCACCATCTTCAAGCCATTTAGAGTTGTACTGGAAAGAGGTGTAGCTATCTAGAGTACAACTCTAGACAGCTTGAAAATGGTGCCTTTGCATCGAAAGCACTTGCCAACAGTACTCAACCATCAGCCAATGACGACGGTCCACACCGACAGATATGACAAAATATATTTCATGTTTTAAAAAATTAAATTTTACATTCTACATATTGCAGTTTTATGTAATCAAGAAAGCTAAAAAACATTAGTGAACAATTAAGTGGTGACTGAGCTTTCAACAAATTTTTGGTTTTACATGAGTTAATTGAGATATCATCATGAAATTTGTTATGTCCAGCCTTATAATGTTAACATTAAACACACATATTTTATATTTCTTTGTATGGAATTTGGAAAGATATTTTTAAAGGACTAAGAAGTACCCATGTTTTCTACAAGCTCATGGAGTGTATTAAAAAACTATCAGAATAATCTTTTTCCATTTTTAAAAACAAATGACTTTTAGTTAAATTACATTTTCAGATATCATAAATAATTCATGGCATGAGCGCTACAATTTTCCTACAAAAGATTAATCTCATGAAAGGGTTTAATTCAACTTAGAAATAAATTTGTTTCTAAATTTTAGTAGATTAGTTTCTATTTTAAATAAAAGGAGATGTTTTTTCCCCCTGCCTAAGAGCTTGTGTATGGTTTTTGAATAACATTTTCTCTCTTTTTTTTTTCTTTTTTTTGTGAAATCAACCTTATAAAAAAAAATACAATGATCACCAATAAAATATAAGCAATATTAATAAAAATAATTTATTGTAACTGTCAGTTATAAGGTTTCAAATTAGTGTTGGGAGAGAGATTGCGATTTATACAGGATTATTATTAGCTTTCAATACTAAAAAGCCTTATTTGTGAAAATTAAATTATCTAGCAGCTAGAATAGATTAAATAGAAAAAAAGTAGTTTATAATTGAATTTATTTTATTTTTTGTACTTTTATTAAGTTTTATGAATGAGCAAGAGGGTGGGGGGGGGTATTTGAAAGTATGTATATATTTACTTCAAATCAAATATTGAATTTTATGGGTTTGTAGTCGGGGTTCAGATTGCAGGACAATCTGGATTGGCTTGGTTCGGATTAGATAGTCCATTGTACATGTTAATTAAATAATTTATTTAGTTATGTAACAATAGTTAAAAACTCAAATGGGCAATTTTAAGCTGTTAATGATATTTTCCAAATACTTCTGTTCATGTACTAATAAATAGTTAACAAATAAAGGGACCAAGCATTTAAAAAAAAAAAATTGAAATTAAGAAAAATATGACTGTTTATATCTGTGACAATTTTTGGAGTTTCATTGAACTTTTTTTTCTTCTTGTCATGAACACAACTAATGTTTAAAACATCTTCCAATCAATTCAACTTTTGCATAATTCTGAAAACCTCAACAACAATTACTTCTATTGGTATATACAGGAGGAGAAAATTTTCCTTAAAGGATAGAAAACAAGATTTTTCACGAGAACCCCCCTCACCAAAAAAAAAGCCAACATTGGTAATTTATACTACTTTTCAGGGCTTGAATGTGTTTTCACTCATCTAGAATTTACAGCCAAATAATTCCTTTGAATCTTTAAAGACTTTTTATCTTGTTGATTTCAACAAATTCAGCTTCCACAAAACACTATTCCAGCCCTTGCCCCTTCCCCATGGTATGCACCAAAACAAGGGCTATCATATTTTCTTCTCATTACCATTAAAATCAGGCATTAAACGTGAACTATTATTACTTTCTTCAGCCACCGGTACTGAAGGACATGCAACTACTGACAACACGGTCTAATTTTAGATAATTATTATTGTAGAAATATTATAAATTATGTTTCATTAACATAAAAGAAAGTAAATTTATATATTCTTAAAAAAAAGAAACAAAAAAAAACCTGCAATAAAGTAACTACATACAAGTAATCCATTTTTTTTACCTTTCACAACCTATTCTTAGACTTAACAAAACCGACTCACTCAAAACCTCTACCTCCCCCGCCTCCTGTTTAATTGCTTCCTCTCTTCCAAAGAATAGAGATTTATCTGTCTTTATTTTTGTAGTGAACAGCGAAAGAGGTGCTAGGACATCAAACAGTCATGAAACATTCGTCACACAGGAGCTGCATAAAATAACCATATTTCTCACCGACAAGAATGAGATGCTTGTGATATAAACTCACAATATATTCTTTATTTGTCTTGTAGTAAGAAGTTCATGTAAACAGGAATTGAAATTTAAGATAAAAGTGAGATATATAACGACTTGTCATTGGGCCATCCTCAGTGATAGACGTTGAAAAAGAGAGGGCCGGACAGTCCAAGGTGCAGGAAGTCGAAGGAATGAAAGCAGTTCCTGACTAAGCGATGCGTGCAGGTCTTACAGCTGGAGAGATTCTGACTGCCCTGAAACCTTCCCTGCAGGTAGCAAAGACGGGTCAGAGGAGGAGGAAAGAGTGTGTTGATTGTCTGAAAGATTCAGCCAATAACACTTCCTCCCCCAAGACCTGCACATCATCTGTTTATTGATACATAATTTTACAATAAAATTCTATATACAACTTACAATTCTATTTTCAATAATGGTACTGACACTAACCGAAGAAGTCTGGTGGCATATCGCTGTCCTCTGGCTCGGGAGGGTCCAGATGGTGTCAGAACTAGGGGAGCAGTGGCATCTTCAGGTGGCGCGGGTACTGCAGCTAGGTAAGATGGTGTCAGAGCTTGGGAGCAGTGGCATCTTCAGGTGACGCGGGTACTGCAGCTGGGTAGGATGGTGTCAGAACATGGGGAGCAGTGGCATCTTCAGGTGGCGCAGGTACTGCAGCTGGGTAGGATGGTGTCAGAACTTGGGGAGCAGTGGCATCTTCAGGTGGCGCGGGTACTGCAGCTGGGTAGGATGGTGTCAGAACTTGGGGAGCAGTGGCATCTTCAGGTGACGCGGGTACTGCAGCTGGGTAGGATGGTGTCAGAACATGGGGAGCAGTGGCATCTTCAGGTGGCGCGGGTACTGCAGCTGGGTAGGATGGTGTCAGAACTTGGGGAGCAGTGGCATCTTCAGGTGGCGCGGGTACTGCAGCTAGGTAAGATGGTGTCAGAGCTTGGGAGCAGTGGCATCTTCAGGTGACGCGGGTACTGCAGCTGGGTAGGATGGTGTCAGAACATGGGGAGCAGTGGCATCTTCAGGTGGCGCAGGTACTGCAGCTGGGTAGGATGGTGTCAGAACTTGGGGAGCAGTGGCATCTTCAGGTGGCGCGGGTACTGCAGGTGGGTAGGATGGTGTCAGAGCTTGGGGAGCAGTGGCATCTTCAGGCAGAGAGAGAAGGGGGGAGTGGGCAGAGAGACAGGCACAGACAGAAAGAGAGAGAGAATTTTGAACGGGCCTTAAGTTCGTCATATCCTTGGTAAAATCAACGACACATGAAGACATTTTTTTTAGCAAAAAGTAATCATTGGTTTGGCAATGAATGCAAGCGGGCAGTGAAGGAAAGGAACAAAGCATGATTGAGACTGCTACAAAGGAAGATATGAATTAAATAAATGAGAGCTTAATGAATGAAGGTTATGCAAAATAACAATAAAACCTTTTGACAATTTTTTTTAGCCAATTACGTAGTAATTATTTGTAAAAGAAATAAATTTTTAAGAGATTCTGACTGCCCTGAAACCTTCCCCGCAGGTAGCAAAGACGGGTCAGAGGAGGAGGAAAGAGTGCGTTGATTGTCTGAAAGATTCAGCCAATAACACTTCCTCCCCCAAGACCTGCACATCATCTGTTTATTGCTACATAATTTTACAATAAAATTCTATATACAACTTACAATTCTATTTTCAATAATGGCCCTGACACTAACCGAAGAAGTCTGGTGGCATATCGCTGTCCTCTGGCTCGGGAGGGTCCAGATGGTGTCAGAACTCCTTGGTAAAATCAACGACACATGAAGACATTTTTTTTAGCAAAAAGTAATCATTGGTTTGGCAATGAATGCAAGCGGACAGTGAAGGAAAGGAAAAAAGCATGATTGAGACTGCTACAAAGGAAGATATGAATTAAATAAATGGGAGCTTAATGAATGAAGGTTATGCAAAATAACAATACAACCTTTTGACAATTTTTTTTAGCCAATTACTTAGTAATTATTTGTAGAAGAAATAAATTTTTAAAGCAGATCAGGTGACCTCGGTGGCCACTTAATGTGCAAGCTACAGCAGACACTGCGTTGGGGAGAGATAACTCTTATTGTTGTTTGAGAAGTGGGAAGGAGGTCAGTCAAGCTGCAGCCACATTTCAGTTCTTTTCATCAGGAATATGTCTTCTATATTTAAAACTCTTCATTTAGGAAGCGGTTGAAGACTGTACCAATTAATGTCTTGTCAAACAAAATGTCACCCGATGATTCTTCCCTGGAAGATATCGCACCGTTTTTATTAAATAAAAAAATGCATGTGGAAAAATGTATTCCTTTTAAAAATAATTATTATGTAATTAGTTTTAAAAAAATTAATTCTAAGAACGTCTTTTGAAGTAAACATTTTTGTTTGTTTGTTACCTAATCACGCTTAATGTACTGAACCGAATTTGTGAAACTTGGCGCGTGTATTATTATAAAGCCACCTTAGACTTTAGGATATATTAATATTCTCAGAGACGAACAGGAAAGGGGTTCTAAGGGAAGCTTGAAATGAAAAATCGCGATATTTCGTTTTATATTCGGTTTTCGCCAAATGTGCATCTAACCAGCATTGTTTAATCATCTTGAGTAACTTGTCAACAATTTTATTGGGCACAAGGACTGAATGGAACTTAACGAATCTTAGTATGTGAATTAGCATTCAACCCCTCCATGGTTATGAGCTATATTTATATTTCTAGTGGCTATATTTTGTGTTCTAAGGTAGCCAAAATATTAAAACAAAAGTCCGTCACGCAGGGGCTGCGTAAACTAAGCAGATTTCCCACGTGAAGTTTTACAATAGAGAAATCTGCATACTGGTAACACAATAACACCGCGATTAAATGCACACGGTAATGAGAAATCTTTCAGTTAATTAAAATAAATTCCCAACTGAACCGGCTTCTGAATTGTAAGAATAATTTATATTTTAATTACTCAAATTTCAGTAGTCCAAGAACTAAAGAAGGGGGGGGGGCGGATGAACAGAATCCGTATACTGCGCTTTTCCATAAATCTCAAAAAGTAACGAAGGTAAGGTAAGGTTAGAAGAAGCTTCCACCTGAGCCGAGCAATGACGGAAATGGCCGAACTATACCCGACCACAGACTTCATAAAAATGCAAATATCTCGGTTAATATTCAAGATAGAGAATATGTATATAACAATATTTATAGTAAATTTTTTTTACAATGTAAATTGGTTCTATACAATATTTCGATCTGATGCATAATAACGGAGATATTTTGAATTTTCGAAAATCCCCCCTCTAAACCCCCCCTCCCTCTTGTCCGATTTCAGCCATTAACGAACTTGATCTGACTTTTTACATAAAACGGTTAAATATCGAGTTTCGTAACGATCAAACAAAAATTGCGACCGCTAGAGCGTTAACAGACAAATATATATATATATATATATATATATATATATATATATATATATATATATATATAATTTTGAACGGACCTCATTTTCACCATCTCCTGGGTAGGATCGATGGACATGTGTAGAAATTTTTCAAAAATCGCGTCATGAGTACGACCTCAATAGCTGATTTCCCTTAAGGGAAATCTGCTAAAAGTTGTTTATTTTCTTATTTAGAGTAACATTTGTAATATAAGTGTTTGTCATATAATAATACATTAACAAGATATGCTCATAAATGTATAACTTGAGCCTTAATTGTATTAAACCTTGCATTTATAGTTGAATGACATTAATATTTGTATTTTAGGAAAACCGGATTGGTATTCCTTAAGCCTTACATGATAATACTTACACAAAATTTAATGCTTACTCTTTTGTGATGATTTATTATCCTCAGAAATGAAAATATGTGTAAATTTCATAAATCATTTTAACCAAACAATGTTCATGGGATTGAAAGTGTACCTAGTTATGTACACTTTCTCCAGCATTGCTCCGTTTATATGTTATAATATTTATAAAAAAGTACCATCCACGATTAAGATTTTTATGGCCCAAAATGTTTTAATCGACAAATTAGAATTGAATAACACCACTTAACATTTATTCATCCATACACAGCAATAGTACATCGATTGTCCATGTTCCCAAAAAGCTATTAAATATAATAAAAGTGAATACACAGACAGGAAATGCAAATAGATAGAGCTTATTATAGCCTTGCAAAAAAAGAAAATTTACACATATTCAGTTTAAATATTTTTCAAGCAAAGCCACATCAGTAATCGTACTTAATTATGATGAATTTTATCCATGATTATGATTTATATTGTCCATGGTATTTTGAGTAGTGTAGAAAGATTGACCTTTTTTTATATTCTTCAAGATTAAGAATACTACAAGTTCGCTTTAGTTTCTAGATATCCAGACATAAACCCTAAATGCTGAAACTGGGAAATGTAAAAATATTATGCATAGTAAAGTCTTGCCAAAAAGAAAATACCAACAGCCAGTATCGGTTATCCTCCAACCGATTTCCCATGCGAAGCCTTGGCTAGTTTTTAAAAGAAAAAAGAAAATGTATCTCCATTTCTATAATACTTCTCACTTTTTATTAGATTGAAGCAGCTTTATTATGCCCATTTAAAAATATATTTGTTTTCTACTAAACCAGCTCTGAAAAATGAAGCAACGTCTTTTTTCAGCCTCCTCTATTTTAGGAGGAAAATTGGATACAATTGCTTAATTGAGGTATTATGGAAAAAAAAAGGCTACACCTTTGCCATTTTGAATCTTAAAATAATTTTACAATCTACCAAAAACAATAGAACAACAACCCAGTTTATAATAGGCATATATAAAAAAAAAAGCAGCTCAATCCGACATTAAAATTTTTGTATATTCTATAAAGACAGGAACATAATGAATAATAAAAAAATATAATTGGAAAGTTTTATTGTCACATCCTAATGTTATTATGGTTTGAAGCTACTTGAAAAAGCTTCTGTAAAGGTCTTAAAGTAAGAAATTGTATGCACATCTATTATTAATATACGTTTTACACAAAAAAAAGAATAGAAAGTAAGTCCATCTACAACAAATACTCTTTCAATTCATTCACAAAACCACTAGGACCTCACCTTTTTATAATTATACAGTATTTCATAAATCATTGTAAAGTAACTATTCGTATTCTACTCAATAACCTCTAGCTAACGATTCCTAATATGTTTAATGTTGGTAATTTAGTTGTTTTTTTTTTCAACCACTCCTCTATTGGGAGGATTGACAATCACAGTTTAAATTAACTTAATCTAATGTGACATTGGTTTTCAGCCCACAGAGAAATACATTATATTATGAGATATATCAATTTAGGGTCCTTTACATGGAAGTACTACACAGGATCAGGACTTCCCTTGCCGTACGGAGACTGGGAGTGGTGGCGGAGGTACGTCTGGTATGTCGGGGTTGGAAGGTTTGTTGTTCTTCAGCATTTGCCACTGGTTGTCCTCGACATTGACTGCGGGTATGGGCGGCAGGGGCGAGGGTGTGACTTCACTCTCATAGTCCGGGCTCAGATAGACTGGAGCTGATGGCCTTAGGACTGGGGCGACAGCGGGATAGGCTTGGCTGGGGACTAGTTCCTCGTCTGACGTTATTAGAGCATTGTAGATCCTCGGCACCTTTAGCAGCTTGCTTGCTAAACTTTCTTCCAAGATCAATGCCATCTGAAAAAACAAAACAGAACAAAAAAACGTTGAAATGATTTATTTGTGTAACTAGAATGATCTTTTTTTTATCTTTTTGGGTTGGACCCAAAAATTGTATATAATCAACCTTGTTGTAGATTTAATTTTCTATAAATGTTGTTTTATACTTTTTTTTTCTCTATCATTAACATTAACCGACATTTATACATTTCTTTATTTACTTTCAGCCTTTAGTAAACCCCCACTTTTAGTCATCTCACTTTAACAGTAAGCGAATATATCATGAAATGTCTTATTCCAAGCTTAAATACCAAATATTCAATATTGTTTTCAGCATATCTCTACTAGATGAGAACTACGTAATTATGTTGTGTGATAAGTTCATCACTTAAGATTTTATTGACAGCCCACTTCTACTCAGGGGAGGTTTCTTCTTGAAAATATGCAATATATTTGGTGAGATAAAATCAGTAGTGTGTCATGGCAGCACGTGGGAAATCTGCTGAGTTCACGCAACCCTGGCGTGTTGGACTTTTTCTTACAGGGATGAGTATTAGCAGATTTCCTAGTCCGGTCAAGTGTGTGTGTGTGTGTGTGTGTGTGTGTGTGTGTGTGTGTGTGTGTGTGTGTGTATGTATATATATATATATATATATATATATATATATAGATATATATATAGATAGATAAATGTAACCTCTGTCTGTCCATTGATTTTTTTTCTCGAAATATCACGATTCGTTTTCGTTTCACATGCCAAAGACACTATATCTGCAAATTGTAGCTTGTGTCAGTTTGTTTGTTTGTTTCTTACCTTTCCATACATAAACTGCTGAACCGAATTTTATGATACTTGGTATGTGTATTACTACTAATCCAACTTAGACTTTAGGCTATATTAATATTCTCTTAGGCGAACAGGAGTAGGGGTTATAACGGAGCCCTGAAATTAAAAATAGCGATATTTCTTTTCGTATTGCTTTTTCGGCAAATATGCACATAACAAAAGTTGTTTATTTTGTTATTTAGTGACCTTTGTTATATACAATTTTATCGTATACCGAAGTATAAATGAGTTATACGCTAAAAACTATAGCGGGTGTCAACAATTTTATTTGGTACAAAGGATTTAACCGAACTAAACAAAACTCGGTATGTGAATTAACACTAACTCCTCCATGATAATAAGCTGTACCATCCTTTCTAGGGACAAGCAGGGGAGTGGGGGTTGTGAGGGAGGATTGAAATAAAAATTCGCTATATTTCATTTTCTATTTGTTTTTCGGCAAACGTGCACATATCAAAAGTTGTTTACTTTATTATTTAGAGTAACCTTTGTTTTAAACATTTTTTTCGTATTACAATGTATGAAGCAAGTAATTTGCATAGAAATATTGATATGCTCAACAATTCTTTCCAATATGAACTACCTGGTACCTCACCTGGATAAATTAATTCAAATCTATGTTAATATTTTATCCTTAATAATTCAAATCTATGTTATTTTTTTAACGCTACTAACAGATTGCATCGAGTAAAGTATACTGCCCCCCCCCCCTTTCTTATCTTCTCTTCTCCCAAACATTAATTCATGAGAAACGCCAGTTTACCCTTAAGTGTATGTAATACATTATTTAATTAAAACGTGAAAATTATTTGAACAAACAGTTTTAGTATTGTGAAGATTGGTCAAGCGTTAGTCGAAATGTAGTCTCCGTGAGATACTATGGGAGTTTTGAATATTAATAGGACACGTATGTTTGGAAAATAGTTAAAATAGGAGTATTAATATTTTTGTTATTGTACTGGTAGAGATTCATAATTGGTTTACATATATTTATGCACGTTAAAGCAGGAAACAAATGTAATACTACAGCCAACATAATAACCCTCCTTGTATAATATAAATTTAGAGCAACTAAAATTCATTATAAATCACGAAGTATTCACCTCTCAAGCATTTTGATTTATTATTTTTAACTTCAAAGATATTTAATGATTAAACAAGAAAATAATATCCTTCGTCCTCCGTAACGTATTTTACCAAAGCCTAACAATTAATAAGTTGTCAAAATATGGTAATAATAGGTTAATAAGAAGCCTACAACAAATAGCAGCTAGAATAAAAAAGTCCCTCACGCAGGGGCTGCGTAAACTTAGCAGATTTCCAACGTGAAGTTTTACAATAGATAAATCTACATACACCACTGTGAATAAATACAAACGGTAATGAGAAATCTTTCAGTCAAGCTCCTACGGAAAGAGTCTAATTGTAAAAAAAAAAAAGGTTATCCAACCTCTCAGGGCTGTAACATTAGATAGAAATATTCTTCGCCGGAAAGGAAAACAATTACTGAAATATATCTGAATATAACACATTAATTTTATTGAAAACTAATAATTTTTATCTCAATCACTTAAATTTTAGTAATCCAAGAACTCAAGAGGGGGGGAGGGGCGATCAACAGAACTTATTTGTATATATCTCACAAAGTAGATGTTCAATGAAAACAATATTTGGTATTTAACCTTGGAATGAAGTGTTTCATGATATAACAGCTTATTATTACTATGATATGAGTAGGAGTTGCGGTTTGCTGAGGGCTTAAAACTGAAAAACACAAATATCTCAGTTAATATTCTTGATAGAGAATAAATGCGTATAACAATATTTATAGCACATTTCATTTGAAATAAGATTAGTTCTATACAAGTTTAAGATCGACGTATAGTAACGGCGATATTTCGAATCTTCGAAAATCCCCCCCTTTAACCCCCCCCCCGGTCCTATTTAAGCCATTAACGACCTTTATCTTTCCTTTTACATTAAACGATTAAATATCGCGTTTGGTAACGATCAAACAAAAATTACGACCTCTACAGCACTATATATATATATATATATATATATATATATATATATATATTCATACATACATATGATTTTGAATGGACCTTATTTTCGTAATCTACTAGGTAGGATCGATCGACATTTGAAGTAATTTGCCAAAAATGGCGTCATGAGTACAACCCCGATAGCTGATTTCCCTTAAAGGAAATCTGCTAAAATTAAAAAAAAAAAGAGATTTTTAGTGACACAGTAATTTAAAGCAAAATTCAGACAATTATGAGTGGGGATTTACTAAAGGATGAACACTTAAAACTACAAAGAACTCTCTTAAAATTCTAGATAAGAAAATAATGTATTGAACAACAATTAAAAAAAAAATAAATGCTTGACAACATTGGTGTTATAGAACCAATCTTGTCAAACATTTAATTTTTCAATCCAACATAACATTAACTATTAACTGAGATATTTCGCAGTTTCAGACTCCCCCTGTAACCCCCCCCCCCCTCCATTCCTGATCTGATTTCAGCCATTACCGAATATGATCTTTAGTATTGAATGAAACCATTAAATATCGAGCATGTTATAGATCGAATATACATTTTCGAGTATAGAACGTAAAAGCTTAATTGTTGACGTTTACACAATACGCATTTGCATGTATCCGACATAAATAAAGTTTCCTTAAATACAATATTTGGTATTTAGTCATAGAATAAGAAGTTTCATGATATAATAGCTTATTGTTAACGTGTGATGACTAAAAGTGTTGGTGTGTGTGTGTGGATTATTAAAGGCTGACAATTTTTTTAAAAAGTCCGTTATGCAGAGGCTACGTTAACTAAGCAGATTTCCGACGTGCGTTACGTATTTGCGTTTACCTCAAAATGTAAAAGTCAAATGAGAACAATATTTGGTAGTTAGGCTTCAAATAAAGTGTTTCATAACATAATAACATTTGTAAATATGAGATGACTTGGAATGGGGGTTTACTGAAGACCGAAAACTAAAAAAATGGAAATATCATGGTTAATAATTAATATAGTGAAAAAATGTACAATATTTATAGAACATTATATTTGCAATAAGATTGGTGCTTTGCAATTTTTCAACCCGACGCATAATAACGGAGATATTAAGAATTTTTGAAATTCTCCCCCTCTAAATCCCCTCCCCCTTGTCTGATTTCAGCCGTTAACTTGATATTTATTTTTATATAAAACGATTAAATATCAAGTTTGATAACGATAAGACAAAAACTGCGACAGGCAAATAAATACATATATATGTATATATATACAATTTTGAACGGACCTCATTTTCTTCATCTACTAGGTAGGATCGATGGACATTTGAAGAAAACTTTCGCTAAGGTTTTAACAGTAAAATGCATATATCTCGGTTAATACTGAAGATAGTGAAAAAAAAACATGTGTATAAAACAACATTTGTAGAAAATTAATTCGATAATAAGATTGGTTCTATAAAATGTATCAATTCGATGTATAATAACACAAATGTCTCGATTTTTCGAAAATCCCACGTAGAAACCTCCTCTCCCCTCAACCCGGTCCAATTTCAGCCATTAACGGACTTGATCTTTAGTCTTACACAAAACATTTAAATATCGAGTTTGGTGACGATCAAATAAAAATTGCGACCACTAAACCAATAAAAGGCACACACACACACATACATACATATATATATGTGTGTGTGTGTGTGTGTGTGTGTGTGTGTTTGTGTAATTTTGAACAGACCTCATTTTCATCAGCTCCTATGAACATTTGAATAAATTTGCGCATAATGTTCTCAACTTTAATTGCTGATTTCTCGTAAGGGGAAATCCGCTAAATATACGTTTGATGTTATAAATGAAATGCTTTTAAAAACGTCTATACTTCAACCAAATTAATGTAAGCTATTATCGACTTGGCTCAAACGTTTTCGAAGTTTCGGGAATGCTAATACCCAAAACCGGAAGTGAAAGGCACCTGCACCTCATATGCCAACAAATGAACGAACACATCACTCAAATGTTTTCAAGCCATATCGTACAGATAACCAATAAACTGAAATAAGTAGATGTAACACATGTATACATATTTTTAAAATGTGTTACCATTAGGAAAAAGCACGTCACTGTGTTCATGACTGTTAGTAGGGGCGGCAGTGGAGACGAGAAGCGACGAGGTAGGAATGGACGACGGAGCAGAGGCCCGGGGAGACTGAGGGTGGAGTGAAGGTCTATTGAAGCATTCCTAGGCCCTCCCACCTTCATAGCAGCCCTGCCCTCACTCGGGCAACCGGTTGCTAAGCCTCCTACAACTCATAATCACTTCCTTCTTCCTACTACAAACATATGTTCCATTACCACCAACAACAAATCCCCTTATCTCTTCCTTCGACTAGAAGCTCACAATGATTAATAGCTTCTGTCTGAAGTTTTTAGTAGATTTCCCTTAAGGGAAATAAGCTATTGAGGTTCTACTCATGACGCGATTTTCGAAAAATGTCTTCAAATGTCCATCGATCCTACCCAGGAGATAACGAAAATGAGGTCCTTTCAAAATTATATAAATATATATGAAATTGTAACCTCTGTCTGTACATTGAATTTTTTTTCGACATTTTACGATACTTTTTCGTTTCACATGTCATAGACACCATAACTGCATTTTGTTTCTTTCGTGTATGTTTGTTTGTTTGTTACCTTTTCACGCATTAACGGTTGAACCGAATTTTATGAAATTTGGTATGTATATTACTACTAACCCAACTTAAACTTTAGGTTATATTAATATTCTCTGAGACGAACAGGAGTGGGGGTATAAGGGAGGCCTGAAATTAAAACTAGTGATATTTCTTTCCTATTGGTTTTCCTTCAAATATGCAGATAACAATAGCTGGTTATTTTGTTATATACACTTTTGACGTATACCGAAGTATAAATGAGTTATACGCTAAAAACTATAACGGGAATCAACAATTTTATTTGGTACCAAAGACTCAACCGAACAAAACAAAACAAGTATGTGAATTAGCACTAACTCCTTCATTATAATAAGCTGTACCATGTTTTCTAGGGACGAGCAGGAGTGGGGGTTGTAAGGGAGGTCTGAAATTAAAAATAGCAATATTTCGTCTCCTATTGGTTTTTCGGCAATTATGCACGTAAAAAAAGCTATTTATTTTGTTATTTAAAGTAACGTTTGTTATAGCCACTTTTGTTTTATAACAAAGTATAAACGAGATATACACTAAAAAACAAAGCGGGAGACGACAGTTGAATTGGGCTCTAACAATTGAACGGAACTTAACAAAACTCTGTATGTGTGTTAGCACTAACTCCTCCATGATAATAAGTGGTAACAACATTTCTAGGGAGGAGCAGGAGTGGCGGTTATAAGGGAGACCTGAAATTAAAAATAGTGATATTACGTTTTCTATTTGTTTTTCGGCAAATATGTACATGACAAAAGTTGTTTATTTTGTTATTTAGAGTAACTTTTGTTGTATTCACTTTTGTCGTATACCAAGTATAAACGAGATATACACTGAAAACTAAAACGGTAGCCGACAATTGTATTTGGCACTAACGATTGAACGGAACTTAACAAAACTCGGCATGTGAATTAGCATTAATTCTTAAACGATTATAAGCTATATTAAATTTTTTAGGTTCAAACGGGAGAGCTGGGGTTACAAGAGAAGCATGAAATAAAAATTCGCGATATTACATTTTTTGTTCGGTTTTCAGTCACTGTTGGTCTTTGTACAGTATCAACCGAAAGGAAGTTTAAATCAAACATTGTTTGGCGAACAGAATACTTTCTATGATTATGAATTATATATAAAAAAAACTACATGCACAGGAGACAGGAAATATTTAAATATTGTGGACAGTGAAGCCTTACATAACAAATAATTTTATTATTAATAAAGCCACAGCAACGACGGGTATACATCGGAAAATGTTAAAATATTGTGGAAAGTAAAGTCTTGCCAAAAAAAATACCATCATCATTAAACCTCAAATGGATTCCCAAGCGAAGTGGGTACCTTAGCTAATATATATATATATATATATATATGTTCTTGTCTGTCTCTAGCGGTCGCAATTTTTGTTTGATCGTTACAATACTTGATACTTAGTCGTTTTATGTAAAAAGAAAGATCAAGTTCGTTAATGGCTGAAATTGGACCAGGGGAGGGGGGGGGGGTTTAGAGGGGGAGAATTTTGAAAATTCAAAATATCTCCGTTGCTAAAAGTTGGATCGAAAAAGTGAACAGAATGAATCGTATTGCAACTTAAATGTATGTAATTAAAAATTATTCTGATTCATTATAAATTACAGTACTAGGTATAGTACATAGTTTTCAATAAAATTAATATGTTATATTCTGATATGTTTCAGTTATTGTTTTTCTTTCCGGTGAGCCGTTGGCAGACCTTTTTGTTTACATTTGAGATGCTTCCCGCCGAGAGGGGATAGATTTCTTATTTCCGTTTGTATTTATTCACTTAATATTCACGGTGGTGTTGTGTTAGCGCTATGTTAGGTAGGTTTATCTATTATTAAGCTTCACGAGAGAAATCTGCTTAGTTTACGTAGCACCTGCGTGAAGGACTATTTACTGATGTCGTTATTGTAGGATATTCTGATACAGAATGTAACGAGAAAGCACCGGATTTCCTTGTCATTCTTTCCCTTATTCCTTCCTTTGGAAATTAGAATTTTATGTTCTTCGGAAAACGCAAGGAGTAGCCTCTAGAATCACAAATGGGGAGGGGGGGGGGGATTTTTAGTTATTCATATTGTATATCCAATTACGACCTATAATAAAGAATTTTGATGAATAAGAATCAATGCTATTTCCTAGGTTTACACAAAATGATTACAAGGGCTCAGGTTGGTCGTGCGAGTTAAGGCGTTGGTCTTAATCTCGCATGGTAGACCTAGAGTGGTGGGTTCGATTCGCGCCCTGGGCAGTAGAAATTTATTTAGTGACGGACTCATTAAATAAACTCCTTAGGCCCACCCTGGCTAGAAAATGGTGGTAACCTGTAGGTAACCCGTCCCAATTAGCCATAGTAGCATAAAGTGGACATAAATAATTATAAAACAAGAATCACTAATGCTAAATATATAGCATACCAAGTAATGAGTTGGTCGCCAGTACAATTCTGTTGTCACATCTGGTAGTAGATGCCGTCGATAATGGCTAATCGTAAACGTGGCAAGAGCTTTCGTGGTGAATCACCACGAAGATATTTACCGGGATTTTACCCGGTAAATACCCAAATTCGGGTAAATACCTGGGAAAATACCCGGGAAAATACCCGATTGGGTAAATATTCGGGTATTTTTAAATTAGCTTCCCGAACTATTTTTGTAGTTATAGATTCTAAAACTTTTGTGTTGAAACGATTTAATGTTTGACTTATCAACGTGTACTGAGACTGTGCATCGCTTGCCGAGTCTTTGAAGCTGTCGATAACTCCTTATGCGGGCTCCTGCACTTCTTTTGTCGGCTTCCAGCGTTGCCTTGCCAACAACAAAGCACACAAACGATTTTAATAAGTCCGTCACGCAGGGGCTGCGTAAACTAAGCAGATTTCCCATGTAAAATTTTACAATAGAGAAATTTTACGAGAGTCGAGGAGTTAAGGAAACGGCCGCACTAGCTTTTGGCGGGAAAGTCACCCGTCCGTTAGCCGCCCAGATTTAATACAATTGCAAATATCTCGTTTGATATTCAAGATAGAGAATAAATGTATACAACAATATTTATAGTAAATTTAATTTGCAATAAGATTGATTCTGTACATATTTTCGATCCGACGTATAGTAACGGAGATATTTCGAATTTTCGAAAATCCTCCCCTCTAAACACCCCCTCCCACTGGTCCGATTTCAGCCGTTAACGAACTTGATCTTTCTTTTTACATAAAATGACTAAATATTGAGTTTGGTAACGATCAAACAAAAATTGCGACCGCTAGAGCGGTAACAGACATATATATATATATATATATATATATATATATATATATATATATATAGATAGATAGATAGATAGATAGATAGATATGTAGATAGATAGATACAGTTTTGAACGGACCTCATTTTCGTCATCTACTTGGTAGGATCGATGGACATTTGAAGAAAAATTTCGAAAATTCCGTCATGAGTACAACCTCAATAGCTGATTTCCCTGAAGGAAAATCTTCTAAAATCTGTAAAGTTATGGAGCCCCTGCGTGACGGCTTTTAGCAGATTTCCCTTAAGGGAAATCAGCTATTGATGTTGTACTCATGACGCGAGTTTTGAAAAATTTCCTCAACTGTCCATCGATCCTACCCAGGAGATGACGAAAATGAGGTCCGTTCAAAATTATATATATATATATATATATATATATATATATATATATATATATATATATATATTTGTCTGTTAACGCTCTAGCGGCAATTTTTGTTTGATCGTTACCAAACTTCATATTTAAGCGTTTTACGTAAAAAGAGAGATTAAGTTCGTTAATGCCTGAAATCGGACCAGTGGGAGGGGGGGTTTAGAGGGGGGGATTTTCGAAAAGTAAAAATATCTCCGTTACCATACGTCGGATCAAAAAAGTGTATAGAACTAATCTTATTGCAAATTACATTTACTATAAATATTGTTCTATACATTTATTCTGTATCTTTAATATTAATCGAGATATTTGGATTTGTATTGTGAGTGTGGTTGGCTATGTTTGGGAGTTTCCGCCGAGCGCACTAGTGCTAGTGTGGCCGTTTCACTAACTCTTCGTCCTCGTGAGAATAGGTTATTACTATAGGTTATTATAGGCAGATTTCTCTATTGTAAAACTTCACGTGGGAAATCTGCTTAGTTTACGCAGCCCCTGCGTGACGGACTTTTTTAGTTTTCAGCCTTCAGTAAACCCCCATCCGAGGCATGCCATATTAACAATAACCTGTTATATCATGAGCCACTTTATTTGAAGCTTAAATACCAAATATTGTTTTCAAGAGACCTTTGTTATACAAGATACACGCAGAATCGTGTGTTGTTCTCGTCATAAATTTTAAGTTCTAGACTCGAAAATGTTTATTTGATTTATACCATACTCGATACTTAACTGCTTCAGTCAACGCCTAAGACTATATTCGAAAATTCAAAATATCTCCATTATAATGATTCGGTTTGTAAAATCCTATAGAGCCAATCTTGTTAAACTATTGATGAACTACAATTGTTTTTCCTATACATTTCTTCGCAACTCAAGTAATAAACGAGATATTCGTACTTTCTTGTTTTCAGCCTTCAGTAACCTCCCCCTCCCATCCCTTCTATTCATCGGTTTTAAATAGAAATAAAGAATATGGGTGAGAGAGGGTAAAAAATGTGTTATACCTGCATTAGGGAAATCTGCTTAGTTTACGCTGCCCCTGTATGGCGGGCTTTTATTATAATAATTAATTTCATATTTGGGTGAAGCTCAAATTGGTAAGGTAAAAAAAAATAAATAAATACACTAAGTGTATGTATGAGTAAGTGTGTGATAAATTGATTTTAGTTACTTGCAAAAAAAAAAAATACCAAAAAAAAAACAGAAAAAAGTACATACATTAAAAGTAAAAGTCATTTAATTGTAATATTGGCTAATTATAATGACAGTTGAAAATATAATTTATACATAAATATATAATGAAAAAAGTGTATATACTATTATTATATAGGATACGTAAGTATATTGCCAGTATTAAAAAAATGTACAATAGTTATTAATTATTGTATAAATATTTAGTAATTATTAAATATTAAATTTGGCCAAATATAAAGGCAGTTAAAAATATGAAGCCAGTAGTAAGAAGTTTAAACAGGTACAACTTAACTCGTGTTACTAGCACACATCCTTAAGTAAATATAAATAAATAAAAATGTATTTATAGATTTGGTTAAGAAATAGTTGTACAGAAAATTAGTAAATTTAATACCCTTAGGATATGACAAGAGCGGTATTTACAATATATTAGTTGATAGTATTTAAGACAAAGAGTAAAACAGGGACTTGTAAACAGCATTATACTACTTTAAAGGGCATAATTACCTAGTTGTTGATTGACCAAATCATATTAATCCTAATCCTAATCAAACTGGTATGTTGTAAAATTAGAAAACAATTCGGAGAATTTTTATATTTCGAACTGTTTATATTTAATTCGGCTTTATCTAACATCTTGAAGTAATATTACAGTGTTGTAGAATTAATTAGTTACCATTTTACTTTTGTTTTTTCGCCCCTTTACTGGAGGGACGCTTTGGTAAATAGGAACACTCCAAATGTTTACCTTCAAGCCTATTGCTTGAAGGCGATGTGAGAATTGCTATGGAATGGAGGGATGGGAGGGAGGGGTAGTGGTAGGGGAGGGGAGGTATGAGGGCGTAAATGAGTTCCAGGGGGTGGTAGGTGGGAGATGGAAGAGAGGGAGAGGGGTGTACTTCAGTCTTGGCCCTGCATTGACTGCTAGAAGTTGTAATAAACTTCTTCAAGCAGATAGCGTTAGTAATTTTTATCTGATCGTTACCAAACTTGATATTTAAACGTTTTATACAAAAATAAAGATTAAGTTCGCTAATAGATAAAATCGGGGGAGGGGGAGGGGAATTTTAAAAATTCTTAATATATCCGTTATTATGCGTCGGATCGAAAATTGTATAGAACCAATCTTATTACAAATGTAACGTTCTTTAAATGTCGTTATGTACGTTTTTTCAATATCATGATTATTAACCGATATATTTGTATTTTTTAGTTTTCAGCCTTCGGTAAACCCCCACTCCTACTCATGCCAAATTAACAATAAGCTGTTATGTACTCATGACGCGATTTTCGAAAAATATCCTAATATGTCCATCGATCCTACCTAGGAGATGACGAAAATGAGGTCACTTCAAAATTATATATACGTATATACTTGTCTGTTACTGCTCCGGCGGTCGCAATTCTTAATTGATCGTAACCAAACTCGATATATAAGCGTTTAATACCAATATTCGATATATCTTCGTTATTATACGTCGGATCGAAAAATTGTATAGAATCAACTTTATTGCAAATAAAATGTACTATAAATATTATCATATACATTTATTCCCTATCTTTAATATTAACGGAGATATTGGCTTTTATTAGTTTTCGGCCTTCAATAAACCCCCACTCCTACTGATGTCATATTAAGAATAAACTATTATATTATGAATCACTTTATTTGAAGCCCAAATACCAAACAATGTTCTCATTGAACTTTTATGTTTTGATATAAATCCAAATACATGACGTACGTGGGAAATCTGCTTAGTTAACGCAGCCTCTGCGTGACGGACTTTTATGTATTCCGCTTGTTCTTTTATCAGTTCTTCTAAAATTTCATTTTCCTCCATCCCATGCAAATCTTGTCAAAAATTGCCCATTACTGATATTTTAGCAGATTTCCCTTGCGGTAACAGTAACTTTAATGTTTGCACCAATAGTAAGTGTCAAGCTTTAGTAATTTCTTAGGGCGATATTTATTTATTGTTCCAATAAAGAAAATTCGATTACTATAGGTCTCATTTCTAATTTTTTGGTTTACCCACAATAATTATTTATAGTTCTTAAAATAAAAAGTTAGATTTTTACAAGATACCCCTCATCAGCCCCCATTTTTATAAGTTTCAATAGTATTACTCCCATGTGTTGATTCAGTTTTTTTTGTTTTTTTTATTCAGGGGATTTATAACCAGGCAGTTCATTCATTGTGATTACTAAAGAAGCGTTCTTATAATAGGTTATGGAACAAATAAAAGTCCGTCACCCTGGGGCTGCGTAAACTAATCAGATTTCCCACGTTCTGGTATGACTGTCTAGTGATCTCATCTCACCATATATTTGGACTGAAAAACAGAAAGTACGAATTACTCGCTTAATATTTAAGTTACGAAAACAATTAATAGAACAACAATTGTAGATCGTCAATAGTTTAACATGATATGTTCTATAACATTTAACGATCCCACTTAAAATAACAGAAATATCTTGAATTTTCGAATCGCCCTCCCCTCTATAACCCCACTATTCCATGACCGATTTCTGTCAATAAAAAGTCTGATCTTTAGTGTTGACTGAAAGGGTTAAATGCCGAGTGCAGTACAGGTCAAATGTTCATTTCCGACGCAAGAACATAAAACCTTAATTGATGGCTTCCTCGCACAACGAATTTGCATGTATCCCGCATAATAAAGCTCTCCTGAAAACAATATTTGGTATTTAATCCTAGAATAAAGAGCTTTATGTTATAACAGCTTACAATTAGTGTTATTATTACATGAGTAGCAGTGGGAGGAGGGGATTACTGAAGACTGAAAACTAAAAGTTCCAAATACCTTAGTTAATAATCATATTTGAGAAAATGCGGATATAACAACATTTATGGACAATTAAACTTACAATAAGATTAGTTCTATACAAGTTTTCGTTCCAACACAAAATGACAGAGATATGTCGAATTTTCGAAATTCTCCCCCTCTCCTGGTCGGATCTTACAAGGGGAGTGCACGGCCTTCCCCCACCGTTTTGGACGAAAATGTTTTAGTTGTTAGTACTTGATGAAAAACCAATTCTGTTAAAGCGCGAGAACGCACTTCTCAAGCGTTCGTCTAAAAGAAATTGTTAATGTGTGCCTGTACGTCTTGAGTTGTTCTCAAGATACCTATATCAAGGAGTTTCCCGTGGCTCAGGGGAAAGCGCTTTCTTTTTGTAGTCGGATTTATCGAGATAGAAATACACCGGGTGCGACTATTTTTTTCCATTTTTTGTCTCTAGGTCGATTATTTAATATTAATAAATAAATAAACAGTTTTATTTTTTATTTTTAGCGTGTTCCATAATTTAAAGAAAATTCGAATGCTTTCTGTCAAAAATTGAATCGGTATAAGGAAATATTTCACATTATAGAAGAAATATATTATAATTGAAAACTTAAGTATATAACAATTATCCACAATATCACAGATATTTTATTAATAGTTTTAAATGGTTTTATCTATCTTTACCAATTTATTTGATATTATTTTATTTTTCAATAAATAAAGATATTTAAAATTTTCTAGCTCTTGGCATAAAAATGTTCTTTAACAGTTTTCTACGTTAGAGCTATATTCTCATTATGCTTGGCATTGGATCATTGACGTATATTTCTATCATCAAGCTAAAAAATCAACTGTCTCCAAAACTGCTCGTATTTGATTGAACAGAATCGCAAAATATCATGTAGTATTAAAATACATTCTACTCTTCAACACCATAGTCATCCACAATAAAATTGTTAACTTGACGTTTTGAATTAATAATATATTTCTTCTATAATATTAAATATTTCCTTATACCGATTCAATTTTTGGCAGAAAGCATTCGAATTTTCTTTAAATTATGGAACATGCTAAAAATTTAAAAAAAAAACCTTTTTATTTATTTATTAATATTAAATAAACGACCAAGAAGCAAAAAAATGGACGCTCCCGGCGAGTTTCGATCTCGAGAAATCCGGCTACAGAAAGAACGCCCCACCCTCGATAAAACATATAAAACAAAAAATATAAAGTTAGAACAACAAAACCCCCCACCCTCGGTTTTAACCACCGAAGGCGTATTTTGAAAATTTTAAAGTGTAAAAAAAGATAAAGTTAGAAAAACAAAATGGCCGCCGTCGTCATCGTGCGCCATATATATATATATATATATATATATATATATATATATATATATATATATATATACACACTAATATATATACTAGCTAAGGTACCCGGCGATGCCTGGGAAATCATTGTTGATAATAATGGTTTATTAATAGCAATTTTTGAATGAGTACAATTACACTTCCCTTCAGGAAATATTGTTTTTCCGAAAGGGCCAGGTAACTGTTGGGGACTTATAGGAGAGATGTTTTAGTTTTGAACAAATAATTTAAAAAAATTATTTCATTTACTTTATTTCATTCATACATTCAAAAAGCTAGGTAGGATTGTCTTTTGGCATAATGACATTACCAAGTAACGTTTAATAGTAATGGTAGTACAAAGTTGTTTCAATAACGTCAACATATAGGAGAAAATAAGTGACCAGAATTAAAGAGTTTGATTCCCCATAAATACCGCAAATTCAGCATGAATAAATTGTATTATTATAAATAAATAATATGTTATACAAATTAAACAATGAAAATGCTCTTATTTTTACATTTCAATTGGAAATAAATAACGAAATGTTCTAGTAAAAATAAATAACAAATGAGGCGGAAAATTTTAACCTCACTAATCCGATTCATACTTAGAACTACCATATAAGTCTAAAAACATAACATCATTTGTCATAGTATGCCTATATTAAAAACACCCCTAATGGGTAATTATAAAATTGTTAACTCCCGCTAAATAACGAAATAAACACCTTCTAATATGTGCATGTTTACCGAAAAAAAACAATAGGAATCGAAATACGTCAATATTTCATATAATGCCTCCCTTACAACCCCCACTCCTGGTCGTCCCAAAAAATTTTGATATAGCTTATAATCATGTAACAGTTAATACTAATACAAATGCCGAGTTTTGTTTAGTTTGGTTCAGTCATTAGTGCCCATTAAAATTGTAAACTCCCGCAATGGTTTTCACCGTATATTTTGTTTATACTTCGGTTACGACAAAAGTATAAAAACAAAAGTTACTTTACATAACAAAATAAACTTTTGTTATATGCATTTTTGCCGAAAGACCAATAGGAAACGAAATATCCCGATTTTTCATTTCAGGCTTCCCTTATAACCCCGACTCCTGTTAGTTCCTAGAAATTTTAATATACCTTTTAATCATGGAAGAGTTAATACTAATTCACATACCTAGTTTTGTTAAGTTCGGTTAAATCTTTAGTGCTCAATAAAATTGTTAACTCCAGCTTTAGTTTTTAGTATATATATATATCGTTTATACTTTGTTATACGACAAAATTATATATGAAAAAAGCTACTCTAAATAACAAATTGAACAACTTTTTTTAAGTGCATATTTTCCGAAAAAAAAATAATAGGAAACGATATACCGCTATTTATGATTACTGAATTTTTTTGAAAATCGCTTGGTGAGTACAACCTCAAAGCTGATTTCCCTTAAGGGAAATCTGCTAATATTGCTTTCATTGAACTTTTATTGTGTGAGACACATGCATTTACAGTGAGTGATGACGTTATCAATTAAGATTTTACTTTCTAATGCGAAAGTGTTTACTTCATTTATACTATAACCGATATTTAACCATTTCATTCTACATTAAAGTTCACAGTTGTTAATGGCTAATTACTATGATTCGGATCGAGAAATTTTATATTCCCAATGTTGGTTGAATTTTCTACAACTATAGTTTTATACATGTTTTCCCTGACTTGGCTATCAACTGAGTTATTTGCATTTCTTTGTTTTCAGCCTTTTATAATACCCCACTTCTTCTCATTCGATTTTCACTTTTAGTATCTTAGTCATTAAACATCTCACATCCAGCTGCTAAGACTTTAGTTCATGTTTACATTGACTTCTTACTGCGGGGTTTTGGGGTCATTTTTGACCCATGGTAGTAATTACGTTATTAAAATGTTGTTTAAAGTATTCATAGTGATATGACTAATGGGAGTTTTATTGTGGATGGCAGACATTATAAGGATTGGTTGGCAAATATGAACGAAGATGATGGAAATGAGAATCCTGTGTCTGATGATAATAAAGATCTAATGAGTAATTACAGTGACAATCAGTCCATTCGTTCTGATCATGATACAGATTCAGACATACAGCTAAATGAGGATGAATTGTGGCAAAAAGTCTGACCAGAAACATTCAACAATATGCTATAAATGTAATAACACAGGTTGGAAGAATCACTCTGAATCTAAATGTCTCATCCGGAACTGTGAAGATAAAATATTAATTTATTTGTTAGTGTAGCAGAGAGCACCTCACAGTTTTTTATTATTAAAGATATTGATTTACTTTCTGTTTCAGAATGAGCAGAACACGCTTAAACATTATAAGAAGAAAGCTGGCCCTCTTAAAATTCTTTTTACATATTGTTTTTTCGAAGTGGCGTTAGGTCGCGTCCAATAAGTTAATTAGTTAAATTTTCATTTCTTTTTTAACATTTTAATATGAATGGTAGTACTTTTAACAGTAGCTCGAGCAGCGAGGAACATTGTCAAATTCTACTTGAAATTTCAGGGGAATTTTGGAAAGCTCTGAAGATGGAGACAATAGTCTTTGAAAGCGCTTAGCGCTGAAATAAAAATTTGTGAAGAATTGGACGTCTTTTTCTCTTTCCAAGTGATTTTTATACTATTTGAAGACGGATTTTTTTGCACTTTTTTTTCTAATTCAAATGTGCTTTTTGGAAAGTGTAAAAACAAGTTATTTTTATTGTATTTGTATTTTAAAGTGTGTCACGTTTGTTATGTATTCCATTAAAAAATTATATTCAAAAAATGTATTTAAAAAATTTAAACTTCAATTGTGTGGGCCATAAGAGAACCATGGTAGTATTTATTTAACTTTAAAACTTGGTAGTAGTTGAAGGTTAATAATTTAACATCAAATTTCCGACTGTCATTGGTGTTTTCAATATACGTTGATAAATATTTTAGGGCCAGGAGCTGTATAGAATAGCGTTTAAACCTGGACTTTCACTTCAAACAAGGTTTCATTGACGTCATTGGAAGCGTTATTCATTTTTGGTTTTATAAAATATTTTAACACATTTTCAAACTAGGTTTATTGAAGGCAAGTCGTTATGTACCCTTTATTTATTTTAATCAATTTGTTATAATTTATCCTGTCCCTTATGATTTTCTTTAATAACTTAATGCTCACGTTAGTGTCACACATATTTCCCTTAAACCATCTAGAAATAAGTAAAAAATACGTAATATTTTCTACTTTTAAAATTAATGTTATTCTTTCAAGTCGTATTCTTTACTACTGTTTAATACCGTGAGATTAAATATGTTCAGCACTCTAGCGGCGATGTTAGTAACTAACTGGACAGTAAAGTTTTTGCAATTGTGGGTCTGTTTTAAAAGTGTATTTCTCGCTATATGTTTCTTCAAAAGCATTTTTTTCCTCCCCGGAATGGAAAATGGTTTTTATTTAAGCTGTTATTATAAGAGATAGTCTTTGTACTTTTTTTTAGTTTCGTTTATTTGACGAAAGGCGTTGCGGGGGGGACTACTAACTAAAATGGCATCTGAAGCATTGGAACCGTGTGCAATGTCTGTTACAAGTGGGCCCGAATGTCATTCTATCACTATGCAAGAAAGCATTGATGGCCCCAATGAAAAGGTCCCAATTTTGGGATTATCTATGGACGTTGTTGACAAGCGGAGCATTGCAAGGCTTAACTTTCCGGGGCTTTTAGTCGAAGCCGAAAATAAAGATCAGGACGAAACAGAGGAAAATGTTATCAGTGATTGTTTTGTGGGTGCCAATTTTACTGGTTTCAGTGAAAATGCCGTTGAAATCGAATGCAAAAGTGATCAGTGTGGAACTGTTGAAAATTCATTGCCAGTAGAGGGCATTGATCATAACAAACAAAGTAAACAACCTGATCCTGCTACAGGAAGTAATAAAGGCAAGTCTATTATATATTTCCCTTATGCCAAGTATCCACCTAGTAATGTTATTTACATGATCAATCGAATATTGACAAATCCTGGCTGTTTGTTTACAATTTTCATTGGTCAATGGATGTATTTTTGTTTCACTTACTTTTCTATTTATTAAAAACGTCTATTCTTTCTGTGAATTGGATTTTTCTGAATGAATTCATTGTGTGAATTGGATTTTTCTGAATGAATTGTTGTAACCTCAGTTATGAGTAATCCATACATTCAAATGGCCTCAAGAGGTTTATCTCCCTTTTAAATAGTTTATGAATTGGTGTGAGTGTGTAAATACATTTCTTATTGAATATGTCCTATTGTTAGTTTTGGAGGAAAAAAAGAAAAAGATACACATTGCTTACTAATAGCCATTATTCAAAATCTTCTATTTAGGTAAAAATCGACTATACTAATTATTGAGATGATTACCTTCCTTAAATTATTGTAATATTGGTAAATTGCCTTGCACTTTTTTTTTAATTACATACTTTGATATAGACTGTTATGAATATGTATTATTTTATATACTAGAGTATTAAATACAAAATACTATTTATTTGACTTTTAAAACTAGTGCTAAACATAGTGACATTGATAAACAGATAAAAGTTATGTGGATGTAGCTTGTTATGAATGATAATAAAGCCATGATGAATGCAATTCTCAAAATAGTGTTTCGAATAGACTTTTGGTCATCCAACTCCCCTCTTGCATGTTTTCATACAAATATAATAGTATAAAATTACGTTCCAAGTATACTTTTTACCTTGAAAAATCCGACATCCCACTATTCCTCTTGTGAGTATACTGTTCACTCTCCCTATTTTCCTCAAATCCTAATGTTTTCATAATTTATCAGTTGGGATTCATGAATCAAGAAATTCATTATTTATTTATTTATAATTTATTTATTATTCATATTTCCTCATATTTAATCTTAAATACAGTTAAATTTTAATTTAAATTATTGCCTGCTGATTCCGCTCAGGGTTGCTAATAAACACCGGCACTATATTTTTGTAATAATTTACCATATTTATTTGAAGAGGAATTTCTTTTCATTCAAGGTAATTAAGATTAACTTGTATGTAACTTATTTTGATGTTCATTACTGTCATAACAAGACTTGGAAAAACCAGATTTTTTTTGGAAATCATACATTTTTTTTAATCCTGTTATTTTAGTTATAAATAATTTTCACATAATAACTGTATTTAGAAGTTAGTCGTACGGACATTTCTTATTGCTACTTACTTGTACTTTGAGAGTAACAATAATACATTCACACTCAATTTTACGATTTCATCAATATTTATTAATTTTCAATGTATTATTTTAACCGATGAAACTCTATATCAGCCAGTATATAACATGCTATAGAACAATATGACAAATGATTCGCAACGGCTAGCACCGCATATCTTATTTATTTCATATTAACAAGAATTGGCTAAGAATAGGAATAGAAACTAGTAGGATTGCTGTCCATATAAATGGTAGTATAAATTATACATTTTTTAGAGTAACATTTATTTTTGTTTTGTTGGAAATTATGATGTTTTACCTGATATTTTAATATTGGAACTAATTTATTCAATACTCTTAATTTTATCGTTTTCCGTCTTCGTTAAACAAAAAAATAGATTCATATTTATGTTTACTGTTAGTGTTATTATAATTACAACTCATGACAATTTAACAAATCCTATTACTAATGATATGCAATGCGCTTCATGGTAGCAGAGTAATAAATGA
Source organism: Riptortus pedestris (assembly GCA_019009955.1). NCBI lineage: Eukaryota > Metazoa > Arthropoda > Insecta > Hemiptera > Alydidae > Riptortus > Riptortus pedestris. The sequence goes on along the minus strand of CM032233.1, from coordinate 48,208,350 downwards.
ATTCTTATATTAAAAAGTTTGACAGGATAATATGCCAAGCCGTAAAATTAATATGTACAAAACACTCAATTTATTTTCCAATTCAGCCCTCAAATTATTCTTTCAGGGTTGTTGTTTAACAAAACTAACTGATACCAGAATATTTCCTAAATAATATTTAAAAATAAAAAAGTATGTCTAGCAGGGGCTGAGTAAACTAAGTAGACTTCCCACGTGCTGACATGATCCACCACTGTTCTCATCTCATCTCTCTTCTACAGCAGTAACATTGGTTGTATAAAATTGAAATAATAATAAAATGATTCTTCTTCATACATGAAATGTGAGTTTGATGTTATATATATAAAATTTTGAATGGACCTTGTCTTCATCATCTGCTAGGTAGGATCGATGGACATTTTAAAAATACCTTATCTTCATCATCTGCTTGGTAGGAATGATGGATATTTGGAGACTTTCAAAAACTGCATCATGTGTACAACGTCAATAGTTGATTTCCCTTGAGGGAAATCTGGTAATTAGCTACCATGGGCTAAAGTGTAGTTTAGTCCCCCCCCCTATGCCATCTTGTTTCGTCACTGTCTAAGGATCCAACAAATTAGGTGAGTTAAAAAAAATTAAAATCCCCACCCTCGGTTAAAACCACCGATAGCGTACTTTGGAAATTTTTAAATGCGGTCACTAAAGTCTAAAGTGTTAAAAAAGATAAAGTTAGAAAAACAAAATGGCCGCAGTCGTCATTTTGAAAAGTGCGCCACCAAGAGGGAGACTAAACTACACTTTCACTGCTACCATGTTATTTATTGTGAAAATCTTATCAAATATTAGAGAAAGAAGTATTTTATTTTATAATTTTTGGGACTCAAGATAGTCATGCAAAGCTCAGGGCTGTTTTGCATGTCGTGTATTCTCCTATAGCTTCATTTCAAATGTATATTATTTTTCATTATCCTCTATCGTTGTATCAATTTTTGATAGAAAGCAATTCACTTTTCTTTTCAAAATAAATGATTGTCTGATATCTAGTTTTATGTTTCATATTAGTGAATTTATTTTTGTGATTAAAGGTATCCTTACTAAAAAGTTCCTCATATTTACTTTACTTGCCAGTGGTTATTTTACATCCCCAGGGATAAAATTTATCAACCTCCTTCAGGGCCATTTTAGTGCTTAATGCTTAAATGTGAAACATGAAATATTTTTTTCTTTCATGTTATCCATTTCATTTAGTAACTTCTCCAATTCCTTTGCTATTTTTGCTAAAACAACTAAAGTCATCATTGGATCTAAACAAATTTCCTTGTCTCAATAGCAATGTTAGTTACTTTTTAATTATACCTTTCAGCAAATTCTCAGTTCGTTCCATTTAAAAATTAAAGAGCATTGGTGACCTACTGCAGCATCGTTCTACTTCCTTTTGAATCTGTATGTCACAGGCACCTTCTTACCAAGTGAAGTTTTGTATGACCTATTTCTAAGATGTATGACACCAAATAGTACATAGCTGTTGATAGTGATAGATTTTCATTTGATTAAATAAAATATTGCGTCTATAAATGATGTTTAAACAGGCTTTGAAGAACGATTCATCATTTTTTACAGCTAGTTCACTTGAACCCATATAACTGAAATGAATAAGTGTAAGGCAAAGTCAAGAATTCGTTAGCTTAATATATATGAAAAACAGGCGGCTAATGATTGTTTAGAATTCATTTTATTTTTTGTGATGATTGATTTACACTATATTCCAAAGTACATTGTACTGTTATAAATTATATTGCTATAATAAATATATGATTTTCAGGTGAAGATTTTGAGCAAATAATACCATCAACAAAGAAGTATAAAGATAGAGACAAGGAACGAAGGTCTTCTGACAATAAAAAGGTAAAAATATCTCTACTAATGTTTGATTCCATTTTCATTTCACTGTTCTAATTATTCACATAGTTACTGTTTTATGTTATAGTTTTTATTTATTTTTTTTGTTTTACATTTTTAATTCAATAAAGCTTAGCCCCCCCTCCCCTTCATTTTTCTTTTATGGAATCATATGTTTCATGTGATTTTTTTTTATTTCACGATAGAAAAATATATCATTTGCCTAATAGGATATTATCTCAGCATGTTTAATTTTTGTGTTGAGCTTCAATTAAATTTTATATAATATAGTATTTTTCTATAATATTTATCAAGTCACTTTCTTATCATTATAAAGAATTATTTCTCTTAATGCTCTCATTTTAATTTTGTAACATTGTTTATTATTTTAGTTTGAAGTAAACATTACAATACATTTTATCTGAAATTTTGTTTTATATCCTTAACTTATTGTGTAATATTTTTCAAGACATAGACAAGTTTCAAAATTATTGTTTACTGGTTAAATATGCATTGAATTGATTTCTTATTAAACTAAAAGAAGAAGCTCTTATTATTAAAATAGATTTCAACTTCATAGAGTTGGGTGCTGGGCTATGACGATAGTTTTTTCTTTCTCTTGAAAGGCCCATAAACAAAATTTATCATCTATGACAAATTTCTCGTATTTCCTAACTTCTATTACTGAAACTTTATTTTCTAAATTATAAGGTGTATCTATTAAATCCAGGATTAGAGTCTGTCAGAGGGTCTCAGTAACCTTATTAGGAATGATTGGCTTTACATGTATATGTAAATATGTTTACTTTCATTGCATGTGTTCTTCTAAGGTAATTTCTTTTCTTTTCTATTTTTCTTTGTCTATAGCTTTGAATATGGACCATTCAAGATGGGCAGTATACAATATTCTGAATTCAAATCAGACACTGAGCACCAGATATTGAAATTACTTCACAATAAATGTATTAAATATTATTTTGGTAATAATAGCTAATAGTTAAGAAAGATCTAGCCTTAATTTGATGTTCTTCATTTTTATTGTTTTTCTACCTGGAATATTGATTATTCAATTATTTGTCTAAATTTATAATTTAATGGCAATATTACTTTTCATTCCTTTGAAGGAGATGAAATGATAAGTCAGTCTATATGTAGTCACATTTCAAATCTATCTCATAAATTTCAATAAAATGAAGTACAAATCACAACACTGATGCTAATATTCCTGCTAGTGGTAAAAGGTATTAGTATTTTGTTTTGATACATTTTCACTAATTTGTAATCTTTCTATTTTAACTCAGTTTTTAAAAAATATATTCCAGGATAGTTCTGGTGACTCCCGAAAAAAATCAAGTCATTCAAATCAATCCAGAAGACATAGCAGTGGAAGTTCTGGAATTAAATCAGATAGTACAACTGAACACTCAAAATCAAGTGAGAATAAAAGAAGTTCTTCTAAATCTGAGTCCAAATCAAGCAGCCATAGTGTAAATAACTCACACAGTCGATCATCTTCAAGAAGGGAACATTCTTACAATGATAAATCAAAGCATGATCGTTATGAATCAAGTTCGAGAAAGGACCATTCTCATAGAAAAGATGATAGGCATCACGATTATAAATATTCTTCAGACCGAAGAAATGTTTGTGATAAGTGCAATAATCGGACTAAAGTCAAACGTTGTAATATTGGAGTTCAATGTAGACGTGATAAAACATTGGGTCGATATATTACTAATGAAGATGTTTCTTGCACTCTCTCTTGGCAGTTCCCTAAAGTAAAACCAACTTCTCACCCTGGTATGGAAAACTTGAAATATAGTAATTTTATGAAAGTGGAAGTCTATCCAAATGGTGGTGCTTCAGTAGTTCATATGTATCAAGATGAAATTGATACCTTACCAAAATCTGAAATTCCAGAGCTAGCTAAGGAGTTTTTTAAGGTACGATATATTTCCCCTTATGCAAACTATTTTATTAAAATGAATTGTAATAGCTATTGCATTTTAATGTCCATCTGTTAATGTTGTATTTATACTTTGGTTAATATTTTTAGGAAACACATATTTTATCTATAGAAATGTTTGTTACGAAAAGTGATCATAATTGTATTTGTATGTTCTGTATACATATTGATATTTAGAGTTCAGAGGAATAGATAAAGGTCAAAGAAAAAAAATCACTTTTAATTTCTAGAGAAAATTAGGCATAAAATTGATAAATTTAACCTAGATCCTTCTCTGCTACTATTCTATGGAACAGTGCTTTTAAGCTGTTATCTATTTTATTTGTGTAATATACAATTTATTGAATGACATTTATCTTGAAAAGTTCAAAGTTTTTGAATTTTTTTTAAACCGTTATATTAGTTGTCTTCTGGGCAAGGGATATTGCCTATATTCCTGTCCATGAATTGAAAACAGACCATAGTATTGGTGTCAGGGAAATTTGATCTTTCTTTCTGATTCAAATTCCAATTGTATGGATTTATTTGTTTAAAGGTTGCCTATTTATATATGAGTTTCTTCCTATACTATAGCAGAATATTCAATGCAAAATCCTGCTTGCCCAAGACATATTTTACATTGGAATTAAATAAAACTTGAAGATAAAAAAAATTATGTTTGTACTGACCAATTTTCAAAATAACTCCTGATTTTACTTCACAACTCCTGCCCTTATATATACTAATTCTCCCAATTTTTGAAATCCTATAAATAAATTTAGACTAAATATGCAAAATAATACATTCAGCTTGTACAACAAATAGAACGACTTAAAATTTGCTATACTGTTTCGGAATCCTACTGGAGCACTGCAACAATATATTTTTCCCATATAGTTCTTAGTTTACATTGTCTGGGCCTTTATCTGTTCTTTGATTATCTCTAATGCATGTGCTAAAGTTGAATACACTTAAATTCGAGGTTAATTTGGTGTATACTGTTTGAAATTTTACTTGATTGTTAATTACCATTTAAAGGAAACAGTTGTACAATCACATCAAAGACTTGTTCAAGCTTACAGTGAGTTACACTCCTGATAAATCACAGTGCTTTGAATGGTTTAAAGAATTCAAAAGTGGCACTTTTAATATGAGAAATGAAGAATGTAGAAGACTCCAAAAAATTTGAAAAGCATTGAATTGCTAGCATTAACACGCCACAACTCATGGTTTAGTTAAATGTGATGCAAGAAGCTGCCTCCATACATTTGAATTTCAAGAGAAAGAAGATCCAGTAGATAGGGGAAATCCATTCCACCAGAATCAAATGAAAGACTGGAATAAAACCAAAAACCACTTTGGAAACACATCTCCAGATACAAAAGGAAGCCCTTTCTCCTTCAAAATGTGACAAGAGATAAACACTAGTTATATTTCAAACATCCTAAGTGTAAACGATCATGGGTAACTCCAGGGAAGCTAACATATTGCAAAGCCAAATTGTTACGGATAAAAGCAATGGTCTGTGTTTGTTAGGATCAATGGCTTTGATTGTGATCTATTACGAGCTACTAAAACATGGTGAAACTGTCAATACTGAATGCTAACAACAAGAAATAATATATTTTAATCAAAAATGGCATGCTAAATTATTATATCAAAAATATACAACACAGTGATTTTGCTTCATGATAATGCACTTTCACATATAGGAAAACCATTCAAGGAAACAATTGATGCATTTAGTTGGGAAACCTTTTCACATGTGACTTACTCTTCAGACTTTGGTCTACCCGATTATTATTTATTTCCAACAATTATTATGTAATTATCTTTTAGCGGTATTCTGTTCAGAAGCAATATCAATAATTAGAAGATGGAAGTATAATTGGAATCAGTTTATCTCTTAGCCACATTCATTATTTGTTGAACTTGTGATATCACGCCAAGTTCATTTAGAATTAATCCTTTGCTTGATCTGGTATAAACTATCTGTAATCAATGCACACTATTTATTGTGTCTAATAAACCTTAAAGTGTACAATCATTCCACACCAACTTTCTTGTAAGATTAGAGTGGGTTTCAATTAATTTTGATATAGAAAATTGTTTGCTCTGGCTAGAATTCAGACCCCTAGATCCTTTCTGCCTAATAAGGAGTAGGGCATGAATTTGAATCCTAGCAAAGGCAAATATTTTTTGTTCTAATATAAAAAATAAATAAATAGATACATTCATGGAGTGTTCCGTTCTTTAAAATAATAAATAAAAATGATTGCCTTTAGGTTGTTTTTGCTGAAGATGACTATGGTTGTGCTTATCATGTTATGGGCATTGTACATAACTCAGCTAATTATTTACCTGATCTTCTTGATTACATGGCAGATAATTATCCTAGTTTAACTGTTAAAAATGGTGTCCTTGGCCGGAGTTCTGACATTGAAACAACCACAATGTCTCAGTATAGAGACCAGGTATGTCATTTTAATTGTCTTTCTTGGCTTACAATTACTGTGAACATAGGGAAATATAATATAAATATCAGATATGGTAATATTGATCATATTTTTGTTTTCTACCTTTGGATTTAATTTATAGCTTATATTCTAGTTGGCCATTTCTTTATGTCCTTGGTTATGTCCACTTTTTTTTGGGGGGGGGGATAATTCACTTTATTAAGAGGGAATATATTTTATTTATGGGCAAAATATAATGTCACGACTTCCTCTTTCAGTCTAACTTGGAAATTAAATTAACTAATTTCTGAGGAATATTTAATTTAAAGTTGAAAAAAATTCTGAAATGATAGTATATTTTTTTTTCTTCCGAATAATCCAGAATGTAGTTAATATCTTGACAATATACTGATCATAATTGACCAAGTTAATTTTAAACTCAATGACTGAGTTTCATGGCTTTTTGAGAGAATTTTTTAAATAAACCTGGTTTTCCCTGGTTCTTGAAATGACAACTGTTTTTCATTTTGTTTTTTAACTGATTTCCCTTAAGGGGAATCAGCTATTGAGGTTGGACTCGTGGAAACAAATTTGAAACATTTCTTCAAATGTCCATGATCACATCCAGTAGATGATGAAAATGCGGTCCATTCCAAATTGAATATATATATATATATATATATATATATATATATATATATATATATATATATATTTAAAACAATTTTTGTTTATCAAACCCTATATTTAAACATTTTATGTAAAACTAAAGATCACGTTTGGTAATGGGTGAAATTGAAACTGGGAGTGGAGGGATTTCGAAATATCTTCTTATACATCGGATTGAAAAGTTGTTTAGAGCCAATTTTAAGGCAATATTTAATGTCCTGTAAATGTTATGTACATATTTCTTTATCTTTATAATTAACCGAGATATTTGCATTTTTTAGTTTTTAGCTTCCAGTAAACCCTCACTCTCTTGTTAATGACATATTAACAATGAGCTGTTATATCATAAAATGTCTTATTCCGAGGTTAAATATCAATTTTTTTTTTTTTTTCAATGGACTTTTATTATGTAAAATAGTTGGTTAGATGGGATTCAAAAATTTAAAATATCTTTATTATTATGAGTCTGTTCAAAGAGTTTTACAGAACCAATCTTGTTAAACTATTGATGCTCTACAATCGTTGTTCTGCAACTTTTTTTGTAACTCAAATATTTACAGAGTTGTTATTTTCTTGTTTACAGCCTTCAGTAAACTCCCACTTCTACTTATCAGATATTTATTTAGAAATATAGAATATATGGTGAGATAAGATCACTTGTAAGTCATTTCAGCACATGGGAAATCTGCTTAATTTATGCAGCCTCTGTAAATCGGACTGTTTAGTAGTTTTATTAAAGTTAATATATCATATTTTTTGTGGGGAGAGCAGATATTCTGTATTTGGTTTTCAACTGAATTTTCCTAATTAAAACTTATTACGTACATTGTTGACAATTCACTATTTAGCATTTTTATGACTCTTGAAGAACCTTGTTTTTCTTTAAATATTCTTTTCACATTTTTCTGTACTCTTTAACTCACTATTTACTTATCATGTGACTGAAATCCCTTTTAGTGCAGAAGGTATGGTTTATATATTCTTATGAAGAAGTCTGTCACGCAGGGCTGCGTAAACTAAGCAGATTTCCCTTGTGAAGTTTAGTAATCAATAAATCTACATACTGCTAACATAAGACCACCATGAATAAATACAAACAGAACTAAGAAATTTTCAAGTCAACTTCAATAACCTGCTGACAGGAAGCGTTTAAAATGTAAACAAACAGATCGGCCAGCCTTACACCGGAAAGAAAAACATTGCTGAAATATATCAGAATATAACATACTAATTTTATTGAGAACTACTTATTATATGTAGTACTGTAATTAATAATGAGTCAGAATAATTGTTATCTTAATCAATCAAATTTTAGTAATCCAAGACCTTAAGATGAGAGGGGGCGACACCAGGACATATTTGCATGAAACTCGTATAATAAAGGTCTCTTGAATAATATATTTGGTATCTAAGCTTCGAATAATGTGGTTTATTATATAATAGAGATTGTTTATGTAACATGAGTAGAAGTGGGGTTTTCCTGAACGCTGAAAACTGAAAAATGCAAATTTCTCAGTTAATATTGAAGATAGAGAATAAATGCATATGGCAATAATTATAGTAAATTTAATTTGCAATAAGATTGGTTCTATACACTTTTTTGATCCGACGTATAGTAACCGAGATATTTCGGATTTTCGAAAATCCTCCCCCTCTAAACCCCCCCTTCCCCTGGTCCGATTTCAGCCGTTAACGACTTGATCTTTCTTTTTACATAAAACGACTAAATATCGAGTTTGGTAACGATTAAACAATCATTGTGATCGCTAGAGCGGTAACAGACATATATATATATATATATATATATATATATATATATATATATATATACACAGTTTTGAACGGACCTCATTTTCGTCATCTCCTGGGTAGGATCGATGGACATTTGAAGAAAAATTTCGAAAATCGCGTCATGAGTACGACCACGACGTCATGAGTAGGACGAAGGGAAATCTGCTAAAATTTATGACATATCAACTGACCTATATGGAAAATTCTGATATATAACATATGGAAGCCCGTCCTATTCTGTTGTATGTTGTTACAGCCCTAAGTGTAATTCCTTAATTTTCTTTTTGCCGTCCTTTACCTACCCATGTTTTATTATACTTTATTTATATCCAGTTGATTCATATAGACTGTATTAATAAACTAATAAGTACGTTTATTAATTAGTTTTTGTAGCTTATATGCAAAATAATCATATTTTTGTTTAATAGAAACAGGTTTGCTTAGTTTTCACCCTTTGATTTCATGCTATTAGCAAAATTAAGTGCACTCCTATATATTTTATGTGCACACTTTGTCATTATAACAATTAACTGGGCACTAATTCATAGCCAAACTAATAGTGACTCACAGGCCATGGAAGTGTATAGATGTTTGCTTCTTCTTTGTTTCAGTATTTGTTATTCTGCCTTATCATGGGCAATGGCTTTCCAATCCACTACGTGGAACTCTATAGCATCCTTCTTAAGTACAACCCATCTCATTTTCGGTCTCTCCGTCATGGGCGGGTACCCACCACTGTCTCATTCATTGGCTTGTATAGGGAGCCAGTAGGGTTGCTTCTTGCCGCATGGCTTGCCTATTGCAACCTTTTAACTTTCATACTATGTCACTTTGACTTCTCTATAGTCTTCCTTCTCTCAAGTTCTAAGTCACCATCCCACTTTGGGCCTATTATGGCTTTAATAACCTTAAGCTCAAACCTTTCAACCCTTGTTCCCAGGGTACCCATCAATGCCCAAGTCTCACATACAGGTTTGATAATGGAGTTAAAGACCTTTACTTTCAAGGCTCGTGAGATTTTCCTGAATCTTAAGGCTCCAAGAAAATCAAGAAGAAAGTGCAGTTGACATTAGTTATCCTTTGGTCAAATTCAGTAAACTGATAGTTGACAAAGGCTACTGTAGCTCCAAGGTATAAGAAGCTTTCTACTTGTGGGAAGGATAGATCCCCTACATGCAAGCTGCTTGGGAGATACAGGTTTCGGCTCACTGCCATGTACTTCATCTTATCTTGGCTTATTTGCAAGCCTACCTCTTTTGCCGCTGATATCAAGGAACTGGAGAGAGACAGCATATCCTCTTTCTTACCCCCGAGGGCAACTCATCTGCATATATGAGGAATTTGTGCATCTTGCCTATGTGTACTGCTCCATTCACCTTGGAAGCTTTACATCTTTACCTTCTCCAAGGTTAGGGTAAACAGCATCTGAAATAAACAATCTCCTTGTCTCAATCCTGACGGGGATTTAGAGAGGGAATTTATGAAAATACAAATATCTCTCATTTTACGTAGGATCAAACAATTTTAGAGCCTATCTTATTGCAAATGTAATTTACTAGAAATGTTCTCCAAACCTTTTCACTATCTAGAATATTAACAGAGATTTTTAAACTTTTTATTTTCCAGCCTGTAGTAAACCTCTTATTTTAGTCATCGCTACAATAAGTGAATATATCATGAAAAGTCTTATTCCAAGCTTAAATACCAAATACTGTTTTCAACAGATCTTTACTAGATGAGATATATGCAAATACATTGTGTGATGATGTCATCAATTAAGATTTTAATTCTTAACCTCGACAATTGTTATTTGATCTATACCATACTTGATATTTAACCATATCATTAAAGATTATATTAGGTAATGAAATTGACCTTGGAAAAGGGGTGGGGGGGGTTAGAGGGGGGTATAATTGAAAATTCTAAATATCTCGATTACTATTAGTTTGATCGAAAACGTTTATATAACCAGTGTTGTTGGAATTTTAATTTTCTTCGATTGCTGTGAAATGCATTTTTTTTTTTCTTATCTCAAATATTAAGCAAGTTATATGTATTTTTATTTCCTCAGCCTCATTAGTCCCCTCTTATAATTGTCAGATTTTTACTATGAGTAACAGAGTACATTTCAAGTCTGCTTCTTATGTGAGAGAAATAGAGATTAGATTGTGACTTTAGACCATCAGTTTGTCATATACTACCACAGGGGAAATATTTTATTTAAATAGTTATCAATGAATAAATGTTTTTGTAGCCGGTTATCAATAAATGATTTCCAGACTAATCCACTTTTTGCAACTTTTTTAAAGGGTAGATAGTAAAGCTACTACTATAATTTTCTTTGATCTCTGTGGTTGGAGAGTTGTCTCTCTTTTGAAATATTTTTCTGGGAAACAGGTCTCAATAACACGAAGTCTTCCCACAAATTTATTTATTCACGCACAAGGCCTTTCGGCACTAACGTGCCATCATCAGGTGCTAACAAACAAACAACAAAGAAACAAGCTTAGGCCAAGTTATGCATCCAACAATTACATTTTGTAATATTTTAACAACATAGAATTTCATACTAAAATCAGTCTTACAAAAACGTCCTATCTTAAAACTACTAGAATCTAAGTCAAACATTAAAAGAATATATTATAGTTCAATTAATTAAAATAGTTAAAGTGAACAAATACTCTAAACATTAACAACACATCTATACCCTATGAAAAAGTTACTATAAATTAACAATTATCCTACCTTCTGCTGTATAATTGACGTTAACGCCACGGCTTTGGGGCCACTACTGGCAATAGCAGAGATGGAGGAGGCCTACTCAACAGGACAGAACTTGGTATTTCCAATTGCACATTTAGGCAGACACCCCTCCGTCTTTCCAGCTCAATGTAGAGGGGTTCCAATTTATGAATTAGTTTGTGGTTATATTCCCTCGCCAATAAAACTACCTCGTGTGGGGCATTTTCGTGCTTTTCTTTCCTCAGATGCTGGTGGAACGTTGAGTCCATTGTCGGCAGATGCTCCTGGCACCTTTTCTTTAATTTCCTTGAAGTCCTTCCCACATAATACGCACCACATTCTCAACATATGATTTTAGATATTCCCGACTGGTCCGGCAGCTTTATTGGGTCTTTTAGCTTACATAAAACGGATTTTAAATTATTTGGATTGGCAAAACCCACCCCGATTTTCTTACGTTTAAAGATTCGTTGGATTTTTTCCAACACGAATCCCAGATAGGGCAAAGAGCACCACCTTTCCACCTCTGAGGTAACTTCTGGAATCCCCAAACCTGTTATTGAGACCTGTTTCCCAGATCTGCACTCCCACATCCAGCAACATACGAATTATAAAAATATTTTTCTATCATATGTCATTCCTGAAAATTATATATATTGATATTTGAAAGAAATATTTGAGATTTCATGACGTCAGTTAAACTAAAGTTGATATTTTATTATATATGGGACTTAATTATTCTTATTTGTATGAGGAAATTTTTAAAAGCGAACTATATATTTTTTTCCAGCATTGACAATATCTATTTGATAGCAATTCACAATTAGAATCATTAACAAAATATCCAGCTTTTCCTTTCTATACTACTAGTAATATCTTCAATAAGTTCATCATGTATAAACTTTAACAGTTGTTAGTTATAAATATGAGAATTATAAAAACATATTGTTTCTACCTAGGTTTTATAAGGCTCTGTCTTCAGCATAAGTTGGAAACTGCCAACTTATGGGCATGGTGTGAAAACAATAATGTTATTATTTTATCTTGTTTACAAACAATAGTATACAATTTTTTAAACTGCTTTAATTTTAGGTTTATAAACACTATTCCTACGGTACTGTGAGACATGGTCCATTGCATCAGATAAGTTTGGTGGGGACTGTTACAGAAGAAGTTGGTGGATATTTCCCTGACCTTTTAGAGCGACTCGAAGAAAATGTATTCCTTAACATGGTAAGTTTATTGCAATAATTATTCATTGTTATCAAATTTAAATTCTTTAATGAATTTTGTGATCCTAATTGATTAAAATGCTAAAAATATCCAACAAGTGGGTGAATATTTGATATCTTAGCTATTTAAAATAGTGTATATCTGTTCTCTTGTTTGTTCATATAGTTGAAACATGTCAAAGAACAATAAGGCCTGTCCTGCATCTGTGTATGTGAGTGTGTGTGTGCGTGCGTGTGTGTGTGTGCGTGCGTGTGTGTGTGCGTGCGCCCGTGTGTGTTATATTGCTTTATCATATGGTGGCATTTGATCATCAGTCATCATTTTGTAATTGTATATTAATGGAAATCTTACAGACTATGCCTTGGGGTCCTCTATCAGTTGTCAAAATGCAAACTCCTGAAGAATCTAATGATGGTCCTATACTTTGGATAAGGCCTGGTGAGCAGTTAGTGCCTACTGCTGAGTTCAAAACACCTTTAAAGCGTAGAAGGTGACAATTAGATATATAGTACAAACATATTTGGTCTTATTTAGTATTCACTTCTAGAAAATGGCCACACGTTGCTGGTTTGTTTGTCCTACTCAGTGAAACAGTCATAGTGGTAAACTCCACATCCTCCAGTGCTTTCTATTAATAATTATAAAGATTGATTAACATTTATATTCCATGTAGTTACCAAGCCCCAGACTCTACAAGTTATAGATAATATTATATGAAAGTATCAGAAAATAATAAATTCTAATTTTTTACAACTAATAAATTGAATTAACAAGTTTTTTTTTTCTTCTGCCTATCAAGAATATACATGTATGGCTGCACGAGACATTCATGTTAGGATATATAAGTATAGTGATAATAGTTATCTATATGGGCATACACATTTATTTCTAATTAAATATCCTCTGGTAGATGAAATAATAACACATTCATACTTAAAAAATAATGATTATGTCAATAAAAAAATTAGATTTGCTTTAAATTGTAATAATTATGTACTAACTTATACATTAATTGTTTTTAGAGCAGGTATTAATGAGCTGAGAAACCTCCAGTACCTTCCTAGGTCTTCTGAAGCTAGAGAATATATGTTTGAGGATAGAACAAAAGCTCATGCTGATCATGTGGGCCACGGTCTAGACCGAATGACTACTGCTGCTGTTGGTAATGTCAAAAATTGTTTCATACTATTGATTTATCTACTTTCATAATTATGTTTTAAAACATTTTTTTATATCAATACTCTTCTAGGGATACTTAAAGCAGTAACTGGAGGAGAAAAATTACCATACAATAGAATTACCAAAGATGTTGTTGCTTTCCATGCTGGTGATTTTGTTGAATTGGTGGAAAAGTTGCAGTTAGATTTACACGAACCTCCAATATCTCAGGTATATTTTTACTCCTGAACATATAATTTTCCTTTCTTATTTTTAACACAATACTTACCATTAATGAAAAGCTTTGGATCATACAATTTTTGGCGGTGACATCATTTCCATTTGGGAGAAGTAGGTATTAACAAGTCCATTTTAATGACCTATCACAGAAGGGTACTTTTGACCTCATATAAAGGCATTCTCTGGCCTTTTTGTCTAAAACTGAGGTTACCCTTTTGAAATAAATAAAAGTAATCATATGTAATAAATCATTGAAGTTGGCTTGGGAATATGTGTTGTTCCCAGTTACAATTATGGCATTTTCAAAAACAAAATATTTTACTGTTTTAAATAATGAAATAACTTCAGTTTTTTTTTTTAAAAAAGTTTTCATGTTTAAATTTAAAAATCGTTTCACTACTTAATTTTTTCAATTCTTTTGACTGATTCCTCAGTATAATAATATTCCATATTGGAAAAAGGAAACAATGTTACACACTGCTTGTTGTCCTTAGTAAATTTACTACATTTTTCTTTGTTTTCATCTTGCTTAAATTTGAAATCTTCTTTACACACAGTTCTAGCCAAGGGTAAATGAGGAATAGTGCATGATATTGCCTAGTCTGTGTGGCATTCCAGAACATGAGAAATCTGCTTAGTTTATGCAGCCTCCCTGTGATGGAATTTTATATAATTGATGACAAAGGCATTTTTTTGACGAAGACAAGCTATTATTGGATGTTCTTATTAATGCCTTTTATTCATGTAAAGATTTTGGGTATTTTTTTAAAAATTTTAAGTTATGTTATGTATTTAAAAATAAAAGTCTGTCACACAGTGGCTGTGTTAACTAAGCAGATTTTCCACGTGTGTCACGTATTTGCGTTTATCTCAAAACATAAAAGTTCAATGAGAAGAATATTTAATATTTATGCTGAAAATAAAGTGTTTCATAATATAACATCTTCTTTATATGACATGAATAGGAATGGCGGTTTACTAAAAAGTGCAAATATCTAGGTTAATAATTAAGATAGTGAAAAAACGTATATAACAACATTTATAGAACATTACATTTGCTATGAGATTGGTTCTATACAATTTATTGATCCGACGCATTATAATGGAGATATTAAGAATTTTCGGAATTCCCTCTCTAAACCCCCCCCCCTCCCACTGTTTGGATTTCAGCCATTAATGAACTTGACCTTTAGTTTTATATAAAACATTTAAATATGGAGTTTGGTTCCAATCAAACAAAAGCTGGGGCCGCTAGAGTGTTAACAAACAAATATTTAACAGTAAAATAAAAAAAGTTCGTCACGCAGGGGCTGCGTAAATTAAGCAGATTTCCCACGTAAAGTTATACAATAAAGAAATCTCCATACGAGTGCCGTTGAGTTACAGAAACGGCCGAACTAGCTTTCGGCAGGAACCATAGCTCGTCCGTTACACTTAATAAAAATGCAAATATCTCGGTTAATATTCAAGATAGAGAATAAATGTATAGAACAATTTTTATAGTAAATTTAATTTGCAATAAGATTGATTCTATACAATTTTTCGATCCGACATATAGTAATGTGATATTTCGAATTTTCGAATATCCCCCTCTAAACTCCCCCTCCCACTGGCCCGATTTCAGCCGTTAATGAACTTGATCTTCCTTTTTACATAAAACGATTAAATACTGAGTTTGGTGACGATTAAACAAATATTGCAACCGCTAGAGTGTTAGCAGACAAATATATATATATATATATATATATATATATATATATATATATATATATATATAATTTTGAACGGACCTCATTTTCGTCATCTCCTAGGTAGGATCGATGGACATTTGAAGAAATTTTTCGAAAATCGCGTCATGAGTACGACCTCAATAGCTGATTTCCCTTAAGGGAAATCTGCTAACAGTAGAGGACTTGGCCTTCTTATTGATCCTTATCAATTGGTTCTTCTACCATCCAGCATATTCCAGAGATAACAAATATTTAGTATTGATCAGACCTCATTTTCATAATCTTCTGAGTAGTATCGATGGGCATGGAAGGAAGTTTTTCGAAAATCGCGTCATGAGTATGACTTTAATTGCTGATTTCCTTAGGGGAAATCTGCTAAAAGTGACATAAAGTTAGATCATCTGCATTTTAATTAAAGTTATTTTGTCTGGTTCTACTACAATGTGCATTTCCATCTCAGAGGCTTGTTTATTTATATAATTTATTTTTATAGTGTGTCCAGTGGATTGAGGATGCCAAGTTAAATCAATTAAGAAGAGAAGGAATTCGTTATTCACGAATTTCATTGTGCGATAATGATATCTACTTTTTGCCTCGTAACATAATACATCAATTCCGAACAGTATCTGCTGTAACTAGTATAGGTGAGTCTTTTTACGAATAATTTCTGTTAATGAAAACCTCTTATTAATTGGTATATTGTGTTTTAGTCTAATAACTATTATGTTTTTCTCCAAATTGCTACTTATTATTTGTGAGATTTATGTTCATATTTTTAAGCTATTTTCATTTTGTCTTGTTTCCATTAAATTAGCAAGAATCTGCCTGTCAAGAGTAGTTCTCATTAATAAAAGTGTTTTCTTTTATGTAATACTCTTTTGGTTATTACTTTCCCACAGAAAAGTTTGGTAATATTTAGGCTGAAAGGATTTTTTCTATTATCTTTTTATTGACTTATAGTATAAAAATAAAATCATATCGCTAAAAACCATGACTTCTTAAGACATTTTAGAAATTCATTTGGTAGGCCAATATTAAATACTTGATTACCTCCATATATAGTGTTAATTACAGGTCCAACAATTTTTGAATCATTCTGAATGAGTATTTAATTTACAATTATACCTTCTTATATAATTTAGTTTAGAGGTTTCTAATCATATTATTATTTATTACAGTACATATATTTCTTTTATTTATTTCAGCTTGGCATGTTAGACTTTCTCAGTATTACCCTGATGCCGAGCAGAACCAAGGTATCCGGCACTCACGTATAGTCTCAGGATTAAATTCTCATATCTTCAGGGAAAGAAAAATTAAGACTGAGCCAGTCGATGAAAAATCCGAACCAGTATCCATAACGGTAAACAACAGTACTAAAACAGAAATATATAGTGATAATGCTAAGAGGAAACATAAATCCCATGTTGAAAACCCATCACCTCATAAAAAAATTAAAACTTCTAATAGTGGTTCAGATACTGAAAGAAAAGAAAAGAAAAGGGATCTTAGTTCTTGTGATATCAAAGTTGAAAATAACAAAGTAAAAGAGTGTCGTGAGAAATCTGATCAAAAGAAGGTAGACCAAAAACATAGTGGTTCCAAGGAGTCAGAACAACATATAAAAGATAAAATCAAAGTGGAGTCCCCCGAAACTAATGTCAAAACCAAAGAAGTTTCTAGTAATATTGAAAATCAAGATATTCCAAATAAAGATAAAAGCAAAGCTGATAGTGGTACTATAAACTGTGAATCATTATCGCCTAAAGATAAACATTCACATAGTTCTCGTAACACTTATCAGAGTTCTTCACATAAAGAAAAACATAAATCTGATTCTAACCATTCCAGTCATGATTCTCACCTAAAAGACAAAAATAGTTCAGATTCTCATCATCGAAAAGATTCTAGGAAGCAGGAGCATAGGAAGGATGATATTAGGCCTGATCATAAACACCAAAAAAGTTCTTCAAAAAAAGATGGAAGGGATAAATATCATACAGATTTCCCCAAAACTAAAGTTAATATTATGGATGAAATACTTGCTAGTATGGACAACTGACATTATATATTTAAATAATGTCCTCAACAGAGTGGCATTAAAAACTTGTACCTGCATAATTATTTAGGACTTATTTTATTTTAATTTTGTGTGATTTTATGTTATTATAAACCATTTCAACATGTGATAAATATAGTATCTTTTTGTTAATTTAATTTTGTTTAAAATTTATTCTTGTACAAAGATATATGTTCAGTTGACAAGTATAATAATAAATCATGTAAATATATTAAATATGTAGAATTTAGTGAAGGGAAGTTGTAATCTTGTACTAAAACACTGTTCAACAAGTTTCTTATGAATGAACTGCTATTTTTATATTTTAGAGGATACTGAAAAAGAAATGACGCTAAAAAGATGCCATTACCCAGAGATTTTTAACAAATATACAGAAATAAAATATTGAAAATTCTCAATTTTATAAAAAGAACATTTGAATTTCGTCATTTGGCATTTAAACTAACTCTTATAAAGCTTAAATTTAAGATTTCAACTCTAAAAAAATTGTTTCTTTATATGTTTTCGAAAAATTAAAAAAAAATGTATGATACTCATAAGAATATTTCTATCATGAAAGTTTTTATTTCAAGTCCTGAAATCTAAAAGGACCACCATATATATAAAAGCAGTAAATTAATTGAAATTTGTTGAATAGTGTAAGTAGTGTAAATGAATGAACTAAACAATTTTATATGTGTAAATAAGTTTCCTCTTCTCCCTTCTCTTTTTAAGAAAACTATCATCAAAAAGAAAGAAAAAAATTAAACTTATATTTTACTATGAAGTGATAAGAAGTATCTTAATATTGTAGGACTAGTGCATCATGATACTTCATATTTAAGCCATACTAGAATTACTTTATATATAGATATTTTACATGTTTTTTGATAAGGTTGTTTGTAGAATCTATTTTTGTATATATAGACATTCATGAAATTTCCACTTTATTTTTTACGTCAAATGTAGTACAAAATTTATTAGCAATATAATGTATAAAATTTGTAAATTGTTACTAAAATATGGTCTTAGTATTTATTTTGTGAATATAAGTTTTTCTTTATTTCTTTTATTAGAGTTTTTTTTATATATATTATTATTTTTTGTGCATAGAAAGAAGAATAAAAACACTTATATGGGAGGAACTACTTTATTAGATAATAAAAACGTATTTATTATTTGCTGTTAGAATATTTTTGTATTAGCATTATTGATCATGTTGATTGAATGTAATTTACTGTAATTTATTCTCTTTCATCCTTTTGTAATATTCTGTGAAGTACTAATTGCTAATGTGCAATCTAATGTTATAATTTATTTTGAAATATCTACTTATTGAATGCAATTAAGTCAGTCATTGATAATCAGCCATCTCTTGGATTTATTTTGTTTTTATACACAAAGTAATTTTGTTGAAATTGTAAGACTGTTTATTTATTTTTTCTCCAATATGAAATATACAAATACAGTAGAACTATCTAATCCAATTTTTGCTTGTCTGAATGGCACTTCTCTGAGCGTTATATTTGTGGACAACTCGACATTAATGTTTATTGTTTTGTTTGTTTATTTTTTTTTTATGTCCATTTTATGATACTAAGGCTAATTGGGACGGGTTATCTACAAGTTACCACCCTTTTCTAGCCAGGGTGGGCCCAAGGAGTTTATTTAATGAGTCCGTCTCTAAATAAATGTCTACTGCCCAGGGCGGGAATCAAACCCGCCACTCTAGGTTTACCACACAAGATTAAGACCAACGCCTTAATTC
Source organism: Riptortus pedestris (assembly GCA_019009955.1). Classification (NCBI taxonomy): domain Eukaryota; kingdom Metazoa; phylum Arthropoda; class Insecta; order Hemiptera; family Alydidae; genus Riptortus; species Riptortus pedestris. Next base: position 48,188,678 of record CM032233.1, on the reverse strand, counting down.
GCACGGTCAACCTGAGCCCCTCAACATTAATGTTGGGGGTAATTTCAATAATTTGATCTTCCATTTAAATAGCAAATACCAAATACATTTTTATCTAATGGGCTGTTTGGAAGGTTTCTGCTGATTTTCAGGGAAAATGAAGGAAAATATAGAGATCATTACTGGTCAAGTTTAATCTACAATATAATTAGCATTTTTTTTTTTTTTTATAACCAGTTCCCATCTTTTAGGAAGTTTCATAATTCCATTTTCACAAAAAACTGATCCGGGTGCTTATTATATTTCAGTCCTCTAGCAAATTAAAATTCTCACCATTAACCCTCCAACCACGGGCGACGTGGAAATAGTGTTTTGCTTATTTGGTTTATTTTTGCGAGCCACACTATATCCGCGCCCTTTTTCCAAATCCCCATGGTAAATGTCTTGACGGTATATAAACGTTTCCCGCTGACTACATTCAAACAAATTACGTGCGATGTGGATATAGCGTGGCCCGCAAAAATTAACCAAATAAGCAGAACGCTATTTCCACGTCGCCCGCGGTTGGAGGGTTAAGGCAATTTTGGAAGAAACGAAACAAATGGTAGTCCAAGGGGGCTAAGTCTGCTGGGGTATATGGAGGGTGAGGTAAAACTTACCAGTTATAGTCCAATTGTTATTTCCAATATGTGGCCAAAGATGTGTGTCTCTCCAATTTGCCAACTCCGGCCAGTAATGGTCAATTGTTTACTATAACCTGTCTTACTATTTAGCATTTACTAGAGTTTATTTTTTCTTTGTTAGGCAGTAGGTGATAGAACACAACATCCTTCCAATCCTAGCTTTAACAGAGCAAACATTTTTGGGCATGGATGATATTAGCCTTTGAAGTGGTTGGTGGTGGCTCACTGTTGACCCCATGATCTTATTTGCTTGTCATTATTCTTAACAATCTATTTTGTGCCCCCGGTTACGAAATGTTTCAAAAATGGATCATTTTCATAGCCTTTGAGCAATAAATCACATCAGGATATATGGTCCATTGAATCCCCCCCCCCATTTCTCAAATAGAAAAGCAACTAACGAAGACAAGTTAATCACAGGTGTTCATGGACCTTCAAACTCGACACTTATAGCCTCTCTCCTATTTCCTGAGTGGTAATCTGGTGGTTTTCAGGAATAAGCTCTTTCATACAGTCATCGATGCCTGCATTGTCCTCCTTGAGCGTTTGTGATCTTCACAACCCCATTCTCACTCACTGCCTGAATTTCACAAACCACTCCACACTGTCCGTCCACTTTCTTGTCCCCATATACAGCCTATATTTTGTTGCGGCTTGAGCTGCATTCTTCCATTTATAGAAATAAAAAAGCATCATGTGACGAAAATTAACTCTCTTATTCTCTAAACAATTGACCACAAATTGTGATAGCAGTGACTTACAGCAGACCAAGTGTAGCCTTGCAGAAATCGACAGAATTTTTCCAAAAAGTCCAATAATATTTCTTATTTCAGTTATTTGACTGATAGCCTGAATCGTTTGATAATTCAAAACAATTGTCTCTTTTGATATAAATAACACGTCACACCTGGTTTGCATTCCAGATTTTTTTTTTTGGAAGCAGCATGGTACTCTAGTAATTACAAAACATAAATGTACATACACATTTTCTACTTTCCCTCCTTCAAAATTGTCTGCAGTTTTTATATGTCTCCAAATAGAAACAGTTAGCCAGGGTGTGTACACTCATATACATACACACACACACACACACACACACATATATATATATATTTATATTTATATATAATGGAGGGATATAATAAATTATTTTTTGATTGTTATTTTGATACTGTTTAAATACATGCTAGTCCATGAAGTGCACTAATATTCAGACATTTTTTATTTATTTTAACATCATTATTTATTTTGAGCCAAGTTCTCACCTATATTTTTTGTTTTCAAAATATGTATTGTAAGTAGACCCTAGTATAATCTTTTTATTTTTTAAAAACTTATGATTATTCTTATAAAAAATTAGAGAAAAACAAAAACATTTCCCTATAAAAGTTTTACACGTTTTTGAGGTTGCTGAATGTCATGGACCAACCCATTTGTATGAATTCCAAGTTTTGGGTTATTCACAGTTTTTTTTTTTTTTTCATTCAGAAAAAATACAATACAGTTATGTTTAATTACTATGCGTTGCACCCCCCTCCCCCACATTTCAAATATTTTTCTGTCATGTAATTCTTTTCATTGAGTTGTCTATAACTGTTATTTAAAACTTATTTATATTTATATTATATTTATACTTATAAATGTCTTAGACTTCCACACTAGGTTTTTTCTACTATATGGGATATGATGCCTTGGCTTCTGGCTCATTATCATGATCGGATTTTCAGAGCTTCTACAAACTCCTGCTTCAGGCATTAATAAAAAGTCCGTCACACAGGGGCTGCGTAAACTAAGCAGATTTCCCACGAGAAGTTTTACAATAGAGAAATCTGCCTAATAACAACTGTAGTAGTAAGAAACCTCTAAACCTAAAACATTATTTAGGGCATAATAACCCAGTAGTTTCTAGCCCCAAAAAACAGTTAACCTAACCTCTAAGCCTATTCACGAGGGACGAATAGTTATAGAAACGGCCGCCAGAGCTCTCGGCGGAAAGTCCGAACATAGCCTACTGGTGACCACACGCAGAATACAAATGCAAATATCTCGGTTAATATTCAAGATAGAGAATAAATGTATATAACAATATTTATAGTAAATTTAATTTGCAATAAGATTTATTCTATACAATTTTTCGATCCGACGCATAATAACGGAGATATTCAATTCAATTTCAAAAAAACCCCCCTCCCACTGGTCCGATTTCAGCCATTAACGAACTTGATCTTCCTTTTTACATAAAACGATTAAATTCCGAGTTTGGTAAAGATCAAACAAAAATTGCGACCGCTAGAGCGTTAACAGACAAATATATATATATATATATATATATAATTTTGAACGAACCTCATTTTCGTCATCTCCTGGGTAGGATCGATGGACATTTGAAGAAGTTTTTCGAAACTCGCATTATGAGTACGACCTCAATAGCTGATTTCCCTTAAGGGAAATCTGTTAAAATGTGGTCAAAGTTAAAGTATAAATGGAGATGATAGGAGCATTCTGGCAGTTTCATAGAACTATAGTAATGTTCTGAGCCAATGAGAACACTGATGTCGACAAAACTAGGTTATATAAGCTGCCTAGTTCTGGAAAAAAAAGCCTGTACCCACAGTCCTTAAAAAGTATTGGTTTTTATAAATGCCTGAATAAGGAGTTCATGAAAACCCTGAATATCTGCAACCATTTTTTATAATTCAAAAGCTGCTGGAGCAGAAAGCCAATAGTATTGCATCCTAATTAGTATGTAATACCTATAATTATTAAGATCCTCTTTTATTTTTCAAAAACTAGAAAGTAAAATGAAAACAATGAGACTAGACTTGAAATCATCCACTGGAAAAACACAATTTTTTTTTGACATTTAAAAAAATGACATATTTTATCCAAAATTAGGAGATCTTGGCTGAGAAGCATTACAATTGTGGCAGTGGCCTGTGGACCTTATTGTCTTTAAATTTGTTATGTTCCTTTCTCTTTGTTAAAAATACTTCTCTGATCTTCAAAACTAGCATGAAACAGACTTTTGTTCAAAACATAAGCAGTGTTCTTTGACATATTTTTACTAGGTATATTTTGTTCTAATAATTTCAAAAGCTTAAATATTTTGTAAAATGTTTTCTACTATGGATCTTCATGTGAGATATATGTAGAAATGTTTGATGTGACGTCAATGAATGTTCTATGTTCTAGAGCCGTAATTTATATTTGAATGATAACATACTTGATGTTTAACCATTTCATGTAAAACTAAAGGCTCTGTTCATTAATAACCTAAATCAGACTAGAAGGAGTGGGGGTCCAGAGTAGAAATAAATAACAAAATCATTTATATATCTGTTATTTTGCAATGGATTGAAAAATATTATATAAAAAAATTGGTTAAAATAATAATGTACTACAGATGTTGTTCTACCACATTTTTCACCAACTAATATTTTTATTTTCAACCCCCTCTTCTAATGTTATATTGAATGAAGTTGTTTGGATATGCCTATTTTGGAAGAAGTAGAGAATAAATAGCCTGTGGGTCATTTCCTTAGCTTATCCCTTGTTTTTTGGATTTTTATTTCTCTCTTTTCTTTGGAGTTTAGGTAGATATCTGGAATGTTTCTACGTTTTGGAAAAGTTCCCTTGTTGATTAAGTAATATTTATGTATTACAGTGGTATATGCAGGTTTTTATGTAGGTAGCATAATCTTATTGGACAGAAGGGGAGGGGGTGGTTATTGCCCTTCAGTGAAAATTGTGTAAATATTGGTCTCTAGTATTTAGAAGTGAGATTTTCATGAATAAAATCAACTATTCTTTTTTAAAAGAAAAAAATTCAACTTAATTCACTGTGGTTTCTTGTTGTTTCCTTCCACTGAAAACTTAAAGTATATTTCAGTAATCGCCAGAGTCCTGGGCTTCTCTATTATATTCACAATTGCTATTAATGCTCACTCTCAACATATATATGTCTGTATATATACTCATACATACATATACACACGCATACATATAAACATCTTAATCACGCATAGAGATTGTATATGTACTTATCTAGGTGTGAAATTTTTTTTTTGTTTTTCATCTTGGGCCACTTAGTTACACATTGTTGTAACTTAGTTACTCAGTTATTTAAGGCACTTTGCCTTTGAGATCCAATAAATAAATGCATGCAATTTTGTTGTTTTATATTTTTTTTATTTATTGAGATTATTCACTCTGCTACATTACTTATAAGAGATCAAGATTTTTTTTTAATTTATGTTTGACAAATTTTACATACTACCATCTTTGTTGTTTTATCATGCGCATTTATTTTTGTACTATACCCTTGCTTCAATATTTTTCTCCCAACAGTTTCAACCACTTTTGCTGTCGTAATTAGATTTACTACAAATAATAACAAAAATGTATTAATCATAGATTTTATCTAAATACTATTTAAATCATAACCCTGTAAATTGTATTAACTCAAACATGCATTCTTAAGTAAATCATTTATACTTTATCTTTATAAAATCAAAAAACAATTAATGATATGAACTAATACAGCCCATGATAAAAACAGATAAAACTGGGGGAGGGGTGTATATATATATTAACTCCTTGCCTAGCAAGTCATATTGACTACATGAGAATTCAGGCTCAGCTTGGATTGGAATAGAAATAAGAGGAAGAAATATGAGCCTAAAATGCCCTTCAAATAAGGGGGTGGGGTAATTTTTAAAGGGATCCAGTACTCTTTATAACATTCATATGGCAACCTTTTCCTCACAGTGCACGAGGGGTAATTTATGATCATTGTCCTCTTGACCCCAGCCTTATAAAAATTGTAATCTATACGGGATTCCTTAGCCAATTCAGATGATAACATTGTGTTTCTAAACTCCTAAATGTCATTTTGTTTGCCTAGCTTTTCAATATTACATAGATCTTAATGTATCCATCCTTTAAGATTTTTTTTGAATGTCTTGTTCGTTATGCCTTTTTCATTCCTGGTCTCATTGATACATAGCGTTATTGGTCATTGTTTAAATAGCAGTTATGTAGCTATTGATAAAGATGATGTAGGTCTTTAACTACATCTATGACAGATATTGTAGTAAATTCTTAATATTAAAATTGATGTCAAAAAGCATTTCTCACCCTATTCCCTTAACTACAGAATTGATCTTTACCTTCTATGAAATCTCAGTAAAAATGCTTTATTATATAAAGCATCAATTTCATTAATCAATCTAGAAAATATTAAACGAAAACTATAAATTGTTCCAATAAAAGTGACTCAGTAAACATAGAAAACTCAGCAAAAGTTGTTGAGACTGAAAAAAAAAAAAATATATATATATATATATATATATATATATATATATATATATAATATATTCAGCCTCAAAAATTTATATATATAATTCATATTTCAAATTATAATTCATGGTTTTATGACTTCGAATTGCACTACTGTTTTAAGAGGCCATTAAAATTAGAAAGTAGTTCATTTTTTTTTTTTTTTTTCAACAAAAACTTTGAAACCCTTTAATCACAAGCCTTGTCCTATATATTTTTAAAACCTATTAATTCTTTGATTACAACCACTGAAAAATTCAAGCTTTTGAAATTTAGATTTTCTGGTGTTATTAGCTTCTTCAAGGGCATTCCATATCTAATGCTAGACTCAGGTTAAACCTACCTAACTATATCCATACCACTTTTTTTCATGTTCATTTGTATTTTCATTATTTTCTTTGTATAATAAAGTATTGTAGAATTCATAAATTTGATCTTCTGCACTGCAATAAACATTAAGCCATCTTCTACTAAACCAGTCTTCATGCCTCTTATTTATTTTGTTGTTTCAAGATTAACATGATATATTAGGAGATTTCTCTTAAGGGAAATCAGCTATTGAGGTCGTACTCATGAAACGATTTTCGAAATTTTTCTTCAAATGTCCATCGATCCTACCTAGGATGATAACAAAAATGAGGTCCGTTCAAAACTATATATATGTTAACGCTCTAGCAGTCGCAATTTTTGTTTGATAGTTACCATACTCGATATTTAAACGTTTTTATGTAAAACTAAAGATCAAGTTTTTTAATAGCTGAAATGTGACCAGTTGAGGAGAGATTTAGGAAATTCTTAATATCATTTATTATGCGCTGGATTGATAAATTGTATAGAACCAATCTTATAGCAAATGTAATGTTCTATAAATGTTTTTATGTATGTGGTTTCAATTTCTTGATTATTATCTTAAATATTTGCATGTTTTAGTTTTCAGCCTTCAGTAAAACCCCTCTCCTACTCATGTCATATTAACAATAAGCTGTTATATTATGAAGCACTTTATTTGAAGCCTAAATACCAAATATTGAATTTTTACTTTTACGTTTTATGATAAATGCAAATACGTTACGCACGTGGGAAATCTGCTTAGTTAACGCACCCCCTGCGTGACAGACTTTTTCTTTATTGTGTAATTAGTGGCTGTATTGACAAATAGAAAAAAACTTATCCAATATACTAAAATGTGCTAATTCATCAGACTTTTTTTTTTATTAGTTGAAACTATATTCTTTAAACACTAAACTTACCTTTTCGTATTAATTTACTCCAATGCTTAATTAAAATATCTTTAAATACCAGTAGGATGTATATGGGTGGAAAAAGTATAATGTACAATCTAATAATGTACTTTTGGCTGTGTTTTGAATTAGATACTTGCCCATCTTATTGGCATCCGCCATCCGTTTCATACATATTTCTTAAAGAATAATTATTATTCAGCTCCTTGTAAAAAGATTAATTATCTTAGTCAATTAAGTATTCAATGTGATTTTTACATGTGGTTAGGCTTGTTTTATTCTTCTTATTATGCCATTTATTTTATTTTAAACCAAGGAATTACAATGAGAGTTTTCTTGTTTATTTTCTTACTAGTGAAGATTGTAATTTATTTTTGACTTAGCATTAAATATTCTTACACAGAGCTGTGTTAAAATGTGTATATTATAATCCTATGAGGATACGTTATTTGTACAAACACTATTATTAGATTGCCTAAAGAAAACATAATTTTTTATATGATAGTTATATTTACTGTGTTTAGAATTTTAATTTTTATAGTTGAATCCTAGTTCAAAAACCAATTTGTAAGTAATCCCTATAGTGGTTTATTGGTTTCATTTATTATTTTTCCTGATTTATTCCTCGTACACCAAACAGAAGTACTATGATTTAAAATCTAGTTATCTCTTTTTAGAAGTGTGTTTAATTTGAAAAAGATAATCAACCAAATTCATTACAGTTCTAATTTACACAATTTGTTGTAAATTTTCAAATAACAAACTGAAGAACAATATGATAAATATGTTGTATATATTATATATAGCATTGTGTAGATAGGGTGCTGTAATTGATTTTTTAAAAAAAATATAATCAAATGTCTGCAAGTGCCTAAGATAAATATTTAGCAGGACGTCCTCAACTTGGATTCCCCACCCTTCCCATATTACTAATGTGATAATCTTTGACATCACTCAATAATATTCTGTTCATATAGTATTTTAATAAAGTTATGAGCAAGGACTGATTGGTATAACTTGTTAATTATGAATCTAATACTCAGGGACCTCTGAAATGTGTAGATATTTGTAATACATATTTCTTTCATTACTGTTACAGAAGTTTAGTATTTGTAAATGTTATATCCATGCTTTCTTTTGCCAGAAATAAAGATTTTTTTTTAAAAAATAAAATTTTGAATTAGTTATTAAAACTATATTTAGGAGAAGAATTAGTGCTGAATGTACAAATTACAAAAAATCCAAAACATTTAAGTTAATTACTGCATAGATTTAACATTAATATATATATATATATTTTTTTCATGACTGTAACCTTTCCCTTTTAATAGGAATACACTATTCTTGTCTAATTCTAATACTTTCTTTCTATAATGTTTGTTAGTGCACTTTCTTTTGTTGAATTGCTGTGTGTATATTTTATTAAAACTTGTTTTATAATAAAAGTTGTTCCTTTATATTTTCCTTTGTGATGTGGTTTACATAATTTTCTTTTTATCAAATTTGATTTCTCTGCTAAACCTTAAATGAGTAGAAAATGTATTGGTTTCTCAGAGTATAAAATTAAATCTTTCTCCTGGCATATGTTTGCTTGTTATAACATTAAATCAGTTATGGGGGGCCTCCTACTATAGCAGCTGTCTACATCTGTTTGTAATCTTAAAACCATTGGTAATAATTAGAAATTGACATTTTAATTGAAACTCAAGTAAATATCTTATCCTTACCCAATCATATTAAAATGTTCACAGTGTGTATAATGAGCTATTTGATCAATGGAATTGTTTTCTTTACCGAATAAGAAATATCAAAGAGGCTGGTAAAGTAAAATATCATTAATTTCTTGACACATAAGCGGTGTCTCAAAAGTGTTATAGCTGGGAAGACCATTTTTATTTATTAAAAGGTTTATGCTACAGATAAAATACATAAAAAATTAATCTTCCCAGATGCTGAATTACTAAGGGTAAATTGAAATGTTGATTTCTAAAGGATTATTTAAACAAGTCCTAAAGCTAACAAAGTTAACTATTTGAACTTGAACTTCAAGCAGCTAATTGCAAGGAAAACCAAACATCTGTGCCTACCTTTTAGTTGAGTGATAAGCAGCTAGCCTGATTATACATTCTAGCCCATATATATATATATATGTGTGTGTGTGTGTGTGTGTAATGTAGGTTTTAAATGATCTTGTTTCAAAATTATTGGTCCATCCTGAGAGTGCCAACACCTGCTCTTTTAATGAAAACCCTTGTCTAGTAAGGAACATCAATTCCACTTGACATTATATCAACCATTTTTTTTTTATGGACAACCTTAATCAATTTTTTAACTTTTTTACAATTCTAACTGGATGTCAACTAAAGATGTGATTTCCAAAAGTTGATAGAACTCTCAAAGGCAGTTTACCTATGGCAGTTCACAAATTTTTCGCACAAGGTCAGCCAATACTTAATACATTTTTACACAATAAATAAGAGATTCATTGGCTGGATCTAGCATTACAGATGTGCTGCAAAAGAGTGTTTGATAAAGTAGCACAGCTGTAACTAGGCGTTTTGCTAAAAGTCCCATACAGAGATGAATTTGAGATTGGAAATATGCTAGTCGTAGTGAGATAAAAAGGTTTGGGGTTTTACAACATTAGAAAATAGTGGACAACTTCGGTCAGTTTTTGTTCTATTAACACTAAGAGGAGCAAATCATCCGTCTCTCTATAAAATAACCCCTTTGCCGGTGTGTATTTCTATAGCAGGTGGGAGCCTTAATTAAAATTAGCCTGTAATCATAGAGAGTTCAGATTAGGAGACTAATTAATTTACTAACTATGGAATTCAAATTAGGGAAACAGATTGGCTGGTGTATTAAATCTTGCAAATACAGGTCTTTCTTACCTACCTTCTTCCAATGAAAACTAAAAATATCTTGAAGGGTATGTGTACCATCCTCAGATGAGCCAGGGTACAATACTTTGAAAATTTGTCCAATATGCAATATTTTCTTCCAGGTTTCAACATAAAATAATTACTTTGAGATATGTGACTTAGAACAAATATTTCCTATAAGCAAAATAACTAATTTTTGTTTGTACATTTCACACATATTCCCAAATATTTCTTAGCAATTTTATAAATAACAAAAATTGAGATTTTTCATATGCTATCACATAAAAATGACATCAGCTCATATTCTGATATCTATTTCTTCCTTAGTAAGAACCCCTATGTGGCTTGAAATTAAAGGTGGGCATGAAATGTTAAGTGATATATTATGTTAAAATGCATGAGGAGAAGTGGGGATTTCCTGAAGGCTGAAAATATAAATTACTTCATGAATATTAGAGTTAAAGAAAAATTAATAGACCAAAAATTGAAGTGAATTACTTTATCAACATGATTGGTTTGCTGCATTTTTCTATTCCCCGTATAATAATGGATTCATTTTATATTTTACCCCTGCTCTATTCTCCCACTCCTTTTGGTTCAATTTTTAACAAACTTGAACTTCATTTTTATAGAAAATCAATATCAAATTTTGTAATGATCAAACAAAGAATTGTGGGTATGAGAGCTTTCACTGACAAATGTATATAAATTTTAACAGACCTCATTTTAGTGATCTGATAAGTAGGATTGATAGCATTTGAAAACATTTTTCAAATACGGTGCCATGATTACAATCTCCACCTCTTGGGAAATCTGGTAAAAGAAAAACTATTGTAGTGACACTGTCATCCATTGACATGCATTATTAGAGAAGTTGGTAGTCCTTGACAGAAACAAGATGCTCATCAGAATTTCAATAATTCCATCAGGTAACAAACAGGAGAAAGTGTTTCTAGCAACTTGTAGCTTTTATTTCAATAGCAATATGCCAAAAGCTGATAATTGTCAAGGGTTTTAACTATTGAATACTAGTTAATATTTTCCAAGAGCAGGTAACAATTGTTTTCAGTAACATTTTATACCAACTGGATTATTCATTGTTTATAGATTCCAAGAAAAATGGTTTACCATCAGAATGTAAGGATTGCATTAACATTATTAATATCCCTAAATAATTTGATAAATTATGTTCAGTAATATTAAAGTATGAGATGCTGACTGGAAGTTAAAAGTAGAAATTTTGAATTTCATGCTATGGAATAACTTTTTAATAGTAAATTAGCATATTTTAAACAAAATTTATTATAAACATTTTTTTTTTCAATAAACCTAATAGTACCTAGGCTATTGATGAATTTATGTTTTGACTTCTAATAATGATTGGAAAATAAAAAATAATGTATTTTACCCAAGGCCATTCTTATGTACAAATATTAGCAAATGTGTCTATAATTCTGTTCAATCATACTCTTATAATACCAGTAAAATAGACTGTGTGACAAATTCAAATTGTTAAATCCTAAACAGCTGTTCAGTGCCGAAGGCGCAAAGTGTTATTTAAATTTCTCAATACGTAAAGCTAATAGTAACAAATATATAGATGGTCATATTTAAAATAAACCTCCATTTCTACCCGATTATCTTATATTCTATGTTGTTTCTTGGAATTGACATTCAAAATAATAAAAAACCATTTTAAAAGTCTTTCACAACATTTTTAACCACTTGTGTACTTAGGGGGGAATTACACGGATTAAATAAGAAAACAGTTATTTTTAGAGGACTTTGTTGGTTATAGTGTGCATTATATTTAAAATGAAATAAATAGAGGATCTATGACAGAGAAAATGATTACCCTCATTTGTAGGATCCAGAACTGTTTGCTGTAGGAGAGTTTACAAAAGTGAATAGGGGTAGTGTAAAGGAGGTGGATATTTACTTTCAGTGTGAACTTACTCTGGATTATATATGAAACAGGCAGAAAACAAGCCAGAGTCAGTGTATAGAACAATGCTATGTCAGTGTATGAATAACACTAGTGGATTAGAGTAAATAGGGAGACAGGAAAAGATACACTTTGAGGATGCTTAAAAATACTGAAAAAAGAAGTGGCTGACACAGGAATGGAGATGGTTGGAACTGACTCAGACAGTAATATGCATACCTGAAAGAGATACTAAAATAGAGATAGATAGTAATGCAGTAATGAATCAAAAATCAATTATAGACCATTAAATAGGATACAGATTGAGCAAAAAATAGGGACATACACACTCAAACAAGATTCCAATTTTGCTTGATCTTAGAATTACCTGAAATGAGAAATTAATATCAATTAATTTCATTTAATTCACGGAATATAAATAGAATTCTAGACATATGTAAAAGTTTGATATATTATTGGATTGAGGGGGAAATGAAAAAAAAGAGAATCAATAAATAAATGAAATTAATATTTAAAATTCTAATGAGGAGGTAATTATTAAAACTATGAAGACAGCTGACGGAGTAGACAGTGCAATTTTCTTGGTGATTTGTTCCTTGAAAGAGGACTGAAAGATGAGCTTATCAAGAAATTTTTTATGGAGATTGGTACAATGGGACCATAGTATAATCTATGAAGCAGTTGAAATTACTTTTGCATTTTATACAAGAGTAAAATAATGTTGGTTATTGTGTTAAGACCAAAAGTTTATGGTAAACCACTTACAATATTCCATTAAACTTTAGTTTGACAACAGCTATATGTAGCAGTGCAACATTAGTGAGTAGTCCTCTTGCAAGAAAGATGACAGCATCTGAAGAGATGACAATGGGCCACAAATGTGTAGTGCACTTTACTGAATAAAGCTTAAAAATATTTTTGTTCTCTTTTATTTTATTCAATGCTACATCTGATAAAAGTTCTGAATATATTTACAGATTTTATAGTCATATACTTTAATATTACCTTGATTTGTATAACCCATTTTGTTACGGTTAAATCATTTACCCAGACCTCTTAGATTGTGAAGCAAAATAATACAATTAAAACTGTTTGGCTTACTTTCAACATCCAGTAACTAAACTTTTTTTGTCGATAATTTTAAAGCGAAGTTGAGTTCTAGAGGCTCTCTATGGCTGTATAGAGAGTGGTGGAAGGATTTCATGACTGTTTTTATATCTTTTAAGAAAATATGGTTTCTTGGCCTATCTAGAACCAAGTTCTACTCATTTCCAATAGTTCAGAGTTACTTTATATAAAGAGGTGTAAAGTGGCCAGAAAAGTAAAATGGTTTTGAATTTCCAATGCCCAGTTAAAAGACAGAATTATACTTTGTTAGTTCAAAAAATGGAAAAAGAAGTATTTAGGTAGACAATTATTGGGGATGTCTAGATGACACCAAATAATCATCTCTTGGACTACTTAATATTTGGAGTGTGAGTCTAGGAAATCTGTATTAATAGGTAAATGCATAATAAGCTCTATCAATAGGTTAATGCAATAAATTGTTAATTAATATCATCTGAGCTTTTTCTACCTCTCAAGTACATCAGGAAACTCATTCTTCAGAAGTATATAGTTATATGCTTTCTTAAGCAGGCTTGCAAAAATTAAGCTTTGATTTCCACCCCCCTCCCCACAAGCAGATAAAACAGCTGAATTGGGCATCAGAACACAATGCTTACTAGTCCGGAATAAATTATCTAGATGAATAAAATAGAACTCCCATGCATTTGAAAGTTTTGTACAAGAAGAGAAATATTTTCTACATTGCCAGGATGTTTACCCTTCTGCCTCCAACCCTACCTTCCCTTTAATATAGCTTTGCTTGCAAGTGTTAACAGTGAAAATAGTAATACTTTCTCAAATTGCAAAATGTTTTAGAGTATTTTCCCGAACATTTGGATAAATATTATCTAATCAACAAAGAAGATAGTTGGAGGACTACTATGAGATCATTCTCTAAACCCAAGCATTTGAAGAAGTCACATACATTGCCCACAAATGTGGTAAATAGCAGAGTACTGAGGACATCTCCCTGCCTGACTTATCTAACCATCATCAAGATGTTAAAAGAGCTAATCAATAATCAGGTCATCTATCCCATAATGGTTAAGAATAAAGTATACTCAATTACTAGATAGGAGCAATGCTTTGACATGTTCACTTTCTGGTTTAAAATATAAAGAGCCTATCATTCTGGGATATTCATACTGCAGTCATAAATAGAGAAAGAGCCATATTCGAAAATAAAGGTTAGTTTTTATAAGCAATTTTAAAAGTGCTCTTTTAATAAAAATTACTATCCCTCCACTCTTTACAACTTTCTTTTAGAAGCATAAACTGAATATCTCTCTAGCATTCACATTAAGGGCCTATAAATGTATTATCAAACCTGTAGTAATTTATGGGTGTCAGATATAGGCAGATATTATAAGAATTGCTGAAGCAAAGAGTAGCAGGTTGTAGCAAAAAATTCTAGGGCTCAAACAGGTTAATGACTTAATACTGTGAAGGGAAATTACAAGAGGACAGTAACCAAAAACAAGATAGTCAATTTCAAACATAAGGAAGGTAATAAGGGATGGGGCATGTGGTAGGCAGTAGCCTTACTGCCTTCCTGTAAAGGCAAAGAATTTGTAGAAGGAAAGAAAACAAAGTAGTATAAAATAGGAAGTGGAGGAAGGCAGGTGATTCCCTTTTACTAGAGTAGAACTACTGGTTGCTCTCCCTCCATACATCAGTATATCGATAATCCTGGATTCAAGGAGATTAATATGACTTACATAAATCATGGTCATTAAATAACGTGAGCAAGAATTTCCTTAACAAGTAAAAGTCTGTAACGCAGGGTCTGCGTAAGCTAAGCAGATTTCCCATGTGCTAGTATAATACACTTGTCACCTCATCTTACCACATATTCTCTATTTATATGTAAGAAAACGATAAGAAGGAGGGGGGCTTTCTGAAGGCAGAATACAAGAAACTACGAATAACTCACTTAATACTTGAGTTACGAAAAAATGCATAGAACAACAGTTGTAGACCATCAATAGCTTAACAAGTTAGTTCTAAAGCATTTTACGATCCAACTTATAAAAACAGAAATATTTTTAATTTTCGTATTCCCCCTTGTTCGAGTAAAGAATGAAAAATCTTAACTGATGAAGTCACCACAACATATTTGAGTGTATCTCATAAATTAAAAGTTCTATGAAAACCATATTTGGTATTTAACATTGGAATGAGGTGGTTCAAGATACAATAGCATATTGTTAACATGACATGAGTAGGAGTAGGGGTTTACTGAAAGCCGAAAACCAAAAAATCTAAATATCTCGGTTAATATTCATGATGCAGAAAAAATGTATAGAGCAACATTTAATTAAATTTGCAATAAGATTGGTTCTATAAATTTTTTTGACAACCAGACATATATATATATATATATATATATATATATATAGTTAGTTTTGAACTGACTTCATTTTCGTCATTTCCTGGGTAGGATCGGTGGACATTTTTTAAGAAATTTTTCAAAAATCTTGTCATGAATGCAAACTCAATAGCTGATTTGAAATGGAGGATGGAAGTTTTTTAAAGTTCAATTATGAAGTAAATACCATTTTAAATATACTTGTAGACTTCCACAGGCCTTGTCATTATTAAAAATAAGGTCGGACACTAGAATAATGGATTGAAGCCAGGAATTGAATCCTTTTAATTGCACAGTTCAAGAAACTTTCAGACAACCAGTCCCAGGATTCAAACTTGTATTTTATAATAATGAATCCAATGTACAAGCACAGAGTTGCACTCCCTCTTCCTTTAACATAAAATATAGTCATATAAAATTAACAAAAGAAGCTCTAATAACAAAATGTGTTTAAACGGAAAAATATATTTGAACATTTAAATTTTTCAGATTATTGAGACTTCACTGTAGTCATCTTCATCTACTACACAAGTCTACTGTATCAATGGATGTTATAAGGAAATGTAGCAGGTTTGAGTTTGACATAGTAAAGGATATTGCCAGAAAATAAAAATGGACCGTCAATTAAAAAAATATTGGTGAAAAAGATATTAGCATAAAGTAAAACTAAACAGGCATCTTAAATATGTAGTATGAATGAAAATAAAAATACTTACTTGATTAAATAAAAACAGTAACTGGGTAAGAAGACAAATACTTCTACCACTATAACATTTGAAACTTTCATAAATCACGGCGGTCGATAGTGAGGCAGTGTAAGCTGCAATACATAATTTCCATTTATAGCAAAATTTATTGGATATTTACTTCTCAGCTAATAAGTAAAATAACAGAGAATATAAAAACTATATATACATATAAACCCCCCTGTATATATCTTAATAAGGTAATGAAATACTGCACTAGGTAACTACTTTAGCATAAAGAATAGATTTAATGTACCAGTCTTATTTTTATTTACTTTTGAGATTTGCTATTATTAATTGATATCAGGGCCAAAAGAAAACAAAATCCCAAATGTTGTTATTTGAAAAGTATCACAGCTTTGTTAAAGAAAAAATAAAATAAACTACAGTGAACAAAAATTTGCCTCTTGAGCCATTACTTTCGTTAATACGAAACGACATATGAGCAAAATAAACAGTAACAAGTGAGCAACCAGTATATAACAATCTGAATATAAATCACAGTTCCTTTATAACATATGACCAGGTGCATTAAAAACAACTGAAATAAAAAAGTATACATGATTATTATCATTGACATATTTGTAAAAAGTTTTTTTTTGTTTTGTTTTTTTATAATAGTATGAAATGCAGTCATTATTTACTAATTACAGACAACACCATTTAGAGGACTCATATTATTAATGTCTTTTGTACCCTGTAACTGAGTGTCCGTAGTGAAAAGTAAAGTATATTTATAATAAAATGTAAGAGAAATTCTTAGTTATGATAAGAACTATTGGCAGTGTTAACAAATATATTAAATAACTTCTAATAAATTTCAAAATAAAAATGAACAATTTACAATATAAAGATTAACAAATGAACAATTGACTAGTATATAAATGATAGATTGAGCTAAGAAAAAAGAAATTGGAAGATAATTAGCATATAATATATAATTCAACAACATTTCAAAAATATTGCTTTTTAAATACAATTCTTAACATTTAAATTACTAAAACTTAGCACCAAATTGATGGAAGTTCTATTTACAAGAAATTGAGTAATATTTTAGAATGATTAATGCACAAGAGGGATTCAGTTTGTGCTTCTCTGTCATTATTTCTACCTAGGCAAAAATATTAACACTAATATGATGGATCGGTACATATTTTGAATAAATGTACATATATTTAATGATATTAAATTTGCCTACAATGTTTATTTATCATGTCACTTTTTGCTGAGTATGAGTTGGAGGTATATTCAGACTTTGAATAACTATAGCTTCTGCCCCTCCCCAAATAAGTGATGAACACTCAAGGCAATATTACCAACATTATTCAACTTTTAAATAACTTCAGGGCAAAACAAATAATCTTGCATAAGCAGTATACAAAATAAATTGTCTATATGGCTGAACACAGTTTCTTTGATCCAGGTTCATTAAAGAAGCTGGACGGTAAGTCTTCTCTTTCAATATAAAAATACATTTCAATTTATACTAATTAAGATGAATAAAAATAAAGTTAAGTAATATATAATATACAAATGTTCAAACTTGTTAATAACTGAAAGACATGCAATAGGCCATTGCAGAATAATAAAATAAAAATAATTTTCAGAAGATAAACATGTTAACTTACTATTTTTCTATTAAGAGAAGTTTCTATAGTTTCTTAAAGTAAATAATTTGTTTAATAACAGAAGAGATTAACCTAGGCAAAATTAAGATTAATACATTAAAACCATATTTATTGATAGAACGTATGACTTGTAATATAATTTAACAACACGAGACAAATAAAACAAGAGTTTACAATAATGCACAAATTGATATCCTTCTCAAATAAGAAGCTTAAACACAATATTGCAATATGACTAAAATGAAAAAAAATAAGTGGGTAGTGCATATTTCTTGAAAAGGAAGCCCATTACTGTCATTCATAACCTGAAAGCTCAGTTCTCCCAATAATAAATTATTACTTGAAACCAGTGTTGGGTAAATTTAATTCAGAATATTAATGACGAATAATGACTAAAACTGAAAATCCATTTAGTACAATAAATAATCAATACCATTCACAGGGATTCAGTCAACTTATGAAAATATTTAATTTTCTTTTGTGCATAAAAATATACTTTAACTAATGAAACAAAAATTATTTGTTTTTATAACATTTCAAACCAAAAAGACTTTTTAGTATCTCTTATTTTTAAATAGATTTCTAATAATTTCTCATTACTTATTTTTCTGACTGTCTATTATACTGTACTTTTGAAAGGACTCACATTATACTGTAACTTTTGAAAGGACTGGCATTTAATTGTGGGATTTTCCACACAATATTACCTAATCACCTGATGCTAAATCATAATAAATAACTAGAAAATTGTTGTGCTTATTAGGAGGTTAATTGTTGATTTATGTTTTCAGGTCAATATGCCAATAAAGCATACATCTGAAATATTGCAAAGAGAAAAAAAAGCTCTGAAAGTTTAACTTTGAGAATTTTTTCTTTTATTATCCTGTGTACGCTACTTAATGTCTTTGTATTATAAGACTGAAATCTATCTTAGGAAAATGTCTTGAGATCAGTTGGTGTTCTACGTTTGGATAAATAATTTTATTTTACCTAGGTAGATTACTCCATTATCACAAAAAGTTGTGTTTAATAAAAGAATTCTTTTCAGAATACATTTGAAGGAAGGAGGTAATTTTATGTTGTATCTACAAACTAGGTCTTGTGAGTTGCATTTTAAATAAGACCATACAACAATAAAGGCATCAGTAAGAGTGGAGAGAATTCCACGTAAAGCCAGAGTACTAGCCTGCATAAAAGAACTAATGATATGTATTAGCCTATACATGCATACAGGCTACAACTTTAATGTATTATCCACTGGCATGGAGGTGGTAAGAATTAAGGCTAGGAGGAAAATATTAGGACTGATAAAAAACAGTTAATAAAGTTGATGTAAATCCCATAGTAAATATGCATTCAAATAATTCCCAACACTGTTTTCTATTATACTTTAAAGAAGTGAATTTTTATCGCTTTTTGAAGTTAAGACCCTCAAAGAACATCATTTTAGAAAGAACGTAATTAATGGGTTTAACATTGAAGTAGTGTTTAATGGAAAACAAATGAAATATACAATGGCACAAATGTACAACAACATAATAAATGCTAAGTTTCACGCACTATATTTAAACTGGGCCTCACAGGCCAATTTGAATAGAGACAAGGGCAACTTTATTCTAACCATGCTCTCAACTTTTATAAACATAAAAATCTGGTAATGTTCTTAAAGAGTTAGAAAAATACTTTCATGTAATTGACCTCCTCTACTCAGCAGTGGACATGGTAACTATACTGTAATACACCTTTTACTCATTTTATATTTGAATGCAAGATGCAATCTTCATTCTCAAAAGAATTTTGAGATAAACCAGAACCTTTACAATTTAATTTATTTTTTGCTTAAATAAAATCAATGGCTACCTAATTAAAGATTATAAGTGAATTTTGTTTTTAACCCGGTACTAGCACTTGAAATATAGTAGAAAGAAAAGTTTTAAATTGTGGAATTTTTTTTTTCTTAAACTGAAATTATGTCAAATGTGAAATGTGTCTTTACCCAATAACGATTATCTCTCTAGTAGCTCAAATGGTTACTATGCAATGTTTGACTAAGGCTAGGTACAGAAAGAAAACTGAAAGGACTATGCATCCTGGAATTACTAAACATTTTGCAATATGTGCTATGACAATGCACATATAAGTAAAATGAAATAAATATAGTCTCGGGTATTGATTGTTACAGTCCTGCATTAATTTATAACGAACATAAGATAAGTTCTGCTGAAAAATTATTGATTTTTTCACATACCCTCGTAAATTAAAAAAAAAATAATTGAGTTCTTAAAAATAAATAATGAGTTCTTATATCACAAGGCCTTTAGATAATTGTTTCAGTAGTGGGAACCCAGGTGCTTATTCAAACTAAATAATTACACAAGAAAAAAGCAAAACAACAGTTTGAAGTGTAAATATCAGTCAGTGAAAATTAACTCATCAAATTCAGAACAATATGATCACAAGACTTGGGAGCAGTTGAGATTTTTTACTTGGGCCAGGTCATTCTCCTACCTGTTTATCTCCTCTTTATGATACAGGTTAGGTTGAAAATTTAATTTATTTCCAGTTGGTGATTATGTGGATATTTATAATTTGCTTGACAAATAAATGAAACCCAAAGGATTTTCCCCACATATTTTGGTCATATTATTGCATTTTTCAAAGGCAGAGTCATATTAACATAGATAATTTTATGTTAGTACAAAGAGTTTATCTTTAAAAATGCTAATGGTTTTGTTTTTTAAAATAATCACAGTAATTTGTTATTCACATTTATGCTGTATAGTTATTATAACACTGATTTGTTGACAAAAATGCTATACTTTTACAGTACTTGGTTTCCTCACTTAAGTTAAACATAAAGAAAAAATATACATATTTAAAAGTTAAAAACAAAATTAAGAAGAAAAATTAATTAGTGCGTTATTTTACAAGTACAATGCCAAGTCAATAACATTTGCCAGTACTTATAGCAGTCTAATAGTTTTAGCACTTGATAAAAGGAGAAAATGTGTGATGTATAATATATACAAATTGTTTAGGGCCCATTCAAATTCAAATATATTCTACACAGAAAAATTAATAACAATATTTTTGAACTATAGATAGCAGAAAGGAAGAAATCTACAATAAGTGGTTTACTTAATTCAAAATCTTTAAACTAATTATATAGCAACAATTTATATATTATATGTTCCCTGTGAGTACTAATCACCTCTAAACTGAGAATTGAGGTTTTCCCTTTAAATTGTTTTTATATCTCTAAAGTAGTTAAAAATAAAAGGTATTTCATTAGATGACAAACACTTGTTTTTTAAATATTGTATTCCAAAATATAATATTTTCTCTTAAATTAACCCAGTGATGAATAGCCTGTAAGTTTCTTTAGTTCCATAAAATGATTTATTTTTTTTAGTATATTTTTAATAATTGATGGGTTTAAAATATTTTTGTGTTTCTTTCAATTGATGTTTGTACACTTTGAAAATAGAAATATATTTTCTAAACCTGTCAGCCAAACTAATTATACAATTTTCTGACAATCTGAATTAACTGATATATTTATAAACACATGCTATTGGATTTTATACATCATTTTATTTATTTCTAAAAGTTCAATGTAGATAGAGGTCACAGATTTTTGAGATGAGTGACATATCATAATTATCAATCATTCTTTAGGCAGAAAATCAAATAATATAGAATTCAAAGAGGAAAGTAGAAGGTTGGGCTTGATATATGTATATATAAACAGACACTTGTGAAATAATAACTAAAGGTTTTTTTTATAAATGATGGCAATAGAAAATTATTCACATACAAACAAATTAAATATGGGGAGCATGAACAAAACAGGATCTATTAGTTTCACAGCGTAAAAAGGGGTTTTAAAAATACAGTCTATTCATCAAAATTTGGATAGTTTAAATTTGTTTATTGACTAAATAGGATATTAAGCTTCAAAATAACAATTGTGCTATCAAGTGGTCACATACAGGCTTTTTTTTAAATGATCTTACTGTATGTACAATATATTTCAAGGTTGATGTAGCACATTTGAATAAAATCTAAAAGTTGGGGAACAATTAATAAATTCCTTTTTTGTTTACTATCTATAATTCAAAATATATGAAACCATATTCTTATATGTACATAAGCCTTATTAAAGAATGGTACATTTTACTCAACAAATAAAATAATAAACATAACATGAGCATTAATGCAATAGTGACTTGATTTGTAAAAGAACCATCATGTAATAAAGAATATAATTTGAAAATTGGAAAGGGGGAAAAACATGAAGAAAAAAAAATGAATATACTAACATTTTCACAGAATCAGGAACTTCTGTCATCATTTTATAGAGAGAAATGGCTATTTTTGGACCATCAAATATCAAAGTGAATGTTTTTATTATTTTTTTTAATTACCAAACAAAATTGATTGAGACTATCGTTTTTATGATTACTTTAAACATAATTCAAAAAATATATTACTACTGAAGACCAAAAATTTAACTTTAGTCATTTTTCTTATATTTTTTTCATTTTTTAAAAGAAAAACAATAAAAACTAAAGCTTAATCAGGAAATTAAAAAAACAAAAAAACATTAAGTACAATTTTTAACCTAATTAAGGACAGAAAGATGCAGTGGCATACTTCAAATAGTCAAAGAATTAAAAAAATAGTTATATTTTGAGAATTTAAAAAGCAATATTAAGTTTAATATTGTGCTAAAACTAACATTTTTTACAAAGAAACCAATTTAAGAAACACAAAGAGGAACAAATTAAAATGGAAAAAAGAAGAAAAAACAGTCATATCACCTTAACTAATATCTTTTAAATACAAAAATATTTTTAAGCAAGATTCAACTTGCTTTTTAATATGTATTTGGTCATAAATAAACTTTCCTCGCCTATAATGTTCACTAAATATGGCAGTTGTCAAACTGATGTCCTCTGAGCAGATATAAAACCAACTTTTTCAGCAAAGTTTCCAAGTAGTAGTCCTAGGCTACTGGTTTCAGATCCATCCTTTAATTTAAAGCCTACTGTAGAACAGTAACAATTGTAGAAAAGGTTTCTCACAGAATTAAGCCTCTCTCGCCTCCTAAAACAAACCAAATAAACATATAATCATCTAATTGCAAAGATACTATAATAATTATAGTAAACAAATAGATATTATTGCTATTATATAGCTAATAGATATTATTGCTATATATAACTGTTTGCTTTGCACTTGAGTAACAAAACAGGTAGGAATCACAAAAGAAAGCTTTGTTCTTTCACAAATATTTATTCCAAGCAGACAGAGCCGCAGGCAGAGCTCTTCAGTACATTCACCCCAACATCAGTGCCCATTCATAATAGACAACTGACGTGAGCCAAGGATTGTGCCCTTTAAAAGTGCAAATAGATATATATATATTTTTTGTATTTTTAAATTACAAATGCCTGTGACACGGAATATTGAAGTTATTTTTTTTTGTCTCCTCCTATATTTAGTCCCATTAGAGATAACTTTCCATAAATGTAATAGATAATATAAAATCATAAGTATATTGTACCAAAAATACACATATTCCTTTATTTTGTTTAGTAATTGTGAAACTGTGAGAAAAACAAGTTCACCCATGTTTTTGAGACATTTTTTGTTCCATTGTATGTTTCAGTGAAAATCAGGACTTCCTGTACACAGAAACATAACCTGTGGATACAACATGTGATTCAATCAAAACTTTTTTTTTTACTAAGGGTTGTATGCTGTGGAAATCGTTTAATATCATAATTAAGATAACCTATTTAAATAAAACTCTGAGTTCGTTTGAAATCTAAATAAAGTTGGCGAGGATTCATTTTTTCAAGTTTAAGATCATTCTATTACTTCAAATAAAAATTCTTGAGTGTCTCTTTGTCCACCCGTTTGTTGTTTAATCATTTAAAAGCAGTTCAAACAATTTGGATGAAATTCTAAATATGTGATTCATCTACTACAATGTACAACATAAGCTAAGTGAGAATTTAATTTTTCAAACTAGGAATGGGGGTTTAGACTTGGAATTTAAAAACATACGTGTATTTGTCAATATCCATTAATATTAGATTTTTTTAAAAATATAGAGAACAAAATGTGTATATAAAATATTTGTTGTTTAAAAACAATTACCTTAAAATTTTCACATTTTGACTTTTGAATCTGGTCACC
This sequence comes from Riptortus pedestris, assembly GCA_019009955.1. Lineage (NCBI taxonomy): Eukaryota > Metazoa > Arthropoda > Insecta > Hemiptera > Alydidae > Riptortus > Riptortus pedestris. The sequence goes on along the minus strand of CM032233.1, from coordinate 48,164,552 downwards.
GAATAGAATTTATTTTTTTATATTATTATTATTGTTAGTGATCCATAACAGTACCTAAATAGGATTGGCATAACTTTTTGTACAGTTTTTGTAATGTTATTAATTGTGTTGAATGATAATACAATTGCTACATTTTGATGAGAAACAATATATATTTAAACCCAAGAATGAGTTACAGCAATTCTAAAAATAAATCCATCAATATTTGATACTTCAAACTTTATTGGTATGACTTTTTATAAAGGACATTTGTAGTATTTGATTAAAATTGAAATATCATTTACTGCTTGGCATGAGAAAATATGAAGAGGATTATTTGATTCTTTGTACTTAAATAAAATAAGAAGATTATTTAGTGCTTAAGTTATGCAATCATTACATTTCCATATGAAATCATTTCTATTTTAAACCATCAATGACAGGTAACATAACTAGTATAAGAAATAAAATTATACTCAATAATTAACAATAATCCATTGATTATTCTTTTCTATAAATTAATTATTTTTTAAATCAATAAATTAAAGGGAGAAACAGATCATTTTTTAAAATAAAACATTGTATTGTAGGGGATTTAATGCAACACAACATTATAAGAAAGGAATTTCAGTAAAATAACTTAGTTTAGGTGAACATTCTTTTAGTGAGTCATTTAGAGTTAGGGAATAGATTCAAAACTACAATTTGTATAATACTTACTGTAAAGCAATATCTGGAGCATTATTATAAATAAAACAGTCATCTTCCATAATTGTCGTGGTAGAGTCTTGCAACGAAGCATTGTCATTCCTAAAAATGTATTAAGAGAATTCCAGTAAGTCATTTATGAAGCACAGTAAGTTTTTTTTTTTTTTTTTTTTTTTTTTTTTTTTTTTTTTTTTTTTTTTTACTTAAATATTTAGTCTTATAAAAATATTAGAAGTGGTCAATTTGATTATGAAACAATATAACACAAATGAATTGCATAAAATTTGTTAAATCATCTGTTTCACGTTTTTTCATTTCTTCGGGAGCACTGATGTACGAGAATAAAACTTTAAAAAAACTATTTTTTTAATGGACAACTTTTGCCAACCATGCAACAAAAAATATAGCATGGTTTCATTTATTTTAGAGATTGTAACATGAATGGCTTGCAGTGTGTGTGTGTGTGTATTTCTTTATAAATTTAACAATTAAATGTAGCATATATCAAACCAGAACAATTTTTTTAGTAGGAAATTTAAACATTTATTATTTTTAGATTTTTAAGTAGATACTTTTATTAAAGTAAACAAGTACAAAAAATTAAACCAATACTCAGAGAGTTTACTGACCTGTATATTTATAAGCTCTTAGGATCACGAGTTTTACTTCAAAGTCAACACTTTAATGAACATAGCAGACATATTAACTTTCAAGATTCCAAAACTAAATTCTATGGCTAATTTATAGTATCATTTCCCCATACTACATAAACTGATCAATGTGAAAACATTTAAATAATTCAGGTTTTTAATAGAATTTACATTGCACTTCTAGAGTTCGTGTACTATGTTTTGGTTTATATATATATATATATATATATAAATCTTTTTTGTTCAAACTTTGTTGGGATTGATTACTTTTTCTGTTCGATCATAGAATACCTGTAATGTGTTTTTGTATCCAATAACTGTTTTATTAAGTTCCAAAGCTTATTTGGTAAAGCATTAACGGTACATCACCACTGGGAGTTCTTTCATTTTTCAGGCATAAATGTTCAATTTTCAAGTCTAACTAACCTTGGAACAATCTTTCAATATTAAACAACATTTTAATAATAGCAATACATTCTCCATTGTTAAAAATTGTGTAATGAATAAACTGGCAGATCATTTTGTAGAAAAACTCACATCTCTTAACACATTTATTCATCATCTCTACACGCTTCAATTCTCTAGAAATCTCTTCAGGGATTTTCATAACTCCTAACATACATACACCTAAACTACCGGAAAGCCATGTCAAGAGTAACGAAAACTGGTTGACTATAAAGAACACCTGACAACAGAAATCAGCTGATGTAATATCGATTATTTAGTTCCTCACTCTATTGATTTCTAGACAAAGTATAGCCAAGTAATACAACAAAATTTGTTAGCATCATTCAAATGCACCTAATATTAAACTTATTTAGTTAAATTGTAAAACAAGAAAAAATATATTCTTAGTTGTATTATTATTAAACATACCTAAACAAATGTTTTATCCTGTTTTCTTATTTACAATTTTTAATACAGGAAAATGAATAAGGATTCCAACTTTAAAAGATACATACATTATTATAAGAAATTTGAAATGAAAATGAAAACGAAAACCAAATGATGACTAATGTTAAATTGTTTAATGAAGGGGCTCTTAGATGGAGACATCTCAGTACTGCCCATTCCTTGTTGCCTGCAACTGCATTATGTCAATTGACTGAGTCATTCATACTTAGAAGTGTAGCATATTCGCCCAACACTTTAATCATCTGTTATACAGTATTAGCTTTTTTGATTTTATTGTAAAAGATTGCCCACTCTGAACTAAAATATTTCCTAAATTTTCTTAGAACTTATTTCAAAAGATATTGTCCTTTTTTACAAGGCCTCCAAAACAATTTTGTTATTACTTTTTTGTGGTACACTTCAACCCCTCAAACGTGTGTTTCTGTCGAAGGCTAATAAAAAAAATTGTGATGAACACATTAGCACTACCTTAAGAATTCAGTAAAAGGATGGGAGAACTCTGCGATCTTGCATACAAGAAAGACTAAATTAGTATTTGCTTGAAAAGAGCTACTTACAATGTGCTTCTGGAATGATTTGAAGTTAAATGACAGCTACAAGTAGAATTAGATCCAGAGCCTCGAAAACTTCCTGTTCCCGTAACAAACTGCCAACTACAAAGTAAATAAATTAAATAAATGACCTAAGAGTAAGTAGTACAGTCAAAGAATCATGAAAAAGTTAAAATATCATTGGCAGTCATTGAGGATATTTAAATACCATTAGTTGGTGTCATTTCAGTATGGATTGGATGCTATTGATATTCTTTGATATAATCTAGTTCTACGTCACAACCAAAGATTGTGGGACTAATAGCATTGTCCACACCATATTGATAAATAGTGAAGTATCAGGGAAATAATCTCTGTGATAGTAAAATAATGACCACATACGAGTACATCACTTAAACAATTAAAGGTAGAAGGTTAGAGAAGATTTAAAATAATTTTTATAATTATTTTATTGCTGTACTAGTTCCACATCTAATGATGCCTCTTTATGAGTAAAGCTATAACTAAGTTAAAAATGTAATGACTACATCATGATTTAGAGCCCACCACTAATAGTAGAAGCCAGAGACTGGCTCAGAAAACATTTGGCTGGCCATATCAGCTGTTTTAAATTGTTGCATTATAAAAGTTAATTATTTCAAAAGAAAGAAGTCTAACTAAAATAAATTATATTTGCTTAATTATTTAAAATTAAACAAAATGTTCTATAGAGATTCTAATAGATTTAGGTATTTGGAGCAATATGTGAGCAGCACAGAAGAAAGAGCAATACTCAATTGAAGGATTTATATAGTAAGCCTGATATCATCTGAGCTATTAAGAAGGACATATTGTGAGTTCATTAGGGCACATTGAATGGGAATGAGGAGAAGGGGCAGACCGAGGCGGCTGGATGATCTAAGGGACGACTTACAGTGGCTATGGGCCAGTAATTGGAGGCTCCAAGCAGCAAATCACAATGAATGATATTAAATGGTGGCTTACATATATATAATTATAAATCTCAGGAAGTTTCTGTCTAGGAGACTCTACAGCATTTGCCATGGGGCTATATGGATGGTGATTATCTTTGTGAAATTTAACATAACCAAAAACTGGAGGATATTGCTATTGTAATTTTAAAAATTTAATTTTTTTTTGTATCGGAAAGAGTACCCACAAGCATAGACTTAGGGGGGAGGGACACGATTGCTGTATTCACGGGACCTTATGCGAAACCAATTCCTACATCGGCCAGGACTTCCCAGAGACTCTTCCTGGAGTTATTGCCAAAGGGAAAGCCAGAAAAAAGTGTCAGGAACGCTACAAAACTCATTGGGTGGAGAAACCCATCCATATGGGTTGCCCCAATTGTGAGAAACAATCAGGTGTATGCCAAAAACCTGGTTTTCAGGCTTTTCATAATTATATTTAAATATTTTTGTAAATATGGGTGTAAATTTATAAATATGTATATTTGAAGTTTTATATGCATGTATAAGTTTTGTAGGTTTAAATAGTCTTATTTTCATATTTTTAGATATGGAAATATCTGTAAGAACAGATAAGTTATAAAAAATGCTATTTGTTTGTACATTAGTAAAATGGACATATTAATAAAAACGCATTAGTAAACTTTTAGTGTGTTTTTATTACTCTTGCCAAAAATGGAAATTTATAGACTGCAAACATGTAACGCCACACATTGAAAAAACATGAAGATACAATAAACAAGTTTATAAAAGAATAAAATAAAGAGAAAAAATAAGTAATACAAATAATCAAGAGTCACATATGCATAGTGGGTATGCAATGTTTATTGCAGAATTGGATACATATTTGACTGGCTGGTACGGAGAGGACAGCATATGTACATAATGTAATTGTTTTTAAAATTAAGTTTAAAGAGTTTTTTATTGCAAAAATGAATGATATTAATAATTAAAAATGGTGTTAAGATGTAAAAGCAAGGGAAAAAAAGTATCACATCTAATAAAAGAAATGTGTCACAATGCAGTAAAAGTGTTAAGAACCTTGATGGTGAAATGAAGAAGTCGTTGTTAGATGTAATCAAAAACTGTTATGAGTTTAAAAGAATTCGAACAATCGCCACACCAAAAAGGGTAGCACAGAAAACTATAGTAATTACAGAAATATTTATCTTCTTTCTAATGCCTCTAAAATACTATTATGTATAATTAAAAATAGGCTGCGACAAAATGAAACAGTAGATCGATTTGGATTTTGATCTGGAAGAGGAAGGAGAGAAACTATTTTAGCACTAAGAGTTATCCTAGACGGAATGAGAGACATAAATAAAAAAAAATGGTAGTTGCATTTGTAGATTTAGAAAAAGCTTTAGATACCATTAACTGAAAACTGAAGTTAGATTGCATATGTAAAATAGGAATAGATTAGAAAGACAAGTTTAATTTGGAATATTTACAAAAAAACAGAGTATGCAAGTCATTATTAATGAGTGTGAAAGTGAAGCTAGAATTAAGAAAGGTGTAATACAAGTGTGTCCTTTGTCACCTTATCTGTTCAATATGGTCATTGAAGAGGCAATAATGAAAATGAAAGATAGAACCGAAGGTATAAAGATTAATTGTAATTCCATTCATTACATCAGATTTGCAGATGGCAATGCACTAGTGGCGTACAGAAGTAGAGATGATTTGAATGCTACAAGTCCTAAAGGATGCCTCAGACCAGTTTTAACACAAGATATATGAACATAAATAAAAAAAAAGCTTTTAGTAATAGAGAAAAAAAAAAGCCAAGGGAATAAAAATATTAGAATTGGAAGCATTATACTTAAAAAGTGAAGGAGTTTTGTTATCTAGAAAGCATCATCACTGAAGATAAAGACAGAAGAACTGAAGTTGGTAGAAGAATAGCACTTGCTGCCAAAGCAAAAGGAGTTTTTTAACTAGTAAGCATATAGGCATGGATGCCAAAGAAATGATTGGTCGGTCTTTCATGTGAAGCATACTGCTTTATAGAAGCGAAAGTTGGACTCATTATATAAGGGAATATATTGGAAACAATGGAAATGTGGATTTGGTGCAGAATCACCAGAACAAGATAGACTAAACAAAAATCCAAGGTGGAAGTTCTAAATGAGGTAAGTGAAAGTATTACCAATGCCACAGAAAAAAAGGAGGGGCAAACTTTTTGAGATATCAGAAGACAACAATTTCACAAATATATTTGAAGATAAGGTCATTGGACATAGGGGAAGAGAGAGACAGAAAATCCTTTTTGAAGACATCAAACATCTTATGGACTTCAGAGTGAATAGTATTATGAAAATAGCAGTGTATGAAAGAACTCAATGGTCGTAACTTCAAGGCATAGCCTTTAGATCATGATGACGATATTAATAAACAAACAAAATACTAAAACAGCTGCTTACCTCCCTGTGCTGAGAGAACTTGTCGACTCATTTCTGGCACGTATACTAGCACGCGTTGGCACAGCAACAGGACTGGTTCGATTGCTTACACTTCTAGTAAAAGAGCTACAAGACTTCCCATTTGTGTCTTGATTAGAATAAGAGCTCTTTTGATCTGAACCAGATGACATGGGTGATTCAAATCCATTATCTAAACTTCCATTGCTCGATGAGTGATTGGTATGAGGAAGGCTATGCACAGATGGATCAGAAGACCCAGATGAGCAATTTGGCGAATCGTTTTTTGAATTTTCACAGCAACTCATATTACTGACTATAGAGGCATTTGAATTTGAAACACTGAAAAAAAAAAAATAATGTTATACATGTAATATATAATATTCTCATCAGAAATCGATCACTTCCCTACTTCCCTTAGATTCCAAATTTAATGGAATAATGGAATGTGTAATGAATTTGGAAGTATCTTTTTCTGACATTACTGTTCACGTAACCCACTCCAGCACAGCTACCTAATGAATTTTCTATGAAACGGGGTATTTTTTGTACATTGTAAATGTCTTGTTTAAAATGTCCTTTAATATGCTACAATAGTTTGTAGAACTATTTTTCAATACCATACTCATTCTATCATTGATTAATCCTTTTAAAAATAAAACAAAGAAGCTTAGAGGAGCAAAAATTTCAGAAACCATGAAACTTCATTTTTCATTCCAACATTCCAAAACATTTGGATTCTACAGGGGGTTATCCATGCACAAACTATATTGTGTAAAATATACTATCAAAGAATTGTTATCCTATACATTTTTCTTTTTAGCAGATTTCCCTTAAGGGAAATCAGCTATTGAGGTCGTACTCATGACGCGATTTTCGAAATTTTTCTTCAAATGACCATTGATCCTACCTAGGAGATGACGGTCCGTTCAAAACTGTATGTATATATATATATATATATATATATATATATATATATATATATATATATATTTGTCTGTTACCGCTCTAGCGGTCGCAATTATTGTTTAATCGTTACCAAACTCGATATTTAGTCGTTTTATGTAAAATGAAAGATCAAGTTCATTAACAGCAGAAATCGGACCAGGGGGAGGGGGGTTTAGAGGGAAGGATTTTCGAAAATTCAAAACATCTCTGTTACTATACGTCGGATCGAAAAATTGTACTATATGACTAAATGTATCATTCCAAGCTTAAATACCTCACATATTGTTAACACAATTTCTACATAAAGCAACTGTATCAATAAAAATCTCATATGCAGATGAAATTTCAATTTCTGTTTACATAAGACTTTTTATTACAGAAGAAAAAGGAAAACTGAATGCGAGATGAAATCATCGGTGTGTTATTACAGTAATTGGGGAAACTGCTTAATTTATAATAGCTCATTTGGTTTTGTCAAATGAATGAGACCAGCTTGGAAGAAAGCATTATAAACCATGTAGTTACTGAAGAATTTGAAGCACTATTGTTACTCCTGAAGGATGAATTCATGATTAAGAATTAACTTGTATTTCTTTGATTCTAAAGCTTTAAGAATACTTGGATAAAAGGTGAAAAAAGGTGGACTACTGTATGGCACACCTACTCTAGATATTGTTTCCTAAGATAAAGTGTTTTAACAATGTTTTTACTTTCTTTATTAGAGTAGACTAATCTTGTTATCCAGTTTTCATCTTCTCTCAATAGCTATAAGCATCAGGAATTTGTGAGAAGTGACAGAAAATCACAGGACAGAATGACCTTCAGATCATAACATCAAGGAAAAGTCTGACCATTTAAAGAGGTGAATAGTCATAGTAACAGAATATAATCAAGATGAAAATTATTACTTAGTTCAAAGCATGGGCATATTTTGCTATAATGTACAAAAACATAACATTAACAATTGTATACAAAAAATGCATTCAAAAATGAACTAAAAAGGAATTTGGAAATCAAGAGTAGTTCACCCTATTGACATGTTGATAGTGTATATAAATTTAAATTTTAAATTATCTCATATTTTTTCAAAAAGAATATTTCATTTTTAAATTGACGAATGACTGGTAAATTCCAGAAATAATTACCTGCAATCATCAGCAGCAAAAAATACAGGGGGAGTATCATGACTTTTACTGCTGATAGAGCTCCATGAAGAATTCAAACTAATATTAGATCCCTGAGAGCTTATTGGTGCATCAGCATCCAGCAATATCCCTTCAAGTTGGAGATCAGAATCTGTTCGTAAAACAGATCCATTTTTAACTTTATTTGACCACCTAAAATATAAAATTGGGAGATTATTTTTATGACAAGGCGTTTTGATATTAATAATCAAAATTAAATAAAACCACATATATCACATTTATTTATGAGAGCAAATGTAAATAAATGTAATGCTGAAAAATCATTATAAGTGACATATGTGGATAAAGGCCAAGATTTTGTATGCATGTACATATGTGTATGTGTGCGCAAGTGTGTGTACATATGTAAGTATGTATGTGTGTGATATATATATATATATATATATATATATATATATATATATATATATATATATATATATATATATACTAGCTAAGGTGGGTGCCGATGCCTGGGAAATCATTGTTGACTGATTAATGATGGCATTTTTATAGCAAAACTTAAAAGTGTACAATTATACTTCCCTCCCCGATGTATTGTTTTTAGGAGATAGCCAATCCTAAAGGGTAACATTTAGGAAATATTAGAATAGAAATTTTAGTTTTGAAGAATAAATGAAAATGTGTTACTAATTTAGCCTCTCCACTTTTTTGAGTAATTCAAACCATAATTATAGATAGCATTTATTATAATTAAATATCATCTAATCATTAATGAACATATTTTCTGTCAAAAACCAATCCGATCACATATAGTTTAAGCATAGTCTTGTACGTAAGATTATATTCGTAATAGTAAATCTCAGTAGAAATCACTTCCAGTAATGCCAGCATTTCACAGGAAATAAGTAAACACAATTAACTCTTTTAACCTCCCTCCATCTTTCACTCCCGCATGAGAGTTATCAACATTCTTCTCCTTAAATTATTGATTCAAAGTATTACTTTAATAATTGATCTACCTAATGGAATTATTAATAATGTGTTATCCTAAAAATAATTTCATTTATATTCAAAAAGCTATTAGGGGAAGAGATCGTAGCCCTCCCTGCAACCTAAGTAATGCTTTAAACAATCATATCGAGTTTAAACGCATATTGTCTTGTCTTTTGTTATAATGACATTACCATTAATGTTTAATTGTTATGATAGTATATATTTGTTTCAATAACATCAAGATATCGGAAATAAGATAATATATTACCAGAACCAAAGACTTTGATTCCCTACAACTTCCAATATCACTGCATTTGTCATAATATGCCTATATTAAAAACACTTAAATAAGTACTAATAAAATTTTTGACTCCTGCTATAGTTTTAGCGTATACCTCGTGTTTACTTCATTTTATGACAAAAGTGAATGTAACAAAAGTTACCCTAAATAACAAAATTATCACCGAAAAACAAATAGAAAATGAAAAAAAGCAATTTTTTATTTCAGTCCTCTCTTATAACCTCCACTCCCATTTGAACCTAAAAATTTTAATATAGCTTATAATCATGTAAGAATTAATGTTAATTCACATACAGAGTTTTGTTAAATTCGCTTCAATCGTTGGCGCCCAATAAAATTGTTGACTCCTGCTTCAGCTTTTAATATATATCTCGTTTATACTTTGTTATAGGACAAAAGTGAATATAACAAAAGTTACTCTAAATAACACAATAAACAGCTTTTGTCATGTGCATATTTGCCAAAGAACCAATAGGAAACGAAATATCGCTATTTTTAATTTCAGGCTTCCTTTACAACCCCCACTCCTGCTCATCCCTAGAAATGTTGGTACAGCTTATTATCATGGAAGAGTTAGGGCTGATTCATATACTGAGTTTTGTTTAGTTTGGTTGCTTCTTTTGTGCCTAATAAAATTGTTGACTCCTCTTATAGTTTTTAGAGTATAACTCATTTATACTTAGGTATGCGACAAAAGTGTATATAACAAAAGTTACTCTAAATAAACAACTTTTGTTATGTGCCGATTTATTTGCCGATAAAGCAATACGAAACGAAATATCGCTATTTTTAATTTTAGGCTTCCCTTATAACCCCCACTCCTGTTCGTTTCAGAAAATATTAATATAGCCTAATGTCTAAGTTAGGCAAGTAGTAATATACATACCAAGTTTCATAAAATTCGGTTCTGCCGTTTATGCGTGAAAAGGTAACAAACAAGCAAACACCAAAGAAAAAAAATGCAGTAATGGTGTCTATAACATGTGAAACGAAAAAGTATCGTGAAATTTCGAGAAAAAAATCAATGTACAGACAGAGGTTACAATTTTACATATATATATATATATATATATATATATATATATATATATATATATATATATATATATATATATGGGGTACTGGTTGTGTGGGTACATCTACCACTGCTGTCAGCAAACTGAAGGGCAAAATAGGTGCAGGTTCGATCCCTACCAAGGGAGAATATTAGTTCATGAGCCGTCCACCAGAGCATGCTAGTGTCCCAGCGCTTATGGATAAGTGGGAGTCTAACGAGTGTATACATCTGACAGCCCCTCAGGATGCCTAAAGATTACGACTCTCTTAGCTCCCGCCCACAGGCAGGTTGAAAGCGTGAACTGGCCACAGACCCTCTGGGTACAATGCGCCCCACTAGTCTACTGGAGACAGCTCATTCCAGGCCCCCCTTGGATAACAGGGGTTGCAAATTGAGTTGATCACTCACTAGGTAAACGCTCTGATTATGAATCCGTTGAGTCTCGTTAACAGATACAGCAACTTGAGTATTTATGAACTCAAAAAAAAAAAAAAAAAAAATGTGATTATAAAGGTCTAGTGGCTATGTTAGTTTTGAAAAGAAGTCACTGAAATGTTTTAAAATGTTTAAATTTTAATGTGTTTGAAAAACTAAAGGTAAACTGTAAACATTATGCAGATTAAATGCTTAATGCCACAAATTAAAACCAACCACATAAAGTTAATATGGTATATTTAAAATGAGCATTAATGTAAGTTAAAATTAAGGAAAAAAATATGAGTTAAATATATAAGTACAAACCTGCTAACACTGAATTCTTCTTCAACCATATATTTAAGGAAATAAAAACAGAAGAAGAAAATTTCTTCTCCTTTACTAAGTCTATCACAAAGATTATGACCAAAGAGCATCCAATCATAAGCAATAGTAAAATATAAAATTTGAGCAGCTGTAAGTGATTGATGAATAGCTCCATCAGCCCATAATGAAAGACGAAGGAGGGATACAAATAGTGGAGTACGATCCCATCCGCTAATACAGTGTATCAATAAACCTAGAGGCTGGTCTACTAAGTAACGAAGAACTAATCTCATGTAATTTTGTGTTAACTTAATTAAATCCCACATCTGAAACAAAAATAAATATACAATTTTTATTAATTGGAGTCAATTTTTAATAAAGTCATTATTGATGTAAATCCTTTTAAAAAGAAATATTTTGATTTCACATACTGAAACTTAAATAACTAGTATCATAAAATAAAACTAAAATTAAATTAATGAAAGTATTTTAGTTGCAATTTCCAGTGCTACAGGGCATAATACATGGTAAATATACAAAATGTTTTCAAATAGCCATGGTAAACGTCTAGTTGAAGAAGCCGCCATTAGGAGCGCTACATCAACAATAGAAATGGAAGAATTGAAGAAGAAAAATGCTACATCAACTACAGAAATTTATTGTTCATGTAATGAACATATATGTTTCCAAGGAAATAAAAAATCTACATAATATGTTTGTCTTGGGGTAGCGAGGGTACAAAGATCAACGATCAAGCTTGGTCATGAAGAATGGATGATGAAGAAGTCCATTGGATTAGACCTAGACACGCTCGCGCGCGCAACGCACGCGTTCAACTTTCATATGCAGCAGGAAGGATGAAACATGACTTACATCATCCATAAGAATCCTATTTCCCACTTGGCCAACGAAGCAGCCAAATTAAATCCACATCTACTTAAATTCAAATGCTCTGAATCTCTTTTGGTTGAGATGTTTTTCAATGTATATTAATTTATATTAGATAATTATTAATAACTCAAATACTAATATATGTCTTATCACTATCTGTTTCCCCACTTGTTAACCTGAGTTAGTACTGATTTGGACGATGACAGTGCATTACCTGTCATCACCTACAATCTTCTGCTTTTACTCCAGCAAAAAGAAATGTAATACTTTACTAAGATATTCTTGATCATGTTTCAGTAAATATAAATTAATAATGTATTCTCAAATGTTTATTAGAGAGATAACAAACATTAGCATGTCTTGGTTGAAACAGAGAAGAGCAGGTAATTGAAACATTTTATGCAAAAATATTTGCTGAAACTATTCAGTTGGAGACACAAAGGAAAGGAGGAGGTAATGAGCCGAACCCTTTCCCTTACACAGAAGGAGAAACGGTAGAATTCTGGCGTCGATCAGCCATTAATCCCTGGGCAGGCCGATCCCATTTAACGGGCAAAGACCGCTATAGCGGCCTCTCCAAAAACTTATTCTCCAATTTTTTTTAAATTATTCTGTTATTATTAATAGTCATATATAGACTCCCTATTTTTCAGACAAAATGTTTGCTTAGTTTCATTTTTTTAAGAAGTTATAAAAAAAAAAAAAAATTCCAGAATTTTATAGTCCATACGAATTTTGGAAGGGTTTGACTGGTTGTTAAAATATATATATTTTAATATTTGTTTTTGAGGTCCTGGCTATGTTAGAGAAAGGGAATATTTAATAGAAGCTTGCTGCATTGGAATTCACTTTTTAGCCAGATGGTAGTTCTCAGCTATGTCGTCAATAGCGCTAGTGTTGATCTTCGGATTTATAAATTTTTCATTCTGAATTTATATGATAAAAAGTCTTCTGGTACAGAAAGAAAAAATATCAAATAACTTAATATATAAAGAACATTCTTGAGAAGTCGTCTCCATTATTGCCGATTTGATTTAGGCAAAAAATGAGCAATCATCAAATATTTTGTAAAACATTTTTTCCTTCTAAAAAAAAATTTATTTGAGGACTTGCGAGCAGGAAGAAAGATTTTACAGAATTCAGCAGTATCTTGAGCAGTGATGACGAAGGGAACAAGTCCCAGTGGGCACTCACTCTCTTATCGGCCAACCAACATGTGCTGCCTTCAGCTCACAATATACGTATTTTTCGCATGGGTCGGAGCCTTGAAACTGCAAGTTTTGTGAGTGTGGTGATCTTTGGGAGTTCGTTGGTTTTCTCCCATTTTTATATCAACAGTTAAAACACTCAAATCAAAAATATGGTGAGCTCAAATTTTTTATGATGTATTAGTAAATTGAGTCATAGAAAGCAAATCTGTTTCAGGACCTACAGCACCCTACTTGTATATTTAAGAGTCTCTAAGATATATCTATACATAATGGTTTCCACATTGTTAATTATATTAAGATTATTACTGTTGCATAGTTTATCAAATTATATGCATTTGTTGATATATATAAGTTTAAAAATACATTTTTATTGGAAACATTCACAATATACAAGTCCACCTTCCTACTGCATTGGGATTCCAATTTTGTATCTTATACTTATTACTGTGGTAGGTACAACAACATTTAGCACCTAAAGTACAATAATATTTAAATCAGTTTACAATTGACTAGTCAACATGGGGCTAATATATTTAGTAACATTACAATATATACATACATATATATATATATATATATATATATATATATATATATATATATATATATATAATCTGGTATTCTGTGCACATTTAAATTATGTGCATCAAACTATTGAGGTAATTTTATGGTCATCCAGTCAGAAATGAAAAGAAAAGACTTCACAAAGAGGTGTTCCCTTTCCTTTAATACCAGTATTATTATTTAAAACAAACAAAAAAGCAGAGAAAAGAATCCTCAAGGTCCCTGAACATCTTTAGGGTAAATTAATATTAGTTAAATTATACTGATAAGATAGCGTTCATAAAACTAAATCTCACCTTGTAATTTTCCCAGTCAATTTTTAGTTTAGTAGATATAGTATCATTTGGAATGCCAATTGCAGCATCTACATGTCCCTGAGACCAATCAAAAACTAGTCCTTCAGCCACATAATCATTATCACGATACGCTTTGAAGAACTCACAACCAGGATAGGGAAGAGATATGATAGTGAAGTCAGAATACCTGTTCTCTTTATCCACTTTTTCTGAAGAACTCACACTAAAATTGCAATAAAAAAAGCATAAACATTGAAGTTGTAACAAGTGTATTTTATTAAGATCACAATCAATGTTTAGGGTTGGTATTTCTTAACTAAACTCTTTAGAACTAGTGTAACTGACTTACATGACAGGCTATCTAGGTAAAAATATATTGCATTACCATGTTATAAGTTGCTGTTCCTGTGATGTTCTTGCATAATGGGACTACAAAATACTTATAAAATGGGCCTTTTTCTGTCTTTTCTACCTCATAATTAATTACCTAATAACTGAACTTTGACTTAATGCAGCAAGATATCATGTATAAAACAGGAATGTTTATGTCCTTTTCTCAGTTTGACCTATTACGTTTTAGTGCTTCAATTTATATATTATGCCTGGCTGTCCCTGGGGGAGGGAGATGTATATGCATATATATATATATATATATATATATATATATATATATATATATATATATATATATAGAGAGAGAGAGAGAGAGAGAGAGAGAGAATTATTTTAAGATTTATAAGAAAAAATAATTGTTTACACTACTTTCATGTCTGATGAGTAATTACTAGAGTTTCAATAATAATAAAACCTATAATCTTCAAAAGAAAATGAATAAAAATGAAATTAAAACTTGTAATCTTTAAAAGTTGTTAGGTTACAGGTGTTTAAAGACGAATACTAACTTAAGTCCAAATTTAACTTTTTTCTTTTCAACCATGAAGTCAATAATAGCACCAACATTCAAGGTTTTTAGTAACCTTATGTCCAGACTCCTGACTTTATCAAAAAGTTGCCAATCTCCTGGAGATGTTTGTGGATCTCTTTGTTCTTCCTGTTCTTCAGGTCCAGTTTCCTCACAACAAAAAAAATATTCATAACCTTGGCGGCCATACATCTCAGGACCTCCAGAAAGTGTTGAAGATCTGTAAACACACAATTGGTAGTTGAATTAAAGATGAGAGTATACAAGTTTAGGAATGTTAATTTAGAGCTTAAATATATTTTTTCCTAAGTATTTAGATCCATTAAAAGCAATTTAAGAAAGGAGCTGTGTGTGTACCCTAACCTTATCATAATAAAAACCGATTATTGTGTCACATCATTTCATTTTATTGTTTTAAACTGCCCTTTTATATCAATTTATCAAGTTGCTAAAGTTTAATAAAATTAATTCAACAACCTTTATATAATATAAACCAAAAAAAATAATAAGACAATGGTTTGATAGAGAAAGTGAAATTAGCCAGCTAATCCAAGTCCCATTAGGTACTAGGCAATTATTTCTTGTTGGCAAGTATACAGGGTGTCACAATCTGCAATTGTTTTAATGCAAGGCTGAGACTTGGTGTGTCATAATTGTGGCTCCTGAAGAATTTTTTCAGTTCATATCAACCTCATAAACCTCTCCCGTGACCATACATTTTCCATCTGCATAAATTCATGTAAAAAAACAGAAACCAGTTTTTCATTTGCACTACAATACTTAGAGCTCATAATTGCAATGTTTGAAAATGCGACCTTCCTCTTTTATGCACTTCAAAAGACTGTATCTGAAATCTCTTTCACCACTGTGTATTTCTGCTACTGAAACTGAAGTTATTGCCAATCTGATTTTATTTTTCATGTCTTCAATAAGAAAAATATGTCTTTGACCCTTTCCCATAGAAAATAATCCATTAGTGTCAGATTGGGTAATCTGGGTGACCCCTCAATATGCAAGCTGCGACTGATACTGCGTTGGAGAAACATTTCTCTTATTGCTGGACGAGCAGTGATTAAGAAGTGGAAAGGACATCCACTAAGCTGCAGCAACATTTCATTTTTTTGCATCAGGAGTATGCCTTCTATTAAATTCTTCTTCTCTTCTATTAAAGCTGTAGAAGCCATTCCCTGGCTTCTGGTGGTGGTTTGGAAATGCACATAAACATGTGTGGTTGCAGCACTTTTCTTCGGCACTCCCGCAACACCAGCAACATATTAACTTACTCGTTGTAACCCACCATTACTGTGACAATTTAAATAGCTATGCGCCAAGAAATCACAATCTCAACTGAGGCCATACAGCTTAAGTATTGATAAGCTAATCCTAAATTTAAAGAAAGAGGATTAAGAAACCTCATATCTTTAATATCTTTTCCCTTCATGTCTTTTGTTGTTATTTGGCATTAAAACATTGTAATTGGAATCCATAATTAGTCTTGTGTCATAAGTATTTCGATTTAAATATTTTTTTTATTTATTTCTTTTCACATAGACTTGTTTCAGAGATAATTTTGTTGGTTGACGCAGTATTTTTCAATAAAATGTACTCTTTCTGAGATAAATAATGATTTATGTTAAAAAACATGTTTTCGGCATTGAATGGCTAAAGAATGCGTTAAATCAAAACTTTTACACATATAACCACCATATCAATAGTTACCAATTTAGGTTGCTGGTTGTAGCTAGCAACCATTCTGTGAGTCTTACTAATCCCAATCATATAATATTTAGTAACTGTTTTTTTCTTATTTGATCACCAGCACAGGTTAAAGCCTGGCTATGGCTATTCAGATGAGCCACACATGCTTAGTTTTGCCTCTCTTTCTGACA
Organism: Riptortus pedestris; assembly: GCA_019009955.1. Lineage (NCBI taxonomy): Eukaryota > Metazoa > Arthropoda > Insecta > Hemiptera > Alydidae > Riptortus > Riptortus pedestris. The sequence continues at coordinate 48,147,394 of CM032233.1, read as the reverse complement.
GCAGTGCTGGCTTATTAGCCTGATTGTTGAACTTGTCTGTCTGACCCTGAAGGACAAATGGCATATGCATAGTTGTGCCAGTCTTTCCTATCACCGACACAGGCTAAAACGTTGTTATGGCAGTTCATAAAGTCACAGCATATTTTATATTAAACTCATGACACAGTAAGTAGGAAGCCCCACCTAGTTCGCCACAAGTGCTAGTTTTCTACTATATTTTTAAAGAGAAGTTGTTTGACAATTTGACATTAAGTTAACTTTCTTTTCTTTTTTTTAATATCTAATCCTACAGCTTATTCTAAAAAAAAAATTGTCTTGCTATTAAGTCCACAGATATATATATATATATATATATATATATATATATATATATATATATATACAATTGAAACCCCTGTTTACAATTAAAATATGAATAAAGAACAGTCATTAATTACCTGCAAATGTTTTTTCCATTGTACAAAATGACTGGAAGTGGAAACCTTGCTCTACATCTGGCTGATCTTGCCTTCATGAAAAGATCTTTAAGCTTTGATACGTCATAAACACTTTCATACAACGTCCCATTGTTAGACGATTTTGGTGGAGACCCACTTCCACAGTTACAATCTTCTTTCGTAACTTTTTCATACTCCATAACTATTAACTGGCTAGGATAATGAGCACTCAGTTCACCCCCTGCATTATCAATCAACTGAAACAAAGAAAAGTTCTGTATGCTCTCTTTTCTCTGAATAAAAAGGCATGACATGTATACTACTACTATGTATACTCTATGACTTGGAAACTTGCTTCAAGCTGTTACCTGAAGCCAGAACTTCAAAAATGTATTTACAACTAGTCTCAGAGAGCATCATAAGCAGGTTTCCTGTTCATGAAGATGAGAGGATATATATGACAACAAAAAACTATTTTAATAGAAGAAATATATTTTTCTTTTGTAAAGTTCATTTTTCATATAAATATTACTTACAACATAGCTGTAATCCAAAGATACCAGATCTATACATCTCTGCATAACCTTTTGTGTCTGTAAAAAGAAAAGGAAATATTAAGAGGAAATCATATATTAGACAAATGTATGCTAATAAAAACATATTCCTTGGAATGATGATCTACTGAATGGAACTGATAAATGGGTAATGGTGTCCAAGCTCAATTGTATTTAAGGATAATCAGCTTTAATTAATAATTGCATTTATCAAAAAACTAAGTATTGTAACAGTTTCCTTGAACTGAACGTTCCACAATGTTAATGAAAACACATAAGGGAAGGGGATCTCAAGGACATTTAACAAGTTGACTGTCATAGCAATTTTCGGATTCCAGCCAGAGAAGCCAAATCGATTTAATCATATTATTTTATTAAAAATGCTAATTATGATTCACAATAATCATTAAAAAGTTTACAGGTTTTTTTTTGTAGAAAAAAGGGACCCATGCCACCTAATAGTTATCTTGTAGTTGGTGACCTTACTCGTAATGGCGCAAAAGTGGCAAGTTAAGAAACTACAAGATAACACATATTGGGCGTCCTGGGGAAGAGTGCTAATACGATTCTCTCATGTCGGACAGTCAACGTGTTAGTGATTTTGCCTTTTCTTCTAAAGAAGACAAACCAACAAAAAATGCACCAGGAATAAGTATTTGATATAGAAGAGAGGACATCATTAGTAGTCTAAACTGTTACAAGAGTTATTTCTCAATAGTCATGTTATGTTGGAAGAGCCCATGTTCGGAAAGTTTCCACAGATTCTACAAGGGTGCACTAGGCCTGCTGTAAAGGCTGAGTCCCTATTACCAGGATTTGAGGCCACTTGTTTTGTGAAAGAAGGGTTCAACGCTGGTTAAATCTTTCCTTTCAGTCTTTAGCAGATTTCCCTCGAGGGAAATTAGCTATTGAAGTTGTACCCATGAAACGGAAAATTTCCACAAATGTCCATCGATCCTACCCAGAAGATGAGGGAAATGAGGTCTGTTCAAAACTTTATATATATATATATATATATATATATATATATATATATATATATAAGAGAGAGAGAGAGACATTTATATATTTGTCTGTTAGTGTTCTAGCAGTCACCATTTTGATCGATAACAAATTCGATATTTAAATGATTTATGTAAAACTAAAGATAAAGTTCATTAACAGTTGAAATCGGACCAGTGTGAGTGGGGTTTAGAGGGGGAATTTCGAAAATTCAATATATCTCCGTTATTGTGAGTTGGATAAAAAAATTGTGTATGGAACCAATCTTATAACAAATGTAATGGATACAAATGTTATTATATACAAATTTTCTCGTACCTCAAATATTAACAGAGATATTTACATTTTTTAAATGTCAGCCTTCAGTAAGCCCCCACTATTAGTCATCACACGTTAACAATAAGCCAATATATCATGAAATGGCTTATTTCAAACTTAAATAGCAAATTTTGTTTTCCACGGGCCTTTATTATATGAAATACTTGCAAATACGCAGTGTGATATCATCTATTAAGATTTTATGGTCATGACTTAAAAATGTTTGTTTTCCCCAATACCATACTCGATATTATACTATTTCATTCAACACAAAAAATTTTATTAATTAATGTCTGAAATAGGATTTGGAATAGAGGGGGGGGATTCGAATATTCAAAATATCTCTGTTATTACCACCCAGATCGAAAAATATTATGGAACCAATCTTCCTAAACTATTGGAGCTCTACAATTGTCATTCTACATATTTTCTTGTAAATCAAAAAAATTAAGTAAGTCATTAGTATTATCTGATTTTAAGCGTACAATAAACCCCCACTACTATTCATCGAATATTGACTTAGAAATAGAGAATATATGGCGAAATGACATTACAAGTGACTCTTTCCAGGACATGGGAAATCTGCTTAAGTTATGCATCCCCTGCATGACAGACTTTTTTCTTTGTATCTTATTATTTAATGAATTGCTATAATGTATTGTGTAAAGCTTTTATAAATATATGAGTTGAAACAGTAGCTTTATTTTTTTGCAGCTCATTACATGTTCTACATAACAATGTAGACAACAACAACATTTGTAGAATGTATATCAATATCAATACAAAGATTTAGGAACTTGGTTATTCAGTAATCCACACTTCCAACGAAAGTTCTGATTTACCTTGATGCATACCTTCCTGTACATCTACTTCAGAGAAATAAGAAAAGGTACCGAATTTGTTTTAAAAAAGGCATTTGTAAATATATGCAGGGGAAGTGCAGGCACGTTGTGTGCTGACCTGGTGGGGTATGCGTGGAATGGTATTTTCAGGTACTTCACAATTACCCCATGCAAATAATTGTAATATGTAAGTAAATATTAGTATATACATTAGATTACCTGTGATATTTGAATATAAATATAAGGAATTAGTTTTAGATTAAAATTGTAAATAGATGGTTGCAACTATTATTGGGGCATAGTTATAAGTAGCGTAAATATATTTTGTTAATATAAAATGATAACATTTTCAAAATTATTTATATTAGCTTAGTTAGAAATTCTACCAATACTTCCTATGCTCATTTCTGTATTTTTCATAAAATCAAATTAGGTTCATTACTTATATAATGCAAATAATTATTAGAATATATAGATTTATTCAATTCAAGATTATAATGTAAATATTTGTTATATTAGATGGCATTTCAAAAGGACTCTTCCAATATCAAGCGAAACATGGTAGGTGCTTACGTGGAGGAGAAGCAAGGCATTTTCTATGCTCCTGTTCCCCTAACCTCCCTCCTCCTGCCATTCCTAACACCCGATCTATAGCTTATTCGTCATATGCATTGGCCTAATTATACATTTTAGCAGATTTCCCTTAAGGGAAATCAGCTATTGAGGTCGTACTCATGTCGCAATTTTCGAAATTTTTCTTCAAATGTCCATCGATCCTACCTAGGAGATGACGAAAATGAGGTTCGTTCAAACTGTATATACAGGGTGGGCCATAAAGTTGGACGGATTTCAAAAACGCATTACCCGTGACAGGAACGCGGGAGAGGGGTGCGGGTACCGGGGATAGGTAGCTTGGTTCTCGGAAATTCAGTTGCCATGGAGCGTTTCACCGGTGAGCAACGTGCGTTCTGTGTAAAGGCGTATTACAAAAATGGCGATTCGTGCATTATTGCGCGGCGTCTATTTCGCTCGCATTTTAATTTACATGATTTAAACCAATGTCCAAGTGATAGAGCGATCAGATCGTGGGTAAGAAAGTTTGAGTCTTCGGGTTCGACATTAATTGAAAACCTGCGGGACGTCCAAGGTCGGTAAGAACGGAGGAAAATGTAAGCGAAGTCGTGGCGTCCGTACGGCGTGATCCCCAACAGTCGTCCCGAAAGAGATCAGCTGAGCTCGCCATATCAAGAACATCATTAAGGCTTATTTTGACTAAAGATCTTAAATTACACCGTTATTTTTAAAAAATAAATTTCCCATTTGTTTACTTTACAATAAATATACTTTTTCTTTCCGCAGCTTTGTAGTTTTTTTTATATATTTTTTTATAATCCGTCCAACTTTATGGCCCACCCGTTATATAAATATACACACACACACACACACACACACACACACACATATATATATATATATATATATATATATATATATATATCTGACAAATATATATATATATATATATATATATATATATATATATATATATATATATATATATTTGTCAGATACCGCTCTAGTGGTTGCAATTATTGTTTAATCGTTACCGAACTTGATATTTAGTCGTTTTATGTAAAAAGAAAGATCAAGTTCGTTAATGGCTAAAATCAGACCAGGGGGAGGGGAGGTGTAGAGGGGAGGAATTTCGAATAATCGAAATATCTCTGATAATATACGTCGGCTCGAAACATTATATAGAAGTAATCTTAATGCAAATTAAATTTACTATAAATATTGATTATACATTTATTCTCTATGTTGAATATTAACCGAGATATTTGCATTTTTCAGTCTTCAGTAAACCCCCACTTCTACTCGTGTTACAAGAACAATACTCTGTTATGTAATAAACCACATTATTCGAAACTTATATACCAGATATTGATTTCAAGAGACCTTTATTATACGAGATACATTCAAATATGTTCTACTGATCCCCCCCCCCCCCGTCTTAAATTCTTGGAACACTAAAATTTGATTGATGGAGATAAAAATTACTCTGATTCTTTATAAATTACAGCACTAGATATAGTAAATAGTTTTCAATAACATGTATATTTTATATTCTGATATATTTCAGTAATTGTTATTCCTTCCGGTAAAAGGTTGGCAGGCCTGTTTGTTTAGATTTCAGACATTTCCCGTCGGGAGGTTTCTTATTATTGTTTGTATTCATTCACTTAATGTTTACGGTTTGGTTGTGTTACCAGTATGTAGATTTATCTATTTTTAAACTTCACGAGGGAAATCTGCTTAGTTTATGCAGCCCCAGTGTGACGGAATGATGATGATCAAAAAATTGCATAGAAGTAATCTTAATGCAAATTAAATTTACTATAAATATCAATATATACATTTATTCTCTATCTTGAATATTAACCGAGATATTTGAATTTTTCAGTCTTCAGTAAACCCCCACTTCTACTCGTGTTACATAAACCATACTCTGTTATATAATAAACCACATTAGTCGAAGCTTAAATACCAAACATTGTTTTCCAGAGACCTTTATTATACGTGATACATTCAAATACGTTCTACTGATCAACCCCCCCCCCCTGTCTTTATTCTTGGACTTCTAAAATTTGAGCGATTGAGGTAAAAAATATTCTGATTCATTGTAAATTACAGTACTAGATATAGTAAATAGTTTTAAATAAAATTAATATGTTATATTCTGATATATTTCAGTTATTGTTTTTTGGTGAGCCGTTGGCTAAACTGTTTGTCCGGAAAGGGAGGGGAAAGATTTCTAATTACCGTTTGTATTTATTCACTTAATATTCACGGTGGTGTTGTGTTAGCAGTATGTATGTTTATCTATTATTAAACTTTGCGAGGGAAATGTGCTTAGTTTACGCAGCTGCTGCGTGACGGACTTTTTTATATTATACACTGAATTTGTAAACACAACTAAAAAATGAAAGAAAAGTTACAGGGAGGAAAAAAAAATACAGATTTTCCCCTCAGCTCTTTAATTTTACATTAAATGTTTTAATATCAAGTTTGGTAATGATTATACAAAAATTACGAACACTAGAGTCTTATCAGACAAATGACACAAATTTTACACAGGCCTCATTTTCCGATATGTACCCACAAAACTTTATCTCTGGAAGCCCGAAGACACTTTAAGTAATGAGAGATGTGATAACAAATAAGATTATTGATCTAAACTATAGAATTGTTTATGTCCCAAATTAAACCAAGACAAGGTGAATATTTAACAGTATACATACATAGACATAGTGTCAACTCAAGTGTAACAAAATTGTCCATATTGAATAAATCCATAACAAAATTGAAGTTCGTATTGGCTTTTGCAGGAAATATGAGTTTATAATAAGGATGTAAGTGAAGTGTGGTGAAGAGACAAGGTATTCATTAGTATAAACTGAATATACTAGTTGAGCACCTAACTTTGCTCGGGAAATTTTATGGACTGAATAAAGATTGTGCTGTGGGCATTAATTTTAAGGTTTCATTATACACAATATTTTTACATGTACCATCTCAGTAAGTGCTACTTAAAAGTAGTCTTCATAAATTATTGGTAACTAAGTTGACCTTTGTGCTATTGTAGGACCTCCAAGAATAAACGTTAAACGGTTCTGAACAAGATACTTTTTACAATTGATATCAGTAGGACTATATCAGTCATTATTAATGTCATGCAACAATAAATATTTCAACATTCCGGGAAAGACTGACAATGGTGTCTATTAAAGAAGAACCTCAATAGCTGAATTTCCTTAAGAGAAATCTGCTAATCTCTTCCATCGGCCATTATAAATACTAGCATATATACCTGGACTTAAACAATATTACAATATATATATATATGCATGGACACACAAACCTCATGAAATATAACACAAACCCACATATAATAGTAGCTGGAAGCTTATACGAATTATAGTAATATTTGGCACAACTACTAATGAAAAACAAATAAGATTATTAGAGTTTTTTATTTAGTACGCTATATTTTGAAGAGGATTTCTACAATGAAGATAAATTAAAACTATTTGAGGCTCCCTAATTTCCCAAATATTGTTTTCTATATGGCTTGGAAATCATCCAAGAAATGATTGATTCAATGACTAAAATTTTGATTACATTAGGGTAAAATCGATAGGGTAAACTTTTTAAGACATAAAAAAACCTTATAATGGTCTGGATACAACACTCTTTGTAAAGTTGAGGGTGGTACCTGTTTTTCCTAAGATTCGCTTGTAGAGAATCTTGCTTTTCACGTCATATTCCATTGTTATATAGATAGATAGAGGAGGATATTAAAGACAAGTAAAACCATCATTTAAAAGAAAATGCAATACAATTTAGTACATGGTTTAAACTATATTGGTAGTTTAAAATGCACTTGCATGTTACATAAGCTACTTTCAGTTAAAAGAAGAATAAACTGAACAACTAATTTAGTCACTAATCTTGTCAAGGTAAAAAGCATATTTGGTGTTGAAATCATAGCAGAGCAAAGAACTTATTCGTTATAGAAATGTACGACTATTTTATACTGCCAAGCCCAGTCTAATAACTAACCATAAAATTATACCAGAAACAAATGATTTCTTATTACTGCCTAATATCGCATATAGTACAAACATGCCATAGAATGAGATTTCCCAAGAATTAACAAAACAGGGATATATATTTATACAATAAATTGTATGATAAAAGAAAAAGATTGATATGCTATCAAAAGGACAAATAAGATACATATTAAGATGCATTGAACATTACTAAGAGTAATGAACTTTCCCTGTATGTATATTTTAGTTACTATTTACAACTTGTCTTTTAGAAAATCGCTTTTATGTAACAAAGACTCGCCGATTCGTCTAATTGGATAACAATTTTTACACATAAAGGTCTTACCACTGCATCTGAATCTTTGGCCCTGAATGTTTTGCGGGCGAAATATTGAAGTAAATTCTGTATTTCATCTGGCTTAACATCCTCCATTACAGCTAGCTTTCTGGTAACGAATCCAAAATGTAAATGAAATCAGTAACTTTGTAGAAGAAGGCACTCATCTCCAAACTCAGAACACAACAACAGAATCTACCACGGCAGTCGCTCCTACAACGTTCAAAATCATTTAAGGATATACGTATCCAAAGAGAATGTAAATGTACTTCTTTGTTTAAAACTAAAAGGGAAAATTCACGGTTAATTCTGGTTGTACTTTGATTTCAAAGAAATATCAACTGTAAACGTGCTGAAAGAATATATTTTAGCAAAGATCACATGGTAAAAAAATGGAGAAGTTCTGGTAAAGTATAATCTGAAAATACCAGCGGCCGATAACTCAGAATTATTGTATGAAGGTACAAGCTATAATTTGAACAATAACAGTAGCTAACATCTCAGAATTATTGTATGAAGGTACAAGCTATAATTTGAACAATACCAATAGCTAACATCTCAGAATTATTGTATGAAGGTACAAGCTATAATTAGAACAATACCAATAGCTAACATCTCAGAATTATTGTATGAAGGTACAAGCTATAATTTGAACAATAGCAATAGCTAACATCTCAGAATTATTGTATGAAGGTACAAGTTATAATTAGAACAATACCAATAGCTAACATCTCAGAATTATTGTATGAAGGTACAAGCAATAATTTGAACAATACCAATAGAAAACATCTCAGAATTATCGTATGAAGGTACAAGCTATAATTAGAACAATGCCAATAGCTAACATCTCAGAATTATTGTATGAAGGTACAAGCTATAATTAGAACAATGCCAATAGCTAACATCTCAGAATTATTGTATGAAGGTACAAGCTATAATTAGAACACTACCAATAGCTAACATCTCAGAATTATTGTATGAAGGTACAAGCTATAATTAGAACAATACCAATAGCTAACATCTCAGAATTATTGTATGAAGGTACAAGCTATAATTTGAACAATACCAATAGCTAACATCTCAGAATTATTGTATGAAGGTACAAGCTATAATTTGAACAATACCAATAGAAAACATCTCAGAATTATTGTATGAAGGTACAAGCTATAATTAGAACAATGCCAATAGCTAACATCTCAGAATTATTGTATGAAGGTACAAGCTATAATTTGAACAATACCAATAGCTAACATCTCAGAATTATTGTATGAAGGTACAAGCTATAATTAGAACAATACCAATAGCTAACATCTCAGAATTATTGTATGAAGGTACAAGCTATAATTTGAACAATAGCAATAGCTAACATCTCAGAATTATTGTATGAAGGTACAACCTATAATTTGAACAATAGCAATAGCTAACATCTCAGAATTATTGTATGAAGGTACAAGCTATAATTAGAACAATACCAATAGCTAACATCTCAGAATTATTGTATGAAGGTACAAGCTATAATTAGAACAATACCAATAGCTAACATCTCAGAATTATTGTATGAAGGTACAAGCTATAATTTGAACAATACCAATAGAAAACATCTCAGAATTATTGTATGAAGGTACAAGCTATTATTTGTGCAATATTACCTTCCAATAACACAAGATGGTTGGATTTTTCAGAATTCCATGAAAGGCTGACAATGGCGTCTATAAAATAAAACCCAATATCTGATTTCTCATAAGAGAAATCTGCTAATAACTTTTCGTCTCTTCCATCCAACCTTCCATTAAAAATATTCGCACATATACCCGACCCAAGCAGTAATATGAACAGTTTAAGTATCCAATTTTACCTGATAAAATTTGAAAACTATTCATATTTTCCATTTCTGTGGGAAATAAGTTACGCATCTAAATGATTAAGTAATGAATGTATGACTTACTCAAGCGAGTGCTTTTGTTAAGCAAAATTGTTGAAGGGATCCTGTAACAACTCTCCAAACAACTTGATTCATGATTTAGAAATTTTGAAGTTAACGTTCATACCGTACTTTTGTTCATTCGTTAGAATGCTAAAATAGCCTGTAAAGTGGAATGAGTTTGAATTATAATCGTTTTAATAATTCATTTCAGTCATTTGCTCAGAGCTAAATTGTTTACTCAGATCTAGTTTATACATTTACCCACACCGTAACTCGCACGGCCACCGTCTCCCCTCTAATTGTATTCTTATTGCCCTACCAAAATAACGTTCAGATGGTGACAATCCAGAAGATGTTGGAATTAGCCTCCGGACGTTTTGTCCAAGGGATTCAGATTCACGGCCTTCAGTTTCCGTTTGAAGGTTTGAACATTCCTTTCAGTTAAGCCATTGGTCGCTGGATGTCCAAGGGCAATGAGTTTTTGTGAAATTCTCTGAGGTTACACTACTAGAAGAATTCGAGACGTGTGAAAATGGTGGCGTCATCAGAAACAATGAAACTTGGGTAGTCATGGCAAGCAAATTCGTCATCAAGAAGGTTTATGCTGGGACCTGAAGTAGGTGCACCCCTGGGAATCCAAACCTCCAGCCATTTGGATCTGTCCTCCACACAAATTAGAAAATGGAGACCTTTAAAAAAGGCCTAGCATAATCCAAGTTCTCAGTACTGTATCCTGAATAGCTAATTCGCTTCGTCATTGCTAAGAGTGTACGTAGACCACTTCTGAGGAACAGACGCCTGAGACAAGCATTCTACATATTCCCGTCTTCTTTCCATTTCTTAAACGCCACGGAGTAGTCAGACCCCGACGAGAATGACTCATACTGTGTTAGGTGAGCAGATGTCATTTGGGGCAGAGCTAGATTATGACAGAAAATTCTTGACAGAGTCTGATTGTGTGTTACCAGGGGAAGATGTTGGACCGTAAAGGTAATTATAGAAACGATCAACAGCAAAACAATAGCAAGTGCTTCCCGGTCCAGTTGGCTACAATTACTCTCTGCTGAAGACAATGGAATGGAGACAAAAGCACCCGATTTCTATTGCCCACTAATTAGGTGGCTCAAGACAGCAATTCAGATGGTAGATCATATGGGACCAATACCCGACCTCTGCACATTTCTTTCTTTAGCTTGAGAAATGCAGATTCACTTGAAAGGCTGGCCCTTCTGAGTAAGTTTTTCTCTCATAGGCCATGGCAGAGTAGTGAGGGTTAAACCGCAAGTACTAAGTCATCATGGCCAACCAGAACCGCAATTTTAACTTAAATTTTGTTAACTCACCTAATTTGTTGGATCCTTGGTTGGGGACTGCGGAGGATAGACTTTCGTATGTAGTCGATAAGAATCCCACTTTTATACACCATTCAATAACGGCACGCTTTCCCTGCACTTCCAATTTTGTAAAAAACTTAGTTGTGCACTCACTTTGAGCCATAGCTAAAACGGAAACGATATTAATAGTAAAAACTAGCAAAAACAATATGTCGGACGGTAGGAAGAAACAAGATGGCGGCTAGGGGGGGGGGACTAAAATGCACTTTAGCCCCGCATGACATCGACAGCATTTGCGAGACGAGGCCAGCCATAGCTTGAATTTTTTTTCAGGAGACTTCATAGTTTTATTAGGTTCAATTACGTGTCCCAAGAAGAGCATCCGAGTTTGGGAAAAAATGCACTTTTTCCTTCTCAATTTTCTGGATCGGAAAATTTGCTGCTACCAATTTGTCGTTCCCCTCATTTTGTAGTCTATACAAAGTCTAACCTCCCCATCAGGGTTCGGAATAATTACAAGTAGTGAATGCCAATCACTGGTCACTGGCTGAAAACTGAAAATATCTCGATTAATATTCCAGATAGAGAATAAATGTATAAACCAATATCTATAGTAAATTTAATTTGCAATACGATTGGGTCTATACAATTTTTCGATCCGACGTAGAGTAACGGAGATATTTCGAATTTTCTAAAACCCCCCCTCCGAATATTCCGATTTCAGCCGTTAACGAATTTGATCTTTCGTTTTACATAAAACTATTAAATATCGAGTTTTGTAATGATCAAACAAAAATTAAAAGATATATATATATATATATATATATATATATATATATATATATATATATATAAATAATTTTGAACGGACCTCATTTTCGTCATCTCCTGGATAGAATCGATGAACATTTGAAGACATTTTTCGAAAATCGCGTCATGAGTACGACCTCAATAGCTGATTTCCCTTAAGGGAAATCTACTAACATGTGGCCCTATCAAAATGATATATATATATATACACAAGGTGTCCCAACTTCCCCCCCCCCGTAAAATCTCCAATTATTTTAATACAATGCTGAGATTTAATGAGCCATAATTGTGACCCCTGAAGAATCCTTTCAGTCTATATACAACCTCGTAACCTTCTCCAGTACTTCCCCAGCGACCATAACTTTGGAATTTCCAATAGAATGACACGGGAACTTGGGGTAGTACTAGATATAGTAAATAGTTTTCAATAAAATTAATATGTTATATTCTGATATATTTTAGTAATTGTTTTTCTTTCAGGCGACAAGTTCGCACACCTGTTTGTTTACATTTCAGACGCTTCCCGTCGGGAGGTTTCGTATTATCCTGTGTATTTATTCACTTAATATTGACGGTGCTATTGTGTTACCATTATCTAGATTTATCTATTGTTATACGTCAGGAAGGAAATCTGCTTATTTTACGCAGCCCCTGCCCGACGGACTTTTCCCAATGTATAAGTTCACGTTCAACACGCTCTCGCTGGGCTAAGAGAAATCACGCTTCCCGAAGAAACTGGGATGCGGATCTATTTAAGAACTAAAGAAATTTGAATCACAGGTACACAACCGAATTTTTCTTCAAAAACAGTTGTAAAAAATGCATTCTTAGTCAGGGAGCCGTGCAGTGGCTTGAATTCATGATATGTACTTGGACATAACACGCTCCTTGCCCTTGGACGCTTGTCCAGATCAATTTGTCTCAGATCGAGTTCCAGTCTTCTAATCCAATCATCACCTAACAACGAATCATGATTCTTGAGCACAACATACAGATCCCCAGAATCAGTTATCCCTTTGTAATGAATAGATATTTTAGTTTTACCCTTACACGGTACTAGGTCGTTAGAAAATGCACAGAAACTGCTGTTTGATGGACGGAGGTCAACTCCCAAACTCAAATCCAAGAATTTATTCTTGGGCGATATTGATTTTGCCTGAGGATAAATCAGTTACCTGATGCCGGAGTCGATTTCCATATCATGGGACTTGCTATTGATCATAACTTTGGTCATGTAAGTACTTTTCAGATCCTGGAGTAACCTCGAACATGTCGACAATATCAATTTTATTGCGGTCATAAGAAGGTCCCTAATAATGGTCATCATCTAGAATAATGCCCACTTGTTTGCTGTCAATCTTTTTCTTGGTGAGCCTAGTAATGCACAAGACTGATACATGACTTACCTTGGAGCCGAGTTTACAGCATAGGCTCTTGCTGTCAATGCGGCAACCATTTGACCTGTGCGATGAACCAGAATACTAAAAAAGTCCGTCACGCAGGGGCTGCTTAAACTAAGCAGATTTCCCACGGGAAGTTTTACAATAGAGAAATTTCAAGAGAGCCGAGCCAACGAAACGGCCGAACTAGCTTTTGGCGGGAAAGTAACTCTCGACCGTTAGGCGTCGAGATTTAATAAAAATGCAAATATCTCGGTTAATATTCAAGATAGAGGAAAAATGTATATAACAATATTTATAGTAAATTTAATTTGCAATAAGATTGACTCTGTAAAATGTTTCGATCCAAAGTATAGTAACAGAGATATTTCGAATTTTCGAAAATCCTCCCCTCTAAACCCCCCCTCCCACTGGTTCGATTTCAACCGTTAACGAACTTGATCTTTCTTTTTACATAAAACGACTAAATATCGAGTTCGTCGCCATATTCAGTTTCTAAATCATTCAGGAATTCTTTAAATTCACGGTGATTTAACGCGCGCGACTTTATAAAACTGATTAGTTAAATTATTGATACTGTTGGCAAACTCAATCTTTTCGCACACATATTTTCCTGGTGAATTATACAGTGGTTAACGAGTGTTTCCCTTCTTGTAGCCTTCTTAATGCCTTGAAACAGCCTTCCCGATCCTTCTATCACAATGCTTGACATTGCCCGTGCTCCATCTGTTGATAAATTGAAAAGTTTTCCAAAAAAGACTTAGCTCATCGTAGGTCTTTGCCGGTTGTAGTCCCTTGCATTGGAATCAGTGAACACAATTCTTCGGTAATATTGAATTTGGTGTCAATACCACGTAAAAATATAGCCAGTTGTGCTGTATCACTAATATCGCAACTCTCATCAAGTGCCAAAGTGAATCGAGGGTGTGTATTCGAATTTTCCAATGCGTTTACGAAGCGTTGTTGCTATGTTCTCTTGCAAGTCTTCAATTCTCCTTGCACTGGTGAATCTTGATAGACTAATGGTTGAAATAATATTTATTTTATCAGGAAATGCTATTTCTGCAACAGCAGTCAGGCATTCTTTTATCATCTCTCTATCCACAAAGGATTTTCTTTTGCCAGTATTTGACTGACAATAAAACTAGCCTTAACTTCTGTATTTGATAAATTAGCTTGATTTTTTAAAATAATCTGTTGTTTCCCAAGATTTTCTCCATTTGATTAAATTTATCTATCCGGAGTTGTCCGGTCAAGTTTTTATATTGTTGTTTATGATTTGTATCCTAATGCCTTTGTATGTTATATTATTTTAATGTCGACACAGTCTCTGAGCATATTAAGAATACAGCTTTATCTTTGAGGAAAGTGAAATAATAATCAAATTTCCACATTTCTTGGCAATGCCTGTCCTCATCTGCAACTTTCCGTTTTTTCATTTGCTTTTCTACATGATATTATGGATTAAAAATTTGAAAGTTAAAACAATTTGTAGGAAAAATTAATTTTGAATAAAAAAACTCTATTACCTATTTGACGTTAATTTTGCAGTCACCCCTTTCAAGAAACACAAGAGTTTCTCAAGAAGAAGCTAGTTAACAGCTTACCAGACTGATTGTGTGCAGAAGCAAGCACAAACGCGGAGCGTTCGTATTGAATGTTTGAACAAGTCGCCGACAAGTAAGTAACTCGTCTAAAAAAATTGTTTCGGTTTAATATGTACTACCATTAAATTATAATTAATTTTTTACAATATATTGATGGGAGAAAGTCAATAAAATAAATTCAATTTTAGAAATGCTTGGTGGGCCACATAAAGATGTTGAAAGGGCCGGGCCGCAAGCGGCCGCCGCGTGTTGCTCATCCCTGGATTAGAGCGTCGTTCATTACTTGCTCTGTACTCATCTCGTCTAGAACGTGGCAGTTTATTGGTATCTTATAGGGAAAGACTTGACTGCTTAGTCAATTCCTTACTATGGACACGAGAAGCATCAAGCACTATTACTTTTTCTTGTAGTTCGTCGAAGGCAGCCTCTTCATATGTGGACAAAAAATAATCCTGAAAGACAACCACGTTCCGCTTAGGGGAAAACAATTTCGAGTAATGTGGCATAACAGTTGTGTAATCTAGATGACTCAATTTTTCAACATATCTAAAGAATGAATGTAGGTTCTTAAAGTTTTATAAATTAGACCAGGGGCGGTGGTTCTTGTGAAATGTCAAATATAAATTATGGCCAATATTATTCCATTCATAAAAAAAAAAAAATGATTCGAATAATGTATGTAAGAAGAATTATTTGTATATAGTATCGGGTAATAATAATGTGTCTTGTTGATGAAGCTATATCTTACGATGGTTATTTTATATATTATTCCAAGTTTTTAAACAATTTTTTTAGTTATCTGTCTCCAATAAATGCCTGCTGTTAATGGAAATATTTTGTCGCTATGTCGCATGACTTGTTAAAATTTCGATTCCTGTTTACGGCATGCCTTTACTCAGAAAGAATACTGAATTGATGTGAGATGTGATAGTTAAATGACCTTACCTGCGTGTCATTCCAGAAAGAAAACTATGTAATGATTTGGGCTTGGCCATTGAATATGTATGAAGAAAATCTAATTTGGACTTGCATGTGGGAAATGTATATAATTTATGAAGCATCTTTGTGGCGCACGCATGTTATTCTACGTAATGTATTTGTGAAACTATGGAAAGTGGAAAATGCCGTACGGAAATGTACTGTTTACTAATGTTTCCTGAGATTTCATTGATTTATTATACATTTATACATCAATAAATCAGTTCACATTATTGATAATATAAACGTAAGTTTCCCTCACTTAATGTACTCATTATATTTGCCTGTCAAACGTTTGTAAGTTGGAATAGTAAAATTAATGTTTTTTTATTTTTTAGGGATTTTCAAAGAGTATCTTCAATGCCCAAAAATGTCCATTGAGATGAGGCTTCAAAATTCTGAGTGTGTATATATATATATATATATATATATATATATATATATATATATATATATATATACTAGCTAAGTTACTCGGCTTCACCCGGGAGCCGCTTTTGAGGCTCAATGATGATGGTATTTTTTGGCAAGGCTTTACTTTGCACTATATTTTGACATATCCCCATCCCAGTGTTTAGAGTTTATACCCGTCGTTGCTGTGGATTTGTTAATAATAAAATTATTTGATATTGTGTAACAAATACTGTCCTCAATATTTTTATATTTCCCGTCTCCTGTGCATGTAGTTTTTTAATAACGTAATGAACCATATAATTCATAATCATAGTAAGTATTCTGTCTCACTCAAAACATGTATGAATTAAAGTTCCTTTCCCTTGAAGTGGTACAAATCCCAACGGTGACAGCTGTTTTAGGTACGTCATAGCCACTATTAAAAAATACTCTTTTGTATATCTCGATTGTAAACTGTATATTCATATTGGTACATAGTGTGTTCAGTAAAGTATATCATATATTAACGGAACAGAGTTAATAAATGCCAGAAATAACTGGGTGCACCTCCCCAGCGTTCATCATTTGAAATGATTTATTTATGATAATGAAACAAATTCACATTCCTGAGAAACACTACATTACTAAAAGTATAATCAAATAGATGATACATAGACCAATATGAGGTTGGCAGGGAAGCGGTGGAACTGATAGGACAAAGGAAGTATCCCCACCTCCCTAGGCTCAGTGGTGCCAACCTAACGCTCATTTAGGATTTGAATCCTGTGATACATTAAATTATATTAACAAACCTGATTACATTATATTTACAATACTAAAACTCTTTGTTCAAATAATTTTCACGTTTTAATTAAATAAAGTATTAAATACACTTAAAGGCAAACTGGCGTTTCTCATGAATTAATGCTTGGGAGAAGAGAAGTGGGGGGGGGGGAGTATATTTTACTCGGTGCAATCTGTTATTAGCGTTAAAAAAACATATATTTGAATTATTAAAGATAAAATATTAACAAAGATTTAAATTAATTTATCCTGGTGAGGTACCTGCTAGTTCGTATTGGAAAGAATTGTTGAGCATATCAATATTTCTACGCAAATTACTTCCTTCATACATTGTTTTGAGAAAACTGTATAAACCAAAAGTTACTATAAACAATAAAGAAAACAACTTTTGTTATGTAAATGTATACAACAAAATTTATAGTAAATTTAATTTACAATACGATTGGTTCTATACAATGTTTTGATCCGACGTATGGTAACGGAGATATTTCGAATTTTCGAAAATCCCCCCTCTAAACCCCCCCCCCCCCTCCCACTGGTCCGATTTCAGCCATTAACGAACTTGATCTGTCTTTTTACATAAAACGTTTAAATATCGAGTTTGGTAACGATCAAACAAAAATTGCCGCTAGAGCGTTAACAGACACACAAATATATATATATATATATATATATATGTATATATATATATATATATATATATATACTAGCTCAGATACCCGGCTTCGCCCGGGAATTGATTTGAGGCTTAATGGTGATGGTATTTTTTTGGCAAGACTTTACTTTGCACAATATTTTGACATTTACCCGTCCCAGTGTTTAGGGTTAATACCCGTTGTTGGCATTTGTTAATAATAAAATTAATTTTTTATGTAAGTCTTCACTGTCCTCCAAATTGTCATATTTCCTGTCTCCTGTGCATTATGCATAGATGTCAGCTATTAAGGACAAAATATTAACATTGATTTGAATTAATTTTTCCAGCTGAGGCACCTGATAGTTCAAATAGGAATGAATTGTTGAGCATATCAATATGTCTACGCAAATTACTTGCTCCACACATTGTTCCTGGAGAAATGTATAAAAAAAAAGAAAAAGTTAATCTAAATAACAAAGTAAACAACTTTTGTTATGTGCATGTTTGCCAAAATAAAATAGAAAATGAAATACCGCGAATTTTTATTTCAGGCCTCGATGGTTATAACCCCCACTCCAGTTTGAACCTAAACATTTTAATATAGCTTATAATCATGGAAGAATTAATGCTAATTCACATACCGAGTTGTGTTAAGTTCGGCTCAATCGCTAGTGCTCAATAAAATTGTTGGCTCCTGCTTTAGTTTTTAGTGTATATATAACAAAATAAACACCTTTTGTCTTGTGCATATTTGCCGAAAATCCAATAGGAAACGAAATATCGCTATTTTTAATTTCAGACCTCCCTTACAAACCCCCACTCCTGCTCGTCCCTAGTGATGTTGGTACAGCTTATTGTCATGGAGAAATTAATGCTAATTCACATATCGAGTCCTTTTTGCCAAATAAAATTTGTGACTCCCGGTATAGGTTATAGCGTATAAGTAATTTACACTTCGGTATACGGCGAAAGTGTATATAACAAAAGGTACTCTAAATAAAAAAATAAACACCTTTTCACGGTAAAAAACGGCTGACTGGAATTTTATGTAGCTTGGTATGTATTCTTACTACTAACCCAACTTAGTCTTTAGGCTATATTAATATTCTCTTAGACGAGCAGGAGTGGAGGTTGTAAGGTAGGCCTGAAATTAAAAATAGCGATATTTCGTTTCCTATGGGTTTTTCGGCAAACATGCACAAGATAAAAGTTTTTTATTTTGTTATTTAGAGTAACTTTTGTTATGTACACTTTTGTCGTATACATAAGTATAAAAAAGGTATACGCTAAATACTATTGCGGGAGTCAATAATTTTATTTGGCACAAAAGACTCAACCAAACTCGGTATGTGAATTAGCACTAACTCCTCCATGATAATAAGCTTTACTAACATTTCTAAGGAAGAGCAGGAGTGGGGGTTGTAAGGAAGGCCTGAAATTAAAAATAGTGATATTTTGTTTCCTATTGGTTGTTTGGCAAATACGCACATGACAAAAGTTGTTTATTTTGTTATTTAGAGCCAATTTGCTTATATTCACTTTTGCGATATAACAAAGTATAAACGAGATATACATTAAAAACTAAAGCGGGAGCCAACAGTGCTATTGGGCACCAACAATTGAAGGGAATTTAACAAAATTCTGTATGTGAATTAACATTAATTCCTACATGATTATAAGCTATATTAAAATTTTAATATTGGAACGAGAGGGGGGGGGGGGTTATGGAGGCCTGAAATAAAAATTCACGATATTTCATTTTTTATTTGTTTTAAGGCAAACGTGCACATAACAAAAGTTGTTTATATTGCTATTTAGAGTAACTTTCGTTTTATACATTTTTTCGGTAACAATGTATAAAGCAAGTAATTTGAATAGAAATATTGCTATGCTTAACAATTCTTTCTAATATGGACTATAGGTTTTAAGTAAAGCAATGTTGATAACACTCAAGCGGGAGCAGAAGTTGTCACAAATAATTGAATGAACTAGTTTCCTGTGAAATGTTGTATTTTATTTTTACTCACATTTACTATTATGTATATAATGTTATGCTCGGATTGGTTTTTGACAGGAAATATGTACACTAAAGACGAATTTAATTATAATAAATGCTATCCATAATTATGATCTGAGTTATTCACGGTGTGTCAAACAGTGGAGAGAGATTGATTAAGAGCCAATTTTCATTTATTCTTCAGAACTAAAATTTCTATTCTATAAGTCCCCTACCTGACCTTGACGGTAAAATCATTAGCCCAGGCGGGAAGTGTAGTTGTACACATTGTAGCCTTGCCAAATAAAAAATCCCATCAACATTCAGACTAATGTCTGAATGTTGATGGTATTTTATAGAAATTTTAGTTAAAAAGAGTAAATGAAAATGAGTTCCCAATCTATCCTCCTCTACTATTTGAAGAGGGGAGGTTTTGTCTGTGAAGAGGGGAGGTTTAGAAATATTTCCGTTGTTATGAGTCGGAAAGAAATACTATACATAACCGTTCTTGCTGTAAATTTAACTTTCTATAAGTGTTGTCCTATGCATTTTTTTTCTTATCCTGATTAATAAACGAGTTATTGCATTTTTAGTATCCAGTCTTCAGTAAACTCCCACTTCTACTCATCCGAATTTTAGCAGATTTCCCTTAAGGGAAATCAGCCATTGAGGTTGTACTCATGGCGGAATTTTCGAAATTTTTCTTCAAATGTCCATCGATCCTACCTAGTAGATGACGAAAATGAGGTCCGTTCAAAACTGTATATATATATATATATATATATATATTTGTCTGTTACCGCTCTAGCGGTCGCAATTTTTGTTTGATCGTTACCAAACTCGATATTTAGTCGTTTTATGTAAAAAGAAAGATCAAGTTCGTTAATGGCTGAAATCGGACCAGTGGGAGAGGGAGTTTAGAGGGGAGGATTTTCTAAAATTGGATATATTTCCGTTACTATGCGTCGGATCGAAAAATTGTATAGAATCAATCTTATTTCAAATTAAATTTACTATAAATATTGTTATATACATTTATTCTCTATCTTGAATATTAACCGAGATATTGGCATTTTTATGAAATCGGGGCGGATAACGGATGAGAGTAAAACTTCACGTGGGAAATCTGCTTAGTTTACACAGCCCCTGCGTGACGGACTTTTATTAATTTATGTAACTGAGTCAGTAAGTGTTTCTGTTTACTTAAGCTTCTTACTACGAGAGAAATAGAGAATATATCATCGGCGTGTTATATACTGGCTCTTGGGAAATCTGTTTAGATTACGCAGCCCCTGTATGCCGGACGTTTTCGGTAACAATTCATTTGTTTGATCCTCAATCCTGATTTCAATAATTTGTGATCTATTAAACAAAAAAATACTATTTTGAAATTCTATTATTTAAATAACGGTATTTACTGAAGGTTAAGTAAATACTTTTCTAAATAATGTCTTAGTTCCGTTTGAAAATTATACAGAATCAAGCTGCAGTGACGCAGGTTGCTACAAATAACACTATTTGTTTATGGTTGTCTTACTAGGCCCGCGGAAGTCCTTTAGCCTCCAATCCCACTCCCTCAATAAGGTGAATGATCTTCAGATCTACTATTTTGAAGCTCGACGTATCGAGACAAAACACACTATAGAGGCTTGTTCCACGGGTTGGCTAACTCTCTGGCTGTATTCCACATTGAACTCTATTCTTAGACCTATAAACATCTTCCCTCTGACGCAGCCCTCAGTCCAACAGATCTTTCATTAATAAATGCAGTGTAGTTCTCATTTGAGCATCACGTGAATAAATTTAGCGTTTTATACGTAAACAAATTTGAATGATTAACCATTTCTGGATGAAGAAATAGATACAAGAAGAGCAAGCGAGGTAAGTCACTGCCTAAACTTTATTCAGGTTTTCTATTTTATTTTATTTTATGAAATGGGTAATGTTATCAAGCATAATACATTTATACAAGCAAGGATTTTAGAAATTTTATAATAAAATCCAGTTCAGATTTATAGTAAGCTCGGATTTTAGTTCGGATATATTCATTAATATAGAAAGTGTTCAAAATTCTTGTTGCTTTGAAATCCGCCTGGTTGTAAAAAAGGAACTCAAGAATGTTAACGAGTTAATCCTTCTAAAAATTCTTGTTAATCGATCTAAACAGAACAATGGTACATTATCACTTCAATAGATACTACAACCTTATCGTATTGTTAACACATATGATGTTTACTAAACAAATGAAAGGAATAAATTAGAAGACCCCGAACAAACTTGATTTTGTAGCATAAATCGGTGTCTCTTTCCATTACTCTGTATTACAAAATTCTTTAAATATATTGTGAAAGATAAACATTGATTGATGTATTTAAAGGATATTGCATACATTCCTGATTACTGCTTTGTTCTTCTACTCGAAGGGCTATAGTCATCATTGAAATATAGGAAAATTAATATAATTATTTTAAAATATAATTATAAATTATTTCGTCAAATAAGAGGGTTGGGCTTTCAATGTAGAGTGCTTTTATTTTTGAGGAAACACCCATTTTCTGCCCAGATGGAAAACATTTTTCCTAAACAATGTTGATTGATGATTTTTCTTTTCTGATGTTCCATCACAGTACGTTTTGCTCCTTAGAGATAAATAGGTATTTAATACAAAATTTATATGTGAGCCAAGAAAACAAATGCTGCTCAATTAATGTAGGTCAATATTGTATTTAAATCAGTCTGTCAGTTGTTTTTAAAATGAAGTTCATTATTAATGTAATTATTATTTACAAACCATTCAAGATAATTTAGGAATATAATTATAAAAAAAAAAAATTCTTACAACTAATACGTTTTACCACCGTACTCTTTCTTACGGAGACTGTGTATATTATGAAATTTCACGCATATACGATTGACTAACAGATGGCATCATCTGTGTGTTGTTCTAGAATAGGTGACGTAATTTCCACTTTATATTACCTATATCTCCCTTAGTAATAATTTTCTATAACATAATAACTAAAAGTGAAAATTCTATGAGTTAGAGTGGATGTTCACTAAAGGCTGAAAACAAGAAAATACAAATAAACCGGTTAATGTATAAATCAAATGTATAGAGCTATAATTTCAGGACATTACTTTACATTATTTCACAAAATTCTCAATTGGCATATTATAACAAAGATAGTTAAGATTTTCGGATTCTATCTTCCCTAAACCTTTTAATCCTTATCCGATTTCAGCCATTAACAAACTTGTTCTTTGTTTTTTTTTTGTCTTGATGAAATGTATTTTTTGTTGGGGGAGGGGCTCAAGTTAGCCAAGTGTTTTGAAGGATTGGTCTTAATCCCCCTTCGTAAACCAAGAGTGGTGGGTTCGATTCCCGCCTGGGCAATAGGAATTCATTTAATGACGAATTCATTAAATATCCCCTTTAGTCCCACCCTGGCTAGAAAAGGGTGGTAACCTGTAGAAAACCCCTTCCAATTAGCCATAGCAACCATGACAACGGTCAACAACGGCTGGCGAAAATTCGAAATATTTCCATTATCATGAGTTGGATCGTAGAATGTTATTGGACCACTCTGGTTAAATGAGGTATTTCAATTTTTAAGCATTTTGCAGTCAGTAAACCCCTACTTCTATTCATCCGATGTTTATTTAGAAATAGAGAATATATGGTAAGATGAGAACAGCAGTATGTCATATTAGCATATGGAAAATCTGCTTATTTTACACAGTTATTTTAGCGTGACGAACTTGCTAGTGAGATGAATGAATAGAAAGCCTTCCACTGGGTTTCCTTGAAAGCTTAAAACAAAAACTGCAAATATCTCGATTAATACTAGAGCAGTGGAAAAATGTATAGTTCGATTGTGCTCGTGCTATATATATACGTGTATATACTTGTCCGTTGCCGCTCGGGGAGTTTAGGTAAGTAAATAACAAGGTAGTTAATAACTAAAATTTGTTATTTTCTACAATTATTATTATACATGTTTTTTCTCCATCTTGAATATTAATCGAAATATTTGCAACCTTTTAGTTTTCAGTCTTCTGCAAACCCCTTCTCCTACTAATGCAATTTTCATTTTGAGCACCCGATGGCGTCACGAAATATCTAATATTCAATTTAAATTTCAAGTTCTGTTTACACAGGCTTTTTATTACAGGAAAATAGGAGAAAAGACGGTGGAAGATCCGTAGTGTGTCCATTATACGGGAAATCTGCTTAGTTTACGTAACCCCTGCTTGACGTGCTTTTCTATTTTACGGGGGATTTGGATGAAGGTAGCTGAAGCAATATTGCTTCCCCGCAGAGCTCGGATAGGCATCCACTCCATCAGGGCATTTCGCCCCAATTTCTGTAGTCCATCAACTCTCTGCCAGCACCAGGTTCTTAGGTAGGGAATTATGACTAACAGGATCCCCCTACTTCTCTCGATTTTACATTGACCAACCGTGGCAACGCTACATTTGATTTCCTCGGTGTCGTACTATGTGTGTGCGTGCGCGGGTGCGTGTGTGTGCGTATATATACATAATGTTGTTATATATAAAGCTATATATATGTATATATATATATATATATATATATATATATATATATATATATAAAGTTTCTATGAAGTTTAGGTGAGGTATAGAGAGAACCCCCCTCCCCCCTCATATTAGTTTACGCTTACATCTCATTTAATGCGTTCAATTTTCTTAATGTTGAGGTATCATCAGAATTATAATTTTGTTCAATGTTCATCAATGTTGTTCAATAAGATTTCTTAAATAAACAAGTCTGATGGGGAGTGAAAGTTTTGGGAAAATGTACCAATTTATTTCTGCTATTTATTAACCATGCTCCAATAATATATTGCATGTTACTGAGCATACTTAGTGACACTAATGCTTATAACTGGAGTAAGTTATTACGATTATAAATTAGTTTGTTTTGGTATCTCGGACCACTTTTGACTAAAAATAAATTGTTTTTATTAAATGGTTTTTAATAACAACAAATACAATTTATGATTATGATTTATATGACCAATGATGTTTTGAATGCAGTGACAGGATTGAGTAAGAACCACTCGAAGTTTGTTATTCCAATTCCACACTTTACATTAGTTCACCATAGATACCAGACAGATATAAATGTAATACATGAATTAAATACTGTGACTGGAATTGAAAACAGAATTGGTACAGTGTAGCCTTGCGATGAATAATATTCATTCTTCGGTATTCAGTATACATATTTCAAAAGCAAAGCCACCCGGCAATCTGCTGTGTTCAGATTCCCATTTGAGGTGTGTGCACCCGTGCGTGCGTTTGTTGTGTATTTATGATGGAGAACGTAGAGTTTTAGCATTTTAGGATTAATTCGACACAATTAAATACTATAGGTCTTGTTCACAAGTCTTTGTTTGTCGATTAGCGAACAAATAAAGAAATAGTCCTGTCACTAAGAAAAAAATAGACAAAACACGATGTCTTATAAGATGCTAAAGACTCTTATGAGTAGAATGTAATACACAGTGACTTTAGCTTGCATAAAACAGTGCCAGCAGTAAAAGGTGGAAGGAACCATCATTCTTAAAGCACTTAGCTAACTTTTCACACCCCTGATTTATTCTTTTCCTGGATTGTATCTGGAGAGTATACAAAAACGAGACAACCAAAGTAACATGGATATCCTTCGATGCCTGACTATAGAAGCTAAGAAATCAGGTAACACATCTTAAAGGAAAGTTGAGAAATGTTTAAAAAAAAAAGTCGAATATTAAGAAAAGAGCTTAATAAATAATTACTGGAGTTTTATGACTATTTTCATTTGAGCCCCATAAGCTCTTAAACCTTGATAAATGCCTCCTATAGACCACGCAGCGAGACTATATTTTGTTGGGACCAACAAAGAAATATTCCCACTAAGTGCAATCAAATGAAGAGAACTGTCGGACTGGACACTGCCAGGGTAGCTAAAATTACAAAAAGGCAATATAAAGAAAGGCACCCCACACAAATGAGAGGAAATATAATGTCTCTAGGGGTGCGTGATATTTCTTTGTAGCTTTTAAAATATACAGCAAGGGGACCCTTTGGTGAAGTCCTTGATTTGGGTCATTTGGATTAATGCTAAAATAATTTCGGAAGGAGGGGAGATATTCATTGTTTCTTAAGGTGAAAAACGCTGAAATGAGAAAACGACTTTCATAAAAGCCTATCAGTTCCCCTTCATCCAATAATATAAGAAGCTGTATACGGTCATCTGACACAACATTTTCCGGTTTAACTACCTCTTGAGATAAGCAAAGTTATTGATATACCAAACAGTAACAAGACCCGTTTCACACAGTGAATCAGGGAGTCTCATGGAAAGAAAAGCCTACAAATATTTGCAGCCATCAAAGGCAGCTATGATAAGAAACAAATCGATGCAATGTCGGAGATGGATGACAAACTTGGCATTGTCTGTGATAGTAAGGAAGGACAGACTGCTTTGGTTACTACATATGAAACAATGGGACCATGTACATGTTATATGAAACCTCAGGAGGTAGTACGAATAAGTCGCACGTCCGCGCGAAGGTGGTCTGGTGCTTTGAAGAAGGCTTGCAGAGGCATCCGACTCTGGGAAAGTATTTCTGAAAACTACGAAGAGTGGCTTAGCTTCATGATACCAGAGGATCAAGTCTTCATTCCTAAAACAAGGCGACCCATAATCAACTTAACTCTATAGTAAAGGAAATATTGTAATCGCGAAACATAGATTTCAACGGAATTATCCATTATAGCATATTTCCCTTAAGGATTACTTCTACTTTGTGAAATATATTCAAATACGTTCTGATGATCTTCTTTTGTTCTTGGACTACTAAAATTTGAGTAATTCAGATAAAAATTATTGTGATTTAGTACTGGTTATAGTAAATAGTTTTGAATAAAATTAATATGTTATATTCAGATAAATTTCAGTAATTGTTTTTCTTTCCGGTGAAGAATATTTCTATCTATCTGTTCATTTCTTACGAGGTTGGCTGACCTGTTTGTTTACAATTCAGGCGCTTCCCGTTGGGAGGTTATTAAAATTGACTGAAAGATTTCTCATTACCGTTTGTAGTTATTCACTTAATATTCACGGTGGTGTTGTGTTTGTTAAGAGTATGTAGATATATCTATTGTAAAACTTCGCGTGGGAAATCTACTTAGTTTACGCAGCTCCTGTGTGACGGACTTTTGATCTTCCTTGGTCCCATTTTGACTAGTTTCGGCTTAACATCTGAACGTAAACTAAAAAACTTATAGTGTTATAATTTAAAAATTTAATATTTAGGATTGTTTTAACACCATGTTGTGTACTTACCTTTTTGATGAAAATCGGCTAAAGAGGGAGGGGATTTCAGGGAGGACGAACATAAAAATATGCAAATTTCTCCGTACTTATTCAAGATACCAAAAAAATGTTTGGGCCCTTTTCGTTTATCATGTAAAGATCTACAAATTATATCCCATAATATTTTTCGATCTGATGCATTGAAACGGAGATGTAGCAAAACATTTTGTTTATTTAATTTAATAGAAGTATATTTTAAAATCAGATTTTTTCTTTTGGAGAAAACAATTATTTCTTCAAGGTTAATATGTCACTTGGTAAATTGTTATTGTGGATTATATTTCAAATTATAAGCTTAAATAGTTATTTTGGTTCCAGGAGGACAATGGCTATCTGGAC
This sequence comes from Riptortus pedestris, assembly GCA_019009955.1. Lineage (NCBI taxonomy): Eukaryota > Metazoa > Arthropoda > Insecta > Hemiptera > Alydidae > Riptortus > Riptortus pedestris. The sequence continues at coordinate 48,119,685 of CM032233.1, read as the reverse complement.
AACTTTGAATGAAAAATTCCATAACCTCAATATTCTAACAAAGCTAGACTACAAGTTCCCACCTGAAAAAAGAGCTCATTCCGGTAATATATACCTTACTTATTTGATAAATATCACTTATAATATATATATATATATATATATATATATATATATATATATTCTTAGCATTAACTTTCAAAGGCAAATTTTACAAAGGTCATATTAAAAATTCCTAATTTCCAGAATAATTTTCCTTTTAAGAAGTTGCTTCTTAACTTTACTTCCATACAGAGCAAACTTCTATATTACTACATTTTTTAAACTAATTATTTCGTTTTGCTTAAAACAAGCTGTTTAGAATCCAATTGTTCCAACGCTACTTCGCGTTGCTGATGAGTCACGTAAGACGAAAACGATCACCACCAAAGTCCCTCTCACTACACTGAAACTTAACTGTAACAGGTTGGTTTTAGGTTGCACTTCGTTTCGATCTTTCGGTTCTCTTCAGCTAAGCGTGTGCTACACTTGAACTTTCGCTCCAAGTGCTAGGCTAGGAAAAAGTTGAGATTAAAGGTTGTTTGACAAAAGTTCGTATGACAAAAAGATAAAATCTAAACGCCGTGTAACCAACCCTCTTGTCGGAAACAAGCAGTTTTGCTTATTATTTAACTTTAGACTGTTGGGTGAAATTAAATTATTTACGATTTAAGCTTAATATAAAGGGAGAGCACAGCTTTGATGGATATATATATATATATATATATATATATATATATATATATATATATATATATATATATATATATATTATCACCTTTCAATGAATTTGTACCCCACTTGTTAAATACCGAGGTTTCTCCACCCCGGAAAATGTACTTGTGATTACGAGTATTAAAGAAATATAAAAATAATTATACGCGTAAATGTTCATTACAAACGTATATACTTTTTTTCCCTAAAGAGTCCTAAAATATAAAGAATTAGTATAAATACCTATTTCTGGTAAGCGGGCCATAATAAATATTAATAAAAACCATTGACAGATAAAAATAAAATATCTTATGACATTTATTACATGCCATATATGATGTCCTTATTGTCCTTACGAATAATGCAATGCTACGTTTCTTACATTAATTGGTCGCATTGTATAACTGTAGTTACCAAGAACCACGACATTTTCCATAATTATTTATCATGTGTTTACTATCGCTTTTTAACACAAAGATAAAGTGTTTTGAAAGACATTCTTGAGAGATTGATTGACGCGTTTCCTGGCGGTATTAAAAGCCAAAAATACCTACTTCTTTATTTATGTTGCTACTCAATTGCATCGCGATGCTGAATGTTGCTACAAATGTTGTTCTACGCATGTTTCCTCTATCTTGAATTTTAACAGAGATATTTGCGTTTTTTAAATTCCCACTCCTACTCATTTCATATTAACAAAAAGCTAATATATCATGAAATGTCTTATTCCAAGAAGAAATATGAAATATGGTTTTCAACGAACCTTTACTGTGGTGTGGCATACATGAAAAGATGTCTGTCATGATGTCATAAACAAAGATTATATTTTCTAGAGACCTAAATATTTATTTGATCGATACAATGGTCAATATTAAAACGATTCATATAAATCTAAATTTAAAATTTGTAAATGGTTGTAATCGGAGACAGAGGTTGTTCATTAGCAGATATTATTTCTCAACTTAGGTCACTAACACAAAGAATATATATTTCCTTTTTAAAAATATATTTGACATAACGAGAACATTGCTTTTTTCTCAACTTGCATCATTTCTTAATTATAGTATTAATTTTAAGTTTGATTAATTGGAATTTGCTTGTTAGAAATCTCAATGAAATGAATGGCAAAGCAAGATTAAAACTAAAACATGAATATTTATAGAAATTGAGTAAAAAAATGTTAAAAGAGAAAAATTTCCAAAGTTTAAAAGTGTAGATTTCCAAAAGAGGCCTAATGGAATATGTATAATTATATATTTCTACAGCATGTCTGTTGCCTGTGATATTACTTTTGCCCTACTTTGGAAGAGGACATGCTTCTTTTCTTCTTGGCACAGCCTACACATGTCTTATCCTTTTATCAACCAACCCAATTGCAGCAATTAAAAGTTTAGGAAATAAAATTTCAGGTATGCTATGCTTTTTTTGTATATGGTTGAATGTCTATTGTGTTAAAATGTTATAAAACAGCTACCTTGATGTGTTTGAGTAAAAGAATTGTTTTTATTTACCGAGCCATTTTAAAAGGACCTAATGAGTTTTAAGAGGATCTAGCCCTTTCAATTCCCCCATCAGTGACTACTTTCTTGTAATTGCACTTGAGATAATCAAATAAAGTATAGAAAATGTGTCTGCTTTGTTAGGGTATTTGAAAAATATCCAGAATTAATCAAAAATAATTATTTCTAAAAAGCATGTTATTTAAATACACCTTCCTTTCAATTTGTATTTCCACCAAGACCTGGCGAAAGATACATTTATATGGGCTAGGTCATTTCTGAAGACAATGTTATCACAAATACCTTTAAACTGTAACCCTGTGATGCAAGAGTTACACTCCCCAGAAAAATATTAAACAAACCCAACTTTCTATTCTAGATGCACTAGAGAAAACCTAATTGGCATTTTTTCAATTCTGCCAAGATTTCATAACTTCTCACTTCATTCACCTGAATGAAGAGCCAGGAAGTAAGTCCATTTTGTCAAGAGATTCAAGCCTTCAGGTCCAATTGTAAAATTTCAGTTTACTAACTCACCTGTCAGACTTAGACAGGTACCTCTAAAAAGTGATTTACCATCCAACTTCACCAAGTACTGTAAGGGGAAATTCCTAATTTTAATAATTTTGAACTTAGTCAAAAAACCCAACTTTATGATAACTGTAATTCCCTTCACTTGAAAACAAATAAATATTTATTAAAAACAAAATAGACTAACAATAAATATTAGGTAACAACAAAGAAAAACAGGATAGAAGGAATTTGTGAAGGAGTTACTGTGACCACAATTATTTGAAATACAAATCAGTCATACTGAGGTTGTTTAGAATATGTAGGAATACATCAGGGCTCTACAAAATAATATGATTGAAGAGTAGTAATTTTACACTTTAAGTACAATTTGTTTATTTTTTTTTTGTATACCCATTTATATTTATTTTATGGTAAAATAAATGCTTTAGCAATCAAAAGAGAATTTTTTTTCTTTCATGATTGAACCTTCCCTTCATAATCTATAGATGTTATGATCACTTTTTGTTATTAAATACTTCAGTAGAAAATAACAATACATTAATTGACAAAAAAAAACATCACAAAATATGTATGATAAAATTGGAAAGCATCTACTTTTAGATGCAATTTCCTTTTTGTAGGAAACTTTGCATAAAGTTTGTATTCATATTCACCCTTTAAAACTCTTTAATGTTCACATTCAAAAATGTTAGAGTCCCAGGACTTCTGTTCCTCAAAGCTCAAGAGATTATTCAGATTAGTATTCAGAGGGTTAAAATACATAAATATTTCTGACTTACAAATTACAATATATTACAAAAGGCTGTATTTTGCAGTCATACATTAGTCAAATACTGATGATAATAATTGAAAACGGTTGTGTTACAACATTTAACATTGGCTTAAAATAGGATCATTTACAGAATGTTACAGGCAGTTGACAGACCCCGTTTTACAGTTTTTAATTCGTGTATATGAACCTTTGGATAAGTTGGAAAAATCATTTATGGATCTACAGAATCTTGGAACCATGCTGAATCAGGTAATATTTTATTTTTTAAATATATATATTGGGTTGTCGAGGGAAAAAAAAAATGAAAGATTTTAGGTTTTCTTTTAAAAACCCCTCTATATAATAAACTTTTTACATTTGCAGGATTATTCATTTGTATGAATGTCCATTCCAAAAAACATAATAATATTTGTTTGCCTACCATAATGTGAGTCTACCATTCAATGGTGGTTCCACAAATTTTAAGAGGGAGACTTCAGTCTAGAAGCAAGGAAGATCTTCTTCCCTTTTTGACAGTGTTCTGTGAGCTTTGGTGGAAAAAAATCACAGACCAACTGCTTGAGAACTTGCGGTGGATCTCAATGTAAGCGAATTGGCCATTGATGACAAATGAGCAATTGGTGAAGGTGAAAAAAACTCGAAGGTTGGGTTCCTCAATCATTAAATGGCCACCAAAAAAATCATTTTTATGAAATTTGTGCCGCACTTCTTTGCCTAACAACAACAAACCACTTCTATCCAGAATTGTACTGTGATGAAAAGTGGATACTCAACAATAACAGCAAATGTTCTGGACAGGGGCTTCACAAAGGAGAACGAGCACAACATTTATTGATCAAAGATCCTTAGAAAACAGGTTTTATGAATTCATAAATACTAAGGATTCCAAATTCTATTCAGAAGGTATGGAAAAACTGCCAACATATTTGCAGAAATGCATAGAATGTAATGGAGTCTATTTTGATTCTTAAAAGCAGGTATAAATAAGTTGTTTTCTTTTAAAACCTTACTCCTGCATTATATTCTGGACAACCGAATATATATACATATGTGTGTGTGTGTGTGTGTGTGTGTGTGTGTAAAATAATATAATATCATTAAGGAAGATAATTCCTATTTGATTTGCTGACTAATAGAAATTGATTAATAACAATAAATGAGAGCTATTCTATAATTTGATAATAATAATCTTATTAATTTTTTAAACAAAGTAAATTTGTTTTCTGTTTCAGTTAGTTTTCTTTGGCAGTTGTAGTGCCTTGTTACTGCCAGGTCAACCAGTAACGGGACTGTATACATTGATGTTTTACAATGTATTTGCCTATTGTGTTTCATATATAAAAGAACTCTGTGAAAAAGAAGACTGGTCCCCTTATGTTAATGTTGCTGAGCATTCTAATATGAAACATCTAGCCATGACTGCTACAAAAATTGCATTGGAATGGACCAAGGCTGTGACATTTATTATCACTATTGTGTTCATGCTTTTAGTGTTTGGACTTGAGCAAGGCTTAGAACACTACAAACCAACTTTGTGGTACACATTAATCACTGGGATTTATTATGCATTCACAGAAAAGGTGTTTGTATCACTGTTTTCTTATTTCATTAACTATCTCCAGTTGTCGATTTTTGAGAATCTAGAGGCCCTATGGATTCCAGTTATTCTTTACCTTTTTACATCAGCTATGGCTTTTACAGTTGCTGTTCTATCAATGATGTTTGGCAGGTTTAAATTTGCAGTGGCAGCACTATACCTAAATGTTTATATTAGACTAAAGGACATGAATTTGAATCATTTAAAAGAATTACAAGCTGAAAGGGCTATACTTAGCCAATTTCGTTATGCCAGTAGAGAAGAAATATCCAGTTTAGAAGATGTTTGTGCTGTCTGTTTAAGTACTATGTTTTTCGCAAGAGTTACTCCTTGTCACCATCTATTTCATGGAGACTGCTTAAGAAAATGCCTCAAAACATCTAACCAATGTCCCATATGCAAGAGGGAATTAAAATTTGATTAAAATAAATACTTTATATTAGAAACACTAATGTAAATGCCAAGAAAGAGACTGAATTTTGTTGTTGTTTAATTTGTAATTTCTTTACATAGAGTAGTACATTAATTTTTTTTTAATAGTGCTTCCTACATACTTAAATTGTAAAAAGAACAAGAGGGAAAGTTGTTATATATTTTTGTAATCTGTACTTAAGAGATGTCATGTTAGGAGCAATTCATTATTGAATATGGGTCAGTAAAGTTCATTTATTGTGTTGATTAAATGTTTGAAGTATATAGAACTTCTAACTTTCAATTTTTGTGGAGGGCAATTCACATGATACATTTTAAAAATTAATAAGTTCTTCAGTTAAAAAAAATAAAAATGTAAGAGAAAAGTTTTATTCTGATAAAACCAAATAGTATTTTTTTTCATCTATACATGCAGTGTTTTAGTAAACATGTGTTGGGATAAATATTTGTGCTATGATAGATACAATTAAGTATATATTACACATTGTGAGGCCATAAAGGATAATTAATTATGTAATTATACTTTTATGTTTGAATTACTCAGATATTTATACCCAGGATTCATCAATAGTAGCATTGGCATTAATAATAAGGTAGCAGAGACATTAATAATTATCACAGTTTTACTAACTGAACCAATAAATAAAATTTCTTTTACATAAAAATTCAATTTTTCGTAATATTTCATGGGGTACGTGTACATGAATACAAAACTCATGATAAGCAACATATTAAAAGCCCAATAACTGAGGTTGAACATAATTCAGATTGAGTAAAAATAATTCAACTGAATAGATGCAGGTACTGTATCAAATTTCTCTAATGAATTGCTCTCTTTCTAGATTTATAAATGAAATTAGAGTCTGTAGGGAAGCACATGAATAGAAGTCTTTCATTTTGTTTTTATTAGTATGTTTAATTATATTAATTTATAAATATATACAAACAAATATATATATATATATATATATATATATATATATATATATAAATATAACTTAATATTGTTAGAGAAGCTTATTAATACTAGATTATCATTATTCAGAATTACGAGTATTTCAATATTTACTTTTATATAAGAGTTTAATCAATAAAAAAATTAAGAAATTTCGGTTTGTTGAAAAGAGTTTAAAAAATTGTCTTGTTTTTAAAAGTTCAAAATATGGAAATATTTCAAGTTGATAGGGAAATATGATATAGAGGGTTTTAACTGTTTCATCAACTTTCATTGTATTCATTTTTGGCCAGGGAGATAGTTTTAGAATTTTTTATAATAGATAATTATGTTATCAACCTATATGGTATGATGATAGAGACATTACAATGAATGAATTATTAAGTTTTGAGATAAAATTGGACAATAGATGCCATAATGTAGCAAATAATGTGAAGCACCAGTCAGGTTTTTCAATGTTACCATATTTAAGCTCACTACTGATATATATACTTTATATCAAAAGCTTCATTCCAACTTCCTGTGTTTTGCTTAGTGGGTAATTGAGATCATTACAAATTCCAGCATCTACACAGGGTTTTGAGATTTGTATGATATCTAACGCTCAAAAATAAAGAGTTATAGAAAGAAATTCCATTGGATAAAATCAATAAAATACTACAAGAGAGAGCAAACATGTTTTACAGTATTTTCATGGAAATAGATTTAAAGTGAAGGAAACTTTATACCTAACCATGTAATAAATTAACCATCCCTCCTTACATTTTTGGAATCTATGCTCAGTATACGTATAATTTTGAATTTATTTTTTTATTTCTGAGTAAAGAGAAAAGCTGTTTTTAATATTTTTTTTTATATTAGAGAAAAAATATTTGAATCCGCTGGGACTCAAACCTGTATCTTCCTGTGATGAGTATGCTAATCAATTGTGGCATCAGCTAGAGTACTGACTAATTCAAACATTTTATATTCGCAAATAATACGGCTATCCTTATACATAACAAGTACCCATAACATAGCTCAAAACCAGTATAATAACACCTGGCCTTCCTAAAACCATGGCTTAGAATGTGGAGAATCATTGTCAACATAAAAACACAAGCCAAGCCATGTTCTCAATGAGAATAAACTGCTTGTTAGAAATGTTTGAATCTAAGTATGCTACTCAAGATTAATAGTGAACAAATGCTTCATATAGACAGCTCACATTTCACAAAAATAGTTCACCACCTTAAAAAAAAAATGGCTATATTTACTCAATGCCTAGTAACCCATAGGGTATAAAACATTGAAGTTCCAATAAATCTCCAAATTCTTTTAAAATCCCAAATCCGTAGCAAAATCACAAAATTCCTTAACACAAATCCCAAGGAATCACTCCGTAACACCAACATTTCCTTTGTTCAATACCAAGACTACCTTTACAGGCATTTTACAAAGGATTGCACATATGTTTTTGTACTGACATAAGTCGGTATTTGTACAGTAAAATAAAATTGTATTTCAAAAATAACTTACAGCTCAATCCTCAATGTATTACCCCTCATATTGGACTGTCTTGTGCTACCTATCAATCAACTCTTGAAGAGCTTGCAATCAGTTTCTTACTTCCCCTTGATTATTGAAACATCTTCCTCGAAAAAAATGAGCAATTAAGTGAAACAAGTAATAGTCACTGAAATGCTGAACACTAAATAGATACTGTTCTTTCATTCACATCACCCTCCCCATCCACTTCACATATTTTTCAAGCAGCAGGTACTCCAGTAAATTTTCGTTTTTAATAATGCTACAAAAGTATGTGAATTCCAATTTTCTCTGAATTCATATTAATAAAGTAGCACTGCTTTAAAAAATATGAAAAAACTGAGTGAACTATTATTGTTTGAAAGGATATATTTTTGATAAACATGACTAAAGACTGATTCAGAAAAGGACAGATATACATAAAATTCAATTCAACGACTGGCAAAACTTTGGTGGCATCCACTAATTGGTCCTCTCCCTACACAACGTATTCCTTAAAATCCTAAATGTCAATTGAAATAACAAAGGGAAAGGGAATTATGGTAGCAAAACTTGATAAATTGTAGGTTCTGCAATGAAATATATTTCTAAATGAATAGAAATGAAATGCACACTAATTCCTTTTAGTGAAGAGAAAATGAATTATCAACAAAAGTTTCTGTCATTGCTATACTGTTGATCTGATTTCTCATCACTACATTACATACATTTCTATCATTATACAGGAAGTAGTTAAAATGTGGCATTCTATAATTTGATTGTATACAATTTATTTGAGATCCCCTTTGCATTTGAAGTGCTATTCCATATTGCTATGTAATGTTCTTAATGAATCCAGAAAATTGAATATAACAGTAATTCAAGTACCAAACCGAGTTTCATCATTGTGGTTTGAGGTTAGAAAAGGTGAAAAATGAATTAAAAAGTTGATATCACTAACAAACATAAACCTCTACTATGAATTGACATGATTTATTCATAACTGAATTGTATAGTCATGACTTTAATAATGAAATAAAAAGAAGTTCTAATAAAGGTGATTAAAAGCTTTATATTAGGTTACTATAAGTAATGCAATTAAAAGAATTCAATGCCAAAAAGTGGTTAACAAAAGGAACACACTTTTGCTCGAAATGAAAAATAAAATAAAAAATTAAGAAGCAATTAAATTTGAATGCAACCTCTGAAGCAATTTCGTTTATTTATCATAAGTGCTAATAAATTTGATTTCATATTTATCAAATAAGCCAAAAATTATAAAAAGTTATTCATTGGCCACTTTCACTGTCCTAAATATTTTTTATTTCATCTCAGTTTTTGTTAATGTTACTTAATAATTAAGAACACTAATCAATTCCAGCAAAACATTCAATCTTGGTTTTACTGGCATTGCAGTAACAATTAGAGAACTTAAGAGTTGCATTCAAACATCATAAAATTTCAAAGTTGAAGAAAGAACAGTTATGGTATTGGTATAAAATAGGTTCAACAAGTAATACCAAATATAAAAACTGTATTACATTCTAATTTCCATAAATACATAAAATAACAAATATATACAAAAAATATATAACAGTATTAACAACACCACTTGTCATCTTCTTCACATTTTGCTTTGGTCCATTTCATCATGAGATTATTTGATGCACTAAATTTCAAACCATACTTTTCAGCATTGTGCATCTAAAATGAATAAAATAAAGTTATTATGAAATCAAAGACATATTTCCTCTATATTGAGGCTTCCATTAATAATTTTCCAAATAAGAAATATGTATTTAATCAACATTTCAAAAACTTAAAAATAAACTTTTCATCCAAAATGTTAACATCTTTATTTCTACTTTTGAGGTGGATATTAATTAAATGAAAACATTTTTTTCAAGATAAAAAATTTGCAGTAACATTTTTGATGAAAGTTCAATAAAAAAATCTTTGCAGATGTAATAAAACAAATATTATTTGTTATGTGAGGAAGAGTTACAGGATTAGAAAAAGGTCTATCACGCAGGGGCTGCATTAACTAAGCAATTTTCCACATGCGTCACAAATGTATTTGCATTTATCTCAAAAGGTATAAGTTCAATGAGTCCAATACTTGGTATTTAAGCTTCAAATAATGTGCTTCATGATATAACAACATACTGTTAATATGACATGAGTAGGAGTGGGGGTTTACTGAAGGTCAAAAATTAAAAAAATGCAAACAACTCGGTTAATAATCAAGATATTGAAAAACAGCATATAACAACATTTAATTTGCATAAGATTTGTTTTATATACTTTTTAGATCTAACGTATAATAACGGAGATATTTCTAATTTCCGAAATCCCCTCCCCCCTGCTGTCCAATTTCAGTTGTTAACAAACTCGATCTTTATTTTTACGTAAAACGTTTAAATATCAAGATTAGTAATGATGAAACAAAAATTGTGACCGCTAGAGCGTTAACAGACTAATATATAAATCAATTAAATATGTATATATTAGGCAAGTTACCTGGCTTTGCCCAGGAATTCATTTGAGGCTGAATGATGATGGTATTTCTTTGGCAAGGCTTTACTTTGCACAATATTTTGACATTTCCCCATCCCAGTGTTTAGGGTTCATACCTGTCGCTGTTGTGGATTTGTAAATAATAAAATAATTTGTTAAGTAAGGTTTCACTGTCCTCAATATTGTTATATTTCCCATCTCCTTTGCATGTAGTTTTTTGTTTTATAACATAATGGACGATATAATTCATAATCATAGAAAGTATTCTGTCTTTCAAACCATTTATGAATAAAAGTTTCTTTCCCTTGATATAGTACAATGCCCAACAGTGACAGCTGTTTTAGGTACGTCATAACCGATATTAAAAATACCCAGTGAGTCAGTAAAGTATATCATATATTAATGGAGCAGAGTTAATAAGTACCAAAAATAACTGGATGTACCAACCCAGCGTTTATCCTTTTAAATAATTTATTTATGATAATGAAAGAAATTCACATTCCTGAGAGTAACATTACATTGCTAAAAGTATAAACATCAAGTAACATGGAAACATAGACCAATATGAGGTCGTCAGGTAAGCGGCAGAACTGATAGCACAAAGGAAGTATCCCCACATCTCCCTAGGCTCAGTGGTGCCAATCTATCACTCATTTAGGATCTCAATCCAGTAATATAGCTTATAATCATGGAAGAATTAATGCTAATTCACATATTGAGATTTGTTATGTTCATTTCAATCGTTAGTGCCTAATAAAATTTTTGGCTCCCACTTTAGTTTTTGGTGTATATCTTGTTTATACTTTGTTATATGACAAAAGTTACTCTAAATAACAAAATAAACAAGTTTTGTTGTGTGCATATTTGCCGAAAAACCAATAGGAAACGAAATATCGCTATTTTTAATTTCAGGCCTCCCTTACCACCCCCACTCTTGCTCGTCCCTAAAAATGTTGGTACAGCTTATTGTCATGGAGGAGTTAGTGTCAATTCACATAAACAGTTTTGTTTATTTCAGTTGATTCTTTTGTGTGAAATAAAATTGTTGACTCCCAGTATAGTTTTTAGCGTATAACTCATTTATACTTCGGTGTATGGCAAAAGTGTATATAACAATATACTATAAATAAAAAAGAGTCTCATTAAAACATCCTTTGATCTTAAAAAAATGAAAATTCTAATTATTCAATAAGTTGTGTTTAATACAGTCTTTAATGAGAATAAAATAATAAAAAATGCTGGAGCTTTTAAAACTATAGGAATATAAGTCGTTTTTGGCCTCTATTATCACCAAATTTACTTATAGTTTAATAGAAGTAAAACCCTATTATAATTCCTTAAAACTTAATCAAATTTGGTGACAAGACTGACACTATGGTCCAAAAAGGGTTAATAACTGAAAAACAAACTGTTTAAGAAAATAATAATTGAAATAAAAAAATCTTACCAATTCACAAGGAAAAACTCTTTTGCAATCTTGTTTTCTCATTTGCTCTAAATAAGTAAATTTGAAGGTTTGTTTCATATCTGGTGGAATACATTTTAAGCATAAATGACACTCAGAATTTGAACAGTTTGTGCAATTTTTACACTTCAATGATGGAATAACAATATTTTTATCAGCAACAAGAGCAGCATTATTGATTCCAATTCTAAAAATATATATAAATTATAAAAATAAGAATAAATTATGAAAAACTTGAAATAAACCAAATACATTTAAAATAACTTATTAAATAGCCAATAGTTCTCAGAATGCTGTAAATTAATACAACATATTACTACTTGTAATGTTTTTGAACCACATTATTTTCCCCGTATTTCTAGCTTCAACGAGTGGCTCAAAAATACTATAAGATAAATTATTTTACACATTGTGACAACAGTAGCTACAAAATTAATTGTTAAAAATTGGAAACTCAATTTTATAACAAAAAATATTATTAAGTCTCATCACTACATCTCAAGATTTCTTCTTTTTTTTTTAAAGACTTGAGAGTCATTCCATTTTACCTCACTATTTTAGAATTTCCTAAAATATTGTATGATGGTAATAGTTTTGGAAAAATATTTTTATTAGAACCTATAATCTGTTACAAGCCATATGAAAGACCATGACTAACAGAGTAAAATGACATCACACTCTCATATTCCAAGCTCAATTAGAACAGCTTCTAGAGTGATTTCCAAAATGCCTGCCTTTTTTGAGCGATTTTTCATTTGATATTTTTCTTATTCTCAGTACTTACTATCAGTATACAACGTTTTAGGAAATTCTAAAATGATCAGGTAAGATTTTAATTAATTGTGTTTTGAAATGACATGGAATGACCCTAGCAAATAATTATTTATTTGGAAAATGTTGTACTTTTTTTTGTCTTTAGGATCATCATATTAAAAAAAAAAAAATGAATAAGTACTCCCAATAATAAAATACTATTTCTCCATTTGCATCCCTATGACGATTATAGCATTCTTGTTTATTTATATAAAATAATTTACAACATTTTTATTATGAATTCATTCTAATTTCTCCCAATTTTATTTTTACCTTTTGCATCTGTGATACCCATATCCCTAGTAAATTCCAATATAAGACATCAGAAATGTGTGCGCTATATACTAAAATTGATCACACAGTACTGGAATTGAGTAATACAAGAATAATATGCATGGTATGTATGGGGAGCCAATATCTGTCGCTGTGATGTAAGCAATAGCATTCTACATCTTTATACATGATTCTACAGTATATCTCATTACCATTTTTCTTTTCACAAAAATGTATTGAAATTTGTTGTTTTGGACTCTTCTATGAAATCATTAGGGTTTCTTATATTATACAAAATAACTATTGATTTATTATTCAAACTTAATTATAGTAAAAAAAATTGTAAATTAGCTGACTATTTAAATATAAGTGGCATTACAATGGTAAATAAAAATTGCATTTAAGAAAATGTTATTTGTTTAACATGTTGAGTGCCACATGCTCACCAATGGCCATTTTAATTTTTCCACACAAGACCAAGTGACCACCAGTGACCATTATTGATCTCGTTGACAGGATAACATGGGCACACATGGTCACAATGTGTACTATATTTTGAGACCATGCACTAACAAGTGGGAATGTGATGCTGCTACACCTTAGGTTTGGTTCCAGAATGTAACGTTTTTTTTACTTGGGCTTGACAATTTTGGGTGCCACTGTCTACAAAATACTGAGTAATGTTTGGAATTCCAACCTGTGAGCACAAGGCACTCAACGAGTTAAGAGTATGGAGCATATATAAATATATTAAACTACCTATGATGTATTCCAAGTCCAACAAGACTGAACAAATTTATTAATACTTGCTCATAGAGCAACTGGTTTGGTCGAAAATGTAGTGATGATAAATTTGGAGACATGTTTACCTAAAAAAAAAATGAATAAAGGAGTTTATAAAAGGAGCCATATAACTTATTTTTTGAGCTAAACTATCTAAATATAGTAAAATAGTGAGAGGTTATAATTATATATAACCATATATCACTATGTAACATAATATTTATTATAAATCAAGGATTTAGTAAAATACTGAAAATATGCCTTTCTTTTATATATACGAGTATATATATATATATATTTTTCAATAAAGACCTAAGTCATTTAGAAAAACAAACCAATGAGGCAAATAGTGAACAAGACTTTATATTATTACAATTTTTTCAACAACTTAATTGAAGGAAATTGTTTCTTAAAACTAGAGAAGAATTAAGGTTATTAGAGAACCAGTATCAGTCGATCGTGTGGAAATTGAAGACCCTCGGAAAAGTGCTTATAAAATAAAAATCAATTTCATAAAATCACTAACTTTCAACTGAAACTAAACCTGTGTTAATTTTTATTAAGAAAATAAACAGGGATGGAGGAGAAAACTCTATTTATAGAAAAACTCATCTTCATTCTAGCATATTTGAATTTTTAAACTCAGTTTTTAAGTAGGTGTTAATGTAACTAAAATTAATCATGTTGTAATATTTGTATAACAAATCCAAAATCTACCATTGTAACTAAAATTCCAAATTGGAAATTTTCAAAACTAATATATTTCAATGAAGCAACCCAGCAACTACCAAAATCAATAAAATATACTTTATTTTCGTAGCTTCCAAAACAACACATTCCCACAGATTAAAGAATATATAGAACAGTTCAGTAAAGCACAAAGTATATTGAGAATTCAGAAAATGTCAGCTTATAAGGTTCCAGAGTAGCTGAACTATTAGCAAACATCTTTAGAAGTTGCAAAAGCTTTTAAGACTGAGGAAGGTGTTTTTAGCAGACTTCCCTTAGGGGAAATCAGCTATTGAGGTCGTACTCATGAAGCGATTTTTGAAATTTTTCTTCAAATATTCATCGATCCTACCCAGGAGATGACGAAAATGAGGTCTGTTCAAAACTGTATATATATATGTATATATATATATATATATATATATATATATATATATATATATATATCTACGAGATGCGGCTATTAAATAGCGAGACTGACGCTGTAAAACATTTTATTTTTATTTCATACATTTTTACTTATTATCACCTTCAATATACACCCCTCCTTTATCCCTACAACGCTCCATGCGAACCTTCCATTGTTCGAAACAGTGCTGGAAGTCTTTTTCTGTTAGCTCCTTCAGGACGCGTGCTGCTTTCTCTTTCACAGCTTCAACAGACTCAAATCTTGTTCCTTTTAATGCAGATTCCACCCATTGAAAATGACCCTAACTTACTGGAAAGGATAATAACATGTGACGAATCATGGTTTTTTATGTATGATCCTGAAACAAAGCGCCAATCCATGCACTGGAAGAGCCCATCTTCACCGAGAGCCAAAAAAGCTCGAATTTTCGATATTCATGGGATTGTGAACCTTCACTGGGTTCCTGAAGGTCAAACGATTAATCAACATTATTACCTTCACGTTCTTGCTGAACTCCGCGAAAGAATAAGGAAAAAAAGACCTGAATTGTGGAAGGACAAGTCATGGGTTCTCCACCAAGACAATGCGCCGGCTCATTCCGCATTGTCTGTTAAGAGGTTTCTAGCCAAATTCAGCATCCCAGTGTTAGACCATCCACCTTATTCGCCGAATCTTGCGCCGTGCGACTTCTATCTGTTTCCTAAGGTGAAATCTGCATTAAAAGGAACAAGATTTGAGTCTGTTGAAGCTGTGTAAGAGAAAGCGGCAAGCGTCCTGAAGGAGCTGAAAGAAAAAGACTTCCAGCACTGTTTCGAACAATGGAAGGTTCGCATGGAGCTTTGTAGGGATAAAGGAGGGGTGTATATTGAAGGTGATAATAAGCAAAAATGTATGAAATAAAAATAAAATGTTTTACAGCGTGAGTCTCGTTATGTAATAGCCGCACCTCGTATATATAAATATATATATTTGTCTGTTACCGCTCTAATGGTTTCAATTTTTGTCTTATTGTTACAAAACTGATATATAATTGTTTTATACAAAAAGAAAGATCAAGCTCGTTAACTGCTGAAATTGGACCAGGGAGGAGGAGGGGGGGGGGTGGGTATAAATAGGGAGAATTTCGAAAATTCTTAATATCTCCAGTATTATGCATCGGATTGAAAAATTGTATGGAACCAATCTTATTGCAAATGTAGTGTTCTATAAATGTTATGTACATTTTTTCACTATCTTGATTATTAACTGATATATTTGCATTTTTTAGTTTTCGGTCTTCAGTAAAGCCCCACTCCTACTCATCTCATATTAACAATATTCTATTATGTTATGAAGCACTTTATTTGAAGCTTAAATACCAAATATTGTTCTCATTGAACTTTTAAGTTTTAAGATAAATGCAAATACGTGGTGCGCTTGGGAAATCTGCTTAGTTAACGCAGCCCCTGTGTGACAGACTTTTTTGTTTTGGGCAAAAACAATCACACGGGATAAGATCAGTTCCACCAGTATATGAAATCAATTAAAATTTAATAAAATAAAGCTCATATTGAGGAACAAGGGGACCAAAAAATCCAAAACAAAGGTTTTTCACTGATCCTAGACCTGCAACTTGCTGGTGCATTTCCTGACGGACCACAAGAGCATTAATTACTGCCTACTTCTCTGTTCTCTGATTGCCTCAACCATGATTATGGTGGCCAAGACTGTAAATGATTAAGCACCCAGATGAGAACTGTTACTCCTGCACAACAATGCTAGATTTAATAAATAACAATAATCTGATAAACTACCCATCAATATTCAGCATAAACCCCAGACTAATTTCCAAATGATTCTTATATGCTTATATATCACAGCACAAGAAAACAAGCGAGTGCACATTATCAAAATATAGGGGCAACACTTTGGAGCACAATTCACTTCTTTTTTTCCCTCATACTATCTTTGAGATAAAAATTATAACCGAATTTATAATTTTATTATTATTATTTATTAACGTCTACTTTTTGCAACTCAGGCTAAGTGGGGGATCTACAGGTCACCGCCCTTTTCTAGCCAGGGTGGGATTTTAGGATGATATTTAATGAATTTCATCACTAGATAATTTCCTTTGCCCAGGCGAGAATCGAACTCGCCACTCTAGGTTTGCCATGTGAGATAATGACCAACACTTTAACTCGGATGGCTAACCTGAGCCCCAAAAATTTATAATTTAAATTATTAATTAATATTAGTTATTGTTTCAATAAAATAGGTAACAGAAAAAAATGAGTTTCACTTACTTTTTAAGAATAAACATTTTTTTTTTGTTTTTTGTAAAAATCATATTTACATTAGATTAAAAGTAAACAAATAGAATGGATATAATCTTTTATAGTATGATGAAGAATATAAACTAGACTTAGAATAAACAGAAAAGTGATAATTATCTCTAATCATTACCTCCATTAAAAATACATTCAGATCGGCATCAACCACAAAATCAAATCGCATTAATTCAAAAAAGTTGCGTTTAGACTTATACGAGCTCAAGAGATTAACCATCAAAGGTTCTTTTTTTAAACAAATCAAACGAATAGCTTCTTCAATGTTCTTCCATATTTTTGTGTGATCATATCCTAAAAGACATAAATCATTGAACAGATATAAATGAGTATTTAACAAAAAAAATAATATGACTATTTCACCCCAATATGCAAAAATCATATTAAATTCAACATGAAGATACTATAAATACTTTAGATAATTTGGAATCAATGAACTTTATCATTTCATCTCATCGTAATTAGATATTGTTCTTTAAATAACGATTTTCATCAGATGCCAACCCTAGGAATTCAGGATTTAACCCTTATCATGCTCAACCATTCGACATGAAAAAAGCCACCGAGTGTGGTTTAAGGCCATTCCTGACAGCCGTGCTGCGATTTTTCACTAGCATTCCTGTTAATTACTTTGTCAATACACATGCTTTCCATCGCCATTTTTTTTATCTGGGCTTAAAGATTGACAAATTAAAAATAAAAAATTTAATTCTAAATTTCATTTTAATTTGATTTAGTTTTAACTTTTTCTATTTTTAATTTTTTAGTTAGTTTTTTTAATATTCTAATTTATATTATTTTATATACTTTTTTGTATGTAGAATGTTTCAAAGTTAATGTGTATTTACGTTAAATACTCTACTAAAATGTGAATACTAAATAAACACATATTTTTATATAAGAATTACAGAATTGAAAAACAATATTGATTATTAAATTTATCAGGAATAAATTTTAAACATTTGTGATAATAAAAAAAATAAAATGTTAAAAAATAAGTCATGGAAAAAAAAGATAATTCAATTAAAATTTAAAATCCACAAATACAATACTTCTTTTCTTTAGATAAAAATTTCGTTCAGATGTCTCCATATATCTGGTTTAGTGTAGAAACTTACCTGATTATTTCATTGTTAGACTAAAGGCAGATATATTACAATCAATTACTTATAACAGACAATTCCTTTTAAATTTTAAATGATAAAGCATTAAATTTAATGAAATATCACAGACAAAAACATAAAATTAAAGTCAAACCTTTTTCTGTGAGATATGCATTAAATGAAGTTTTCATTGATAAGCCCATATCAGTGTAGTACTTTTTTAATGATGGTACTTCCCATGTTGGTAAATAATCATCGCCAATGACATACTTTTCAGTTTTTGAAGCATCAAATGGGTGATACTTCTCTGAGCAATATCTTAAAAATAAAAGAAAAATAAATACAAATATATGAAACACCTATACGGAGGGAAGAGAGAAACTGTCAGCAGGAAAAAGAAAGTATTATTTTGTAATAAGAAGAACCGAAGTATCATCTAAGCCTTATCCCCATGGAAAATGGAAGATAATTACAATTTTGATTTACCTGAATAGTGTATCACCATCATAAATATATACTCTTAAAGGGTCAAGGGAACTAATAATAGTATAAACACCAATATCAAATTTATACCCATCAACTAGCAATGGATTGGATACATATTCTTGGATGAATATCCCATTTTCATTAAAATTAATATCTTCAATTTCTAAAATCTTGATACCTCGATGATCATTACTTTTCACAACATATTTCATGTTTGGGTGTTCTGAAACCTTGAATGAAAAACAGTGTAAAGTTAGAAAGTTCAGGTTGGTCATTTTTAATTCTAGTATAACTGAAAAACTCAATAGTGGTATAATTTTTAGAGAAATCCTTAGGGAATTAATATCACTAATAAAAACATAGCATTATCAAATGTACAACCACAATTCATATTCTCATAACTAATATAAACAGTTATGAGTATATACAAAACAATTAATAACTGGGACTTCTGAGAGAATTATTATTACAATTCTAGATATATAAATGCCTTTTTATGGTACTATTAATAGTCTAAAATGTAAAATATAAATAATATCATTCAAACAAAAAATTATGGGGGTCAAGGCCAGGTTACGTAGATGTTATTTTCTTTGGAGAAGTTCGCAACAGCATGCTGGATTGAAGTTTACAATTATGGAAGCACAAAGGAAACTGGGAGAGCATCCGTCAACATTAGTACAGATACCCATGCTTCAATAAAGGCTTTGACAGACCACAAACCTGGTTTAGTAAGATGGACATGAAAGGTTAAAATGAATGTAACCCTAGTCTCAGTGTAATGAGTTCCTTATTGGTCGAAAACAAGTAGGACCATGAATTGAGAATGGAAAAAGGAGACTATTACAGAAGAGCAGAGAGAGAATTAATAAGGGATTTGTAAGTATAGAAAGTTACAGGTAGAGAAAAAACAAAATCTTTACTGATTCAGGAGAGAAGAAGTAAGAATGTCGAGAGGACCAAATAGGAAGGGTAGTGTGTTATAGAGTAACATCTTAATTTGACATGTTTCATTACATAAAAATTAAATGATGATTAAAGTAAAGAGATACAAAAAGTGTCTCACTTGAGAGCTCTGCAGTGCAATTCTTAGATGACAAATATAGTCAGAAAGTTCTTTTGGAAAGACGTTTTAGTAAATACCAGACATAAACGGACATTAAAGTTATGGGTAAGAAACATGCAGATATAATCATCAATTTTTGGCTGGAGACTAAGAGAAGTAGGGATGATTTTTTATAAATTTTAGAGCAACCAGGAAGCACTTGGAAGGAGGCTAAGATTTGTAATGGGGAAGTCAAATATATATGATGAGGCAGTGAATATGATTGGAGAATTAAAGAGGTACTTTATAGGAATTAGATGAGGTACGCAGGCCCTTTACTACCTAGATATGGAATGGCACCTTCCCATCAAAATTCACATTCGAGAATGTAAATCTATTTCATCGAATTTCACCTACTACTCGTTCAGGAACATGCCATTCCACATGGACCCATGGTATGTCCAAAGACATTATTAGGAATAAATCCCTAAAAATGATTAGTTTTTATAGATATAAGCTATTGTTTTTAAGTAAATAATCAGCCTTATTTTATCTTAATTCTCAAAATCACTAAAGACAGTTCATGAATTCCAAATTTTCCCATTAGAATGAGTTAGGAGAGTATATAAATAAAATCTATTAATGGCAATAAGCAGAATTAGACTATATTATGCAAAGCTTTAGTTTTTAACATTAATAACTGCTGATCGCTCATACAAAGACTTAGAGGATATATAAAGAAAATACTCTGAAATTTATACAAAAGCAAACTAATATTATTTTATCAGTTGCTAGCCATATAAAAGGATTTTCTTCTTTACCAAAATCGGCATTACACATCTCCATTTTCCTAAAAAAACTAATGTTTATAAATTATAATAAAAAAATAACATATTTTAGGAAATACAGACAATGCCAAAATTAATATTTAAGAAGTTTACTAACATGCTTAAAAAAGTTATCTTTCTCCATAGGAAGACGAAAGGCTTTTGGAGTATAAGGGAGACCAGAAGTAGATAAGTCCATTTTATTAGTGATGAAGCCAGAACCAGGAAAGTGATTTACCTAAAATAAAAATAATATGATTTTTATCATAAGAAACATTGAAAATTATTAACGCTAATAAACAATTAAAGAGGTTTGAATAAAAATCAGATTAAGAAAACTCACTTTTTGATGAGGTTCAAGATTTCTTAAAATATGTGTTAAATTTTTGAAAGGGTACTCATGGGCCCACATGAGATCCCATTTTGTTGTTTCTGTTATGGTGGTCCTCTTGTAGCCAAATAACTTTAGCATATCAAACACATGACGGAGGTATCCAGAATCAACCTAAAATTTGAAATATAAAAGCTATAGTTTCCAAAAACCAACATCAATTCACATTCAATGGTCAAATTTGAAAACGAATATAAATTAACCAGCTATTTTGCAATTTTCC
This sequence comes from Riptortus pedestris, assembly GCA_019009955.1. NCBI lineage: Eukaryota > Metazoa > Arthropoda > Insecta > Hemiptera > Alydidae > Riptortus > Riptortus pedestris. The sequence continues at coordinate 48,098,267 of CM032233.1, read as the reverse complement.
CCTGATTTTATGAGAGATTAAAATATATAGAGTAATTTTAATGTGACTTTAGTTTAGACTCTTCATGCTATTGAAGCCTAATAAAGGTAATGAATGAGTGCTGATTAATAAGTATAGTCTGCAAATTATAGAATTATGCTTAAATGACTTTTAGCAGATTTCCCTTAAGAAGAAGAAATGGGAGTTTAAATATTTTGTTAACACGTTCGCTGCTGCAGTCTATATACAATTTACTCCACCAGTAACTGCATCGCTCCCCGGCGTCCGATGCCTGTCCTAACATTAAAACCTGTATCGGACCCCGGGGTCCGATATAGTTTTCGAAGTTATCGCATTTTCTTGACAATTCAAGTGAACTAAATGAATGAATTAGCAGAGCAATCAGTACTCCAAACCTAGAACTAGCACCAGCAAAGCCAGGAGAAGTCCCCGGCGTCCGATGTCGTCTACAACTAATGAACATCCCCGTTAAAATATCTCTCATAATAAGCTTGCTAGAGCCTTCGTCTTTTTGGAGTGGACTGACGGAGAGGGGCCCGTCTTGATAGACTAGATGACTATCGGACCTCGGGGACCGATGCAGCAGCGAACGTGTTAAAAACCATACATATTTATGCAACCTTATAAAGGTTATATGTAATATTTTACATTGATTGCTTGAATTTTGATAGTCGTGTTTTGAAAGAGCTAACTAAGCCAATAGAATGGACCAATCTATCCACTGCAGATGTTGAGGAAAAAGATAATGAAGATATAAAGAAATTTATATTATTTTAGTGACCATGTAACTAAATCAGAACAAAGCAAAATAAGTGCTTTTGTATCAGGTAATCATATAGATAAAAATAAACTAATGAAGGAGATATATAAAGGTATTTGGGGGGGGGAGTGGTAGTATATTAAAGTTCATTTATTTTTATTTCCTTGTATGAACGAAAGGAAGTAATGTAATCCCAATAATTTTGATTTTCAGATTTCAATGAAGATATCTTTTTTGAACCTCCCTGAACTCAGTTCGAATAATTTAAGTGTGATGTATCCTCACATAACTCAAAAACGCCTAGTCTTAGGATGAAATTTCATAATTACGATTACTGCTACATCTAGTTGAGTACCTCTCCTTTTGATCAAAATCGACTAAGGCAGATGAATGGGGAGGTGGGGCTAGAGAAGGGATAAAATAAAAAAAAAAAATCAAATTTTTCTGTACACATTAGAGATACAAAAAAAAAATGTATAGGAACTTTTTTGTTTACCATAAGAAGATTTATAAATTATAGTCTATGATATTTTTTCATCTAATGCATTGGAATGGATATATTGTAGTGTTAAGTAGTATTCTTGCTCTTAACATGAAAAGTTCTTACCCATATTATGGAAGGAAGGAAACCATTGCTTTCAACAGAAATCTAGAAATTGTCTGCTGAAAGCACACATGTCTTAAAGGAGATACAATTTGAGATTCTTAAGTGAGCTCTAACACAAGGTTTATTTGGAAATTAAAGGTGACAACACATATTGTTCAGCTGTTCTCTGTAAGAACTGTGCTAGGTTTTAGACTTACACGATTTGCCATTAACTTAGTCTTAGTTTTCTACAATTTGTTCTATTTCTATATCTATTGAATAATAAAACAATGATTTGTTTGCCTTCTTTATTAATTGTGTTTTCTATAATTAGAAAAAACTAGCTAAGGTACCCGTCTTCGCTCGGGAAATTATTAGAGGCTGAATATTGAGGTTATTTTTATAGCAAGGCTACAATGTGTACAATTATAGTTCGGTTGAGTCTTTTGTGGCAAATAAAATGGTTGATTCCTGCTATAGTTTTTAATGTATATAACAAAAGTTACTCTTAATAATGATAGAAACAACTTTTGTTATGCTCATATTTGCTGAAAACCCAATAAGAAACGAAATATTGATATTTTTAATTTCAGGCCTCCCTTGTAACCCCCATTCCTGTTCGTCTCAGAAAATATTAATTAGCCAAAAGTCTAAGTTTGGTTAGTAGTAATATACACACCAAGTTTGATAACATTGAAACAAACAAACAGACACGAAAGAAACAAATTGCAGATATGGTGCCTATGGCATGTGAAACAAAAAAGTATCATGAAATTTTGAGAAAAAATTCAATGTACAGATAGAGGTTACAATTTTATATATATATATATATATATATATATATATATATATATAAATAATTAGTAAAATTCAAACATTGATTAAAAATAAAAATAATAGTTCTTAAAGGAGAAATCTAAAATGAGATAAAGGATGACATTTACTAAAAACTTTTTATTACTAAAAATTTTAAATGGATTCAAAAATAAAAACCTCCTGTAGCCTAAAAAACCCCAACTAGCTTTTTCTGTGAAATGAAATGTGTTTATTTCGATTAAATGTTAATCTAACATAATAGGATACGTCAAATAGTTTTGTTTTCTATAAACCATTTTCTAATATAATGTCAATTAATTTCTTTACGCATTATCGATTAGCATCAATTCCTATGAATACATATTATAAAATCCATAAATTTAAATAATTATATACAATAAATTAATTTCGTCAGCAATCTTAATGCCACTCTAAATATTTAACATACATTTTTTTAATTTATTGACGTGCAAATGTATTAAATAATGAGAAAATTGTCCTACTTTAAAGAGACAATGTATCTGATCACAAATTATTTTTTGAGCGATTTTTAAGACAAATATTTTGTAATTTTATTTAATAGTTGAAAAATGTTGATAGTACTCATCTGGATCCTATAAAAACATGCCTTCAGACATGAAGGTCTTTAATTTATTCTTAAAGAGGAATATTTTTTAATAGATTTAATACATTTGGGCAGAGTGTTAAAGAGTTGCGAGTTTTTTACTCGCTGATTAATGAATAAATTTCAAGTAGGACATTACTAAAATTGGTGTTCTGAAATTTAGAGAAAGTAAGCAAAACAGCCATCTCCCCAATACCAGTCATTTGAAACAAACATTATAGGAAAAACAAAATTCATTAACACTATTACTCCATTTGAGTAGAGTAGCTTTAAACAATTTTAATGGACAGTTAACTCAAAAAGAATCAGTAAATAACAATCAATGTTTCTGGGCATTTCAAACATATAGCATATAAATAAGTAATACTCCAAGGCAATAGTTTTCGCGAGTATAAAGGAATCAGTACATAACAATTAATGTTTCTGGGCATTTCAAACATATAGCATATAAATAAGTAATACTCCAAGGCAATAGTTTTCGCGAGTATAAAGGAATCAGTACATAACAATTAATGTTTCTGGGCATTTCAAACATATAGCATATAAATAAGTAATACTCCAAGGCAATAGTTTTCGCGAGTATAAAGGAATCAGTACATAACAATTAATGTTTCTGGGCATTTCAAACATATAGCATATAAATAAGTAATACTCCAAGGCAATAGTTTTCGTGAGTATAAAGGAATCAGTACATAACAATTAATGTTTCTGGGCATTTCAAAGCTGTTTTAGTATACATTTATTATTAATAAAATATAAATGCTCACATCTTTTCCATAGACCACATAAGTCCTACTTTGATCCTCTGGCTGTTGGGATTTTTTGCGCTCGTCCTGAAAGCTTGAACTGCTCTCAACTTTTATACTACTCAAAACGTAAATGTTCAAAAAAATGAAAGAAAAACATAATACACAAATATAGATAACGAAACAAGGCCAGCGACGAACTTTTGTCATTTTTAAAAACTAAGTAACCCCGATATCTTAGTGACTACAAGCTAGGACTCAACAAAAGAGTTCATCTTCGAACACTCCTATTTTAAAAGTGAAAGTTTGAAAGTGCGGTTTAAATGTCAATCTTGATCCACATAGGTAATGCCATATTCTCACAGACATGATGTAATCAAACACTTATGACGTCACAATGCAAAAATAGTTTTTAAACGAAAACTTTTTTTTTTTTTCAACCAATGAGAAATACTTTTTAATTATTGAAACCTTTTTCCAATGAAATTAATGAACAAAAAAAGAGAGAAATAAATAAAAAACGTGTTTTTCTAAATATTTACACCTTTGCAAGACTTGGTCATAGGTTAGAGCTTTCTCCCTTATGAATGATATAGTAGTAATATCAGCGACATTGTAATCTTTTCGCCTTGAAATCATTCGCTTAATTACGAGTTCTGGCCCTTCAACTAATGTCTCAGGACAGAGAGGAGGTGGTTTGTCTATTAGGTCAATACTGAAGTCCTTGATCTTGATTCATAGACTATTTATCTAAAGCCTCAAGTATTAACATCTCTCTCTCTCTCTCTCTCTCTCTCTCTCTCTCTCTCTCTCTCTCTCTCTCTCTCTCTCTCTCTCTCTCTCTCTCTCTCTCTCTCTCTCTCTCTCTCTCTCTCTCTCTCTATCTCTCTCTCTCTCTCTCTCTCTCTCTCTCTCTCTCTCTCTCCTCTCTCTCTCTCTCTCTCTCTCTCTCACACTCTCTCTCTCTCTCTCTCTCTCTCTCTCTCTCTCTCTCTCTCTCTCTCTCTCTCTCTCTCTCTCTCTCTCTCTCTCTCTCTCTCTCTCTCTCTCTCTCTCTCTCTCTCTCTCTCTCTCTCTCTCTCTCTCTCTCTCTCTCTCCCTCTCTCTCTCTCTCTCCCCCCCTCTCTCTCCCTCCTCTCTCTCTCCCCCCCTCTCTCTCCCTCTCACTCTCTCTCCCTCCCCCCTCTCTCTCTCCCCCCCCCTCTCTCTCCCCCCCTCTCTATCTCCCCCCCCCGCCTTCTCTCCCTCTCCCCCTCGCTCTCCCTTTCTCTCTAAGCTCTCTCTGAGTTAAAGCGTTGGCTTTAATCTCACATGGTAAACCTAGAGTGGCGAGTTCGATTCTCGCATGGGCCAATAGGAATATATTTAGTAACAAACTCATTAAATAAAATCCTTAGTTCCACCCTGGCTAGAAAAGTGTGGTAACCTGTAGATAACCCGTCCCAATTAACCATAGTAGCATTAATAAAAAATAAATCTAAGTTCCCTAGTAACTTGATCTTTAGTTTTACGTAAAACGTTTAAATATCGTGTTTTGAGGGTGAAACAAATATTTAGTCCGTTAATGTGTTAACAGGATATATATCTTACTTGTATATGAAATGGAATAGCTTAAATCAATTCTAATAGTTAAAGGATATAGCCAACTTTAGAAAGAGAAAATGTAGTGAAATATCAAAAGCAATTTTTTCAATGTGTTGATCCTGAAACTAATCTTGCACAATTAATTAAGGAGATATTTCAGAATCCAATCATCATGGTATTGCAGCAAGTCGGGAAATCTTAGTAAATGCCGTCTCAAGCCACGATTTTCAAAATCATTCTTCAAATTTAGCATGGGTTGGCCCGTCTTCAAGCAACGGCTGTCTGGGTTGTCCTTTTTTAAATTTTTCTATATAGATTTAATTATATAACAAAAACATGTTTGTAATAGATTCGTAAAATTAATAGAAATAGAAATATATTATTTCATGTCAGATTATATTATGAACAAAATACTGAATGTTTCTCAAAAAGGAGAACTGAAAAAATGGATTAAGTAAATACAATAAACTTTGTTTTCAATATATAGGTAAATAAAGAATCACGAAAACTTGTAAATTAGAAAAAAAATTACTATGGAAACTTATATCCTAATTTAAAAAGTACTGTTATAAACCCATTGGTATCGTCACTGGGCGTACCCAGCTGTCATATTGTCTAGAGCATTAGCTGGAATGTGGAGAATGCATATTTGGAGGCTCCACACAACAACAACTTCATATCAGAGACTATTAATAGTTCTGCCCCATCTTCCAGTTCATCCTAATCCCTTAATGAACTTCTATTCGCCTCTATACAACCTTCAAAATCCCTATCGTCCAAGAAACCTCCATTAGGAAAGTGGATCTCTCTAAGGTTTGTCTGAAGACCTATTCAAATTTGGCGGTGTCGAATGTTTTTCATATTTAAGGACAATAGCATCGAAATTGAAATCCCTGTTTGCCAGTACACCTATTTATTAAACTATCTCTTAAAAACGGCTCGAACGAATTTCAAAAACTTTTATATTTGTGGGCCGACTTCTCCAAGGTACAACAAAATCTATGCAAGAATTCGATTTTTTATAAATTCTTCAAATATCAATCAATACTCCACGAATGAGATCCGTCCTATTTTATTACGTATATTTAAATATATATATATATATATATATATATATATATATATATATATATCTTTCTAAAGTTGGCTATATCCTTTAACTATTAGAATTGATTTAAGCTATTCCATTTCATATAAGTACAAGTATTTGCATTAAACATTCTCGTGGCTTACGTAAATGTACGACTACTAATCTATGATTTTTTTTTTTTTGTAATTTTGGCTTTAGCTCTGGAATATGACATTGTTTGCACCAGAATTGGATCTTCAAGATTTGAGCCCCCTCCCCCGAGCCTCTGCTTTTCAGTAGATGTTGCAGCATATGGATATACTATTTTAATTGGATTTCATTTTTCTTTTACTGGTGGAAATGTAATGGCATTTTTTCTAAAGTAGAATAACCCTAATAGTTAATTTTCATCAAATTTGCTAATAAAGAAACCGTTAATGAGTTCAAAATGTGCTTTTCTTTCTAAAAATCTATCTGAGGCGTAAAAATGCCACTTTTTTTGTAATATATTTATATATGAATGTATTGAAAGCAATCTGTATAGTTATTGCAAGTAGTGATGGGTGTAGGGGTGTTCTCGAATCTTGATGATTCCATCCATTTCCAGATTTTATTTTTTATTTTTTAACCATATATTCCTGTAGCTAATAACAATAAAAGTTATTGCTACAAATGTTGGCAGTCCATCAGTTTCGGTGTTTCTCAAATACAAAAATCAGATGTGTACACCACATGACTTCCTTCTACTCCCGGTTAATGTAATAAACAAAATGTTAGGTTGCACTTCAAATTGTGTACGATATCTCCGTTCCAATGCATCAGAACACAAAATGTCATTGAAAATAGAGCTTTTTATGATTAACAGAAATGCTCGTACAGTATTTTTTTATATCTCTAATAGGTATCTCTAAATTTGTATTTTTTATTCCTCCTCTACACCCCAATTTTCGCGGTTACAATACTTCCTTTCCCTCGTAGAAGGAAGTAAAACTCGTTTCATTTCAAAGAAGGAATTGATGTCTTGGATGACATTAATTTCAAGATTTTAAAACTATCTTCTAATGAGAGCCATTATATGAAGTATTGAATTCAGATGTTGTTTGATTTGTTGGTCTTGATTTAAACATGAATACGCAGTGCTGAACTAATTTTTAAGGGCTTTATGTAACATAACTTTACAAAATTATGAACGATTTTCCAACATTTTCTTGAACACTGAATATTAAGATAAATTAGTTCATACAGTACAATGTTCATTTGACTATATTACATGACATGAGCAGGAGTGGGGGTTGAAACTGGAGGTTGAAAACTAATATATCCAAATATTTCGGTTAATATTCATATTAGAGAAAATATGTATATAACGACATGTATAGACAATTACATTTACAATAAGATTGCATCTATACACGTTTTCAATCCGACGTGTAATAACGGAGATATTTAGAATTTTCGAAAATCCCACCCACCCACTTCCGATTTTAGCCGTTAACGAACTTGATCTTTTTTTTATATATATAAAACGATTATATATCGACTTTGGTAACGATAAGACAAAAATTGCTACCCTTAGAGCAGTAAGACACACAAACACACACACTTGTATATATAATTTTGAGCGGAACACATTTTCGACATCTACAAGGTGGAATCGATGTACATTGGAAGAAATTATTCGAAAATCACGTCATTAATACAACGTCAATAGATGATTTTCCTGGAGGGAAATCCGTTAAAAATACGTGTATCCCCAACAGTCGTTTTTAACTCTTTCAAGTCCCTCCTCAATGAGTATTTATAGAATTGTCTTAAATAAGCCTAATAAAAAGTAATTTAGAATAATTAATAAATTACACTCCCAAAATTCTATTATAAAGCTTATAGTAATTTTTGAAGAAATAAAGTTTATCAAATTTAAATTGCTTAGAGCTATTGGGGAGATAAGAGAAGAGCTAGGAAATAAACGTGCGTAGGGCATGTAATCTGCAGATATTTTACATTAACTTAAGCAGTAACCAATGTAAATTTGATTAAACTCTTGACTTTGAGCTAGCAAGACTACTAAACAATTGTTGCAAAACGTTTTTAAGGAAAAAGCTCATTTGAGAAAATGCTTTAGGTAAAGTAATATGCTAAATTTTTAAAAAGACTGTCTTCCATGAGCTAGATTTACTACGTACTTGTATACGACACCAGTTATTTCAAACATTCTCTATTTCTAAATAAATTTCCGATGAGTAGAAGTAGGGGTTTAATGAAGGCTGAAAGAAGAAAGTTGAATAACGTACTTAATATTTGAGTTACGAAAAAATGTATAGGACAACAATTGTAGAGTATCAAAAGTTAAACAAGATTGGGTCAATAACATTTTTCTGTAATCGTTGAATAATGGTAACATTACTAAACTGAAATGAGTGAAGAAAGTGAAACATTTTGCAATAGAGTGAAGAAAGTAATCACTTTCTTCACAAGTGAAGAAAGTGAATTGCCTTCTTAATTAGTAATAAGTATAAATTAAAAAATAATTTGAAGTTGGAAATTAAATACTTTTAAATGTTTCTTAACATTGTAAGAATTTATTTTAACAAAATAAATTGAAATGTGAATGAATTATTGGTGGAAATAATCAATATATTTTAAAATTTAAATATAATAATAATTACCTTCCTTGTTTATAACCTGCACTTGTTTATAACTGCACTACTTCACAATCATCACTAGTTGTTTTATAACTATGCTTATAACCTTTCACAACCATGCTTATAACCTACCAACAACATACCATAATCTTCACAACATCCTAATTTTGTTCATATTCTGGTTAGATCTGATCATGTATTACATGATTACAGAAAAAATTTAATATTACACACGTGACGAAAGTAGAATTTACAACTCTCGTGAAATTACCACACTCGCTTCGCTCGTGTGGGTAAACGTTTCACTCGAGTTGTAAAATGATCTACTTTCGTCACTTGTATAATAAATAACTATTTTCGAACCGACACATAACAACGGAGATATTTTGAATATTCAAATACCTCCCTCCTCCTCTATTCCTGGCCCGATTTCTGCCATTAACGAATCTGATCTTTAATGTTGAATGAAGCGGATAAATTAAGAGTGTGGTATAGATCGAATAAACATTTTGGTGTTAAGAAATAAAATATTAATTAATGATATCACACGAAGTATTAGCAATCTAGAAATGATCTATTGAAAACAATTTTGGGTATTTAAGCTAGGAATAGGACGTTTTATGATATATTCGCTTATTAATTAAGTGTAATGACTAATAGTGGGGGTGTACTTTAGGTTGAATATTTAAAAATGCTAATTAATAGCTTGGTTAATATTCATGAAAGAGAAAAAGTGTATTGAACAAAACTCATCATGTAATGTATTTCGATCTCACTCCTTGTAAAGGTTTTATTTTTAATTTTTATTTTCCTCCTGTAACCCCCCCCCCCTCCCTTTCCCTTTCCCTTTCCGATTTCAGCCAGTAACGAAATTGATCGTTAGTTGTACATGAAACTCTTATACAAATAGTTTGGTAACGATGAAACAAAAATGGCGGTAATATATATATATATATATATATATATATATATATATATATATATATATATATATATATATATATATACTAGCTAAGTTACCCGGGAAATCATTGTTGACTGACTAATGATGGTATTTTTATAGCAAGACTTGAATATGTAAAATTATACTTCTCTCCACAACGTATTGGTTTTCCGTAATATCCAATCCTAAAAGTTAACTTATGGGGACTAATAAAATAGAAATTTTAATTTTGACGAATAAAGGAAAATATGTTCCTAATCTATCCCTCTACACTTTTTGACTCATCGTTTTTGACTAATTCAAACCATAATCATAGACAGCATTTATTTCAATTAAATATCATCTATAATAAACATATTACCTGTCAAAAACCAACCCGAGCACATATAGTTTAACACACATTATGCACATAGATCTGTACATAAGATTATATTCGTAATAGCAAATCTCAGTGAAAATCACTTCCAGTAATACCAGCATTTCACAGGAAATAAGTAAACTCAATTAACTGCTTTAGCCTCCCGTCAACTTCCGCTCCTGCATGAGGGAAATCAACATTGTTTTCCTTAAATTATTGATTCAAAATATTATTTTAATAATTTATCTACCTGAAGGAATTAAATAATAGTGGCACCCTAAAAATAATTTCATTTATATTCAAAAAGATAGGTGAGGGGAAGAGATGGTCGACCTCCCTGCAACCTAAGTAATACTTTAAACAATCATATTTTTAGGTCTCATATTTTTAGGGTTAACCATCTGATGGTGCCATTGCATCGAAAGGGCTTGCCAGCTGTACTCGATGATCAGCCAATGACGATGGTCTCCACCGATAGGTATGACAACAACAAAGTAAACAACTTTTGTTATGTGCACGTTTGCCGAAAAACAAATAGAAAATGAAATTTTTATTTCAGGTTTGTTATAACCCCCACTCCCACTGGAACCTAAAAAATTGTTTATAGCTTATAATCATGGAAGAATTACTGCTAATTCACATACCGAGTGTTGTTAAGATCCGTTCAATCGTTAGTGCCCAATACAATTGTCGGCTCTCCTTAGTTTTTAATGTATATCTCGTTCATAGTTTGTTAAACGACAAAAGTGAATATTACAAAATTAACTCTAAATAACAAAATAAACAGCTTTTGTCATGTGCATATTTGCCGAAAAACCATTAAGAAACGAAATATAGCTATTTTTAATTACAGGCCTCCCTTACAACCCCCACTCCTGTTCTTCTGTAGGAATGTTGGTACGGTTTATTATCATGGAGACGTTAGTGCTAATACACATAAGTTTTGTTTAGTTCGGTTGAGTCATTTGTGCCAAATAAAAATTTACTCTAAATAAAGAAATAAACAACTTTTGTTATTTGCATATTTACCGAAAAAGCAATACGAAACAAAATATCGCTATTTTTTATTTCTGGAGAATATTAATGTAGCCAAAAGTCTAAGTTGGGTTAGTTGTAATATACGTTCCAAGTTTCATACAATTCGGTTCAGCCGTTTATGCGTGAAAAAGTAACAAACAAATAAACAAACATACAGCAAAGAAACAAATTGCAGATATAGTGTCTATGCCATGTGAAACGAAAAGTTATTGTGAAATTTCGAGAAAAAAAAGCAATGCACAGACAGAGGTTACAATTTATCTATATATATATATATATATATATATATATATATATATATATATATATATATATATATAACATATATACATATATAATTTACACGAATCTTCAGCTCCTGGGTACGATCGATGAAGATATTTTTTGGAAATACAACCTCAATAGCTGATTTCTCTTAAGGGAAAACACAGCTAATAGCTATTGATTCGGATTCGAGGTAATCTGATACTGGAGAAAATTTGGGATTTGTGCCAATACAAGAAGTAACGCTTTTATCAGTAGGACTGAAGATAGATTCTTTGTTGAATATCCTTCAGACAGTAAGTCGCTGGAGGGGGAAGGCCCAGTGACTACATTGGCCGGGAGTTAGGTACAGTCTAGATCAGCCTCAGACCGGCAAGGGACATGCTACTACCCCTAGTTTTCCTGGCGATATTTTGGTCGCGGGCCCAGAGCCCATTTGCAAATGCCGCTCCCTCCCTCCCTCAGAGTAAGTGTTTCTTATCTATGTTCCTTTCACTATTTTTAGGAAGACTTCTGGTATTTCGGGATAATTGAAAGAATAACGAAATAAAAATAAAAAACATGGGTTTTCAGTGATTCATTATTTCAAAATGAGCCATTGGGAATTTTCGGTTTGTAACAGTAAAACTTTCTTTTAAAATGTTATGACAAACTGTTAAAACATTTTCTTGCGATTGCTTCCAGCTTTTACAAGCTCCTTTACAAAGATTTTTTTCTCTTCTAAAATTAATACAAATACATTCTATAAAATATAATTAAGAAAAACAAATAAAATCCTAATTACTTACTATATAATACAGATCTTGCCAAATTTATATTGGTTACTGCTTCAGATTACTCGCTCTAATCACTATACTAGGTCAAATATAATTAAAAATTCCTCCTGTTTCAGCAGATGGTATTAATTTAATTATCTTCTCCAACGCATTTAGAGCGATACAAAATCACAATTCGGAAATGGGGGAGAATTTCTTAATTAATTAATGCACCGTTAATAATAGTGGCTATAAATATAAGAAATTAACAAAATTCTTGAATTGTGATTTTTGAAGAATTAATTTTATTTATTTATTTCAACTTCGTGCTATTAAAACTAATAGGGACGAGTTATCTACACGTTACCACCCTATTCTAATCAGGATGGCGCTAAGGCTTTTATGTAATGAGTTCATAACCAAATAAAACCTTATTGCTCAGAAGGGAATCGAACTCGCCATTCTAGGTTTAACCATGTGAAATTAAGACCTACGCTTAAGCTCACACAGATTATTGTAGTACAGATAAATCTGTACAGATGGAAACAATTATATATATACTTAAAGTTTTTAGAACCAATATCCAAGATTTTGTACGTGGAGGATTACTAAATAAATCCACTTTCATGTTCAAAGATTTTGTTTCTTTTTTTTTTCGTGGCACAAATACCTTTTACATTTCCACAAATTATTAACAATCATTTTATAAAAATTTCAAAGATAAAATACATAATAAAATACACAATCCAACATATCTTTTAAAATTACTGTAAATGTACTCAATTAAATTGACGGAAGGATAGTTTCGAAGGGTTTAAGCTATTGAAATTAATTATACATCCAGCATTATCTGAGAACAATTACAATTACTTTGAATAAGAATGTTGAATTATGCATTTTATGATATATTTTACATTCGAGATTTTATATATTGATTGGTAATAATTTATAAAAATGGAAACTGCCACTATAGAAGTGGTATTTAGGCCACGAAACGTGTATGACAGAAAATGAAATCTAGGAAGAAAAAAATGGTTTTATTTAGTGATCAATAGACATAAAAAATCGGAAGAATTAATACAGTTATATTTAATTTAATAGAAATTCAAGATTATTTGCTCTTGGGTGTAAATATCTAAAATAGATTAACAAAACGAACACAGAAAGCAAAACTATATTTGAGGGTTAATGATATTTACAATGATGTAAAACATTGTACTTGCAATTAAAGTATGCATATGAATAAAGTGCCTAAAAAGGAATTCAATAAAATGCAAAAACATCATTATAAATATGCAGAAGTTTTAAATTTTCAAAATAAGGATAATAGCAAAATTTAGGATAATTTATCGAACAATGAGGGAAATTAGGAGGAGTAGTAGGAAAGTAGAAAATACAAAAGCATCCTTTTTGAAAATGAAAAGAGAAGAAAAGATTATTTGAGATTGTAGGTAAGCATATTCTTCAGGCAAGAATAAATATACGGAGTATACATACACATACTAGCCACTATTTGTCCCTTCCGATTGCAACCAGTTGCAAGTACCTCTGCGGGGAGGACTCCCCTTACATCTTGAGTACTGATGGTGCAGTTGGTGGATAGTCAAGTCCCATGCAGAAAGGAAAAACCACTTTATGTCCTTGTGGTCCGCTTCTCATGTGCGTTTCCATGAATATAAATACGCTCCTAATGTAGCCTTTAAATAAAATGACCTGTTGGTGAGAATAAAGTCAAAAAAGTCCGTCACGCAGGGGCTGCGTAAACTAAGCAGATTTCCCACGTGAAGTTTTACAATAGAGAAATCTGCCTAATAATAACAGTAGTAGGAAGGTGTCTCTAGACCTATTCACGAGGGACGAATAGTTACAGAAACGGCCGCACTAGCTCTCGGCGGATAGTCTCGAACATAGCCGACTCCTGCCGACCACACGCACAATACAAATGCAAATATCTCGGTTAATATTCAAGATACAGAATAAATGTATAGAACAATATTTATAGTAAATTTAATTTGCAATAAGATTGGTTCTATACAATGTTTCGATTCGACGCATAATAACGTAGATATTTCGAATTTTCAAAAATCCCCCCTCTAACTCCCCCTCCCACTGGTCCGATTTCAGCCATTAACGAACTTGATCTTTCTTTTTACATAAACGCTTTAATATGAAGTTTGGTAACGATCAAACAAAAATTGCGACCGCTAGAGCATTAATAGACAAATATATATATATATATATAATTTTGAACGGACCTCATTTTCGTCATCTCCTGGGTAGGATCGATGGACATTTGAGGACATTTTTCAAAACTCGCGTCATGAGTACGACCTCAATAGCTGATTTCCCTTAAGGAAAATCTGCTAAAAGGAACACTTTACACAAGCTTTTTGAAATGAAAGAAAACAAATTATTTCAGATTATTTAGTGGAGTTTCAGGTTTTATTAGATCAAATTTAGTATCAACCGTTTCCTCCTATATGCTTAAATGTATGTACAAACTGAGAACGTATACTCATCTAAAACGACAGAACACAGCCTTTCTGGTCAGTCTTGGCAATTCCATGTACTTTGAATTTTCTTGGTTTTCGTCATGTCATAAGTCGTGATCTTGCTATTAGCTATTGCCGCGAAGCTTCTACCAGAGATTAATAAAGATTTGGAAGACTATATGTCTTCTGTAAGTCATTTATATGTGCTACCATTATAATTGTGTTTACCAGGTTGTACATATAATGCGTTCTTCAAATATCCATCGATCCTACCCAGTAGATGACGAAAATAAGATCCGTTCAAAATTTTATATATGTGTGTATATATATATATTTGTCTGTTATCGCTCTAGCGGTCGCAATTTTTGTTTGATAGTTACCAAACTCTATATTTAATCGTTTTTGTAGAAAGTAAGAACAAGTTCGTTAATGGCTGAAATCGGACCAGTGGGGAGGGGGTTTAGGGGGGGGATTTTGAAAATTCGAAATATCTCCGTTACTATAAGTCGGATTGAAAATTTGTATAGACCCAATCTTATTGAAAATGTAATGGTCTATAAATATTGCTCTATACATATTTTCTATATCATGAATATTAACCGAGATATTTAGATTTTATTGATTTCAGCCTTCAGCAAACCCCCGCTTCTACTCATGTTAAACTAACAATACTCGGTAATGTTATAAACCACATTATTCGAACCTTAAATACGAAATATTGTTTTCAAGAGACCTTTATTATACGACATACATGCAAATATGGTCAGGTGCCCCCCCCCTCCTGTTTTTCTTTCATCCTTACCATACTCATTAAGCGTTATTCAACGTCTGAAATCATATTAGGATTAGGGGGTGGATTTTAGAGGGGGACATCTATTATTAACCAATATATTTGCTTTGTTTGTTTTTACGTCTTCAATAAAGCCCCACACTTACTCATCTCGCATTAGCAATCATCCAATATTTCAACGATTCATCTTATTTCAAGTTACAATGTATTATTTTTCATCAGACAAGAAGGAGATGGGCTTGAAGAAAGAATAGAAAAATACAGATTTCTCTGTGTGAGACTGGTCGAAAAATGATATCTTTTTGGAAATGTATTATTTTGCTATTGTTGTTCTATATAGTTTTTCTCTAAATTGAATATTAACCAAGTTATTTGGACTCTTTAATTTTTAGGTCTTTAGGTAACCTTCACTTCTTGTCATAGGATTTTCAGGTAAAACAACTTTATCAATAAATATCTCATTTGTCCTGATTAGATAGGCTTCTTATTACGGGAGAAATGGTGGTTAGAAAACGGGATGGCCATAAGCATTATCGGTATGATTTCACAGCAGGTGAGAAATCTGCTTAGTTTAGTCTGCACCTGCATGACGGATTTTTTATTCTCCTCATTGCCACATCCAAAGAAATAAAAATAGCAAACCAATTAAATGCTATGGAAAAAACATGATTGTGAGAGCTTTTCAATATGACCATGACAGTAATACTGCAGATGAAAACGCTATTCATGATAAGGCTATTTTTTTGATAGTATTCTAATAAAGAGTGTGAAACGTTTCCTAAGTCAAGAAAATATGAGACCTTGGAGCGAAAGATGGTCTGAGACTGTAAAAGGTTTACATTTTTATTAATACACTAAGACAATAGAATATTCACAAATAGTATTATCTTAATCAAGTAATAATAGTAAAATAAAAGGATTTTGCACTATCCGTAGTAGATGTAAACAATTATCAGCATGAATTATATAATCAATTACAAATAATTATTAAACATAACAGATTGTCGATTACCTTATCAGTTAAACGTATAATACTAATGCTCTTCAAATGAATAGCAAGGAAATACAAGTCTAAATCAGCTGTTGCACAAGCGTCCTTTCCCACTCTAAATGATATATTCCAAGTAATGTTCATATGTTGCTTTCCACGAGTTCGATACTTCTATTTTAATGACGCTCCTCACGGTGCTAAGCGGATAAGCATATAATACCTCTCACAGCTCGAGTTACCTACATTATCTCTTCTCCTTTTATTTTTAGTCTTAAAAATAACTGCTTTATTTAATATTTTATGGCAATTTTTATGCCTGACAAACAAAACCATTCCCAATTAAAGAAGATATTTAAGAAGGTCACAGAAGTTTTATTGTATGACTATATACTTTATGATTTTCAAACAATTTATGCTTCCTTTTTTTAAAGTAAGTTTTTATTTAATTTATTGTCTTTGCAGGCATTAAAGATTCTTGTGAGGGAAAATTTGGCCTAATTAATACATAGTTAAGCATAATTGGAGACTATTAGTCATTTTGGAAATATACTTTCTAATTTAGAGAAATTACACTGTTATGCAGACGATTTGTTGTTTTCCCTCCCTTGAGAAATGTTTCCTGAGTGTGTTGAGTTTTAATACGATATGAAGTCCGAAAAATTCTATCACGCAACATTTTTGAGAGTGAAGGTATTTTTTGAAAAAAAAAAATGAAATAGCATGTTTATTTTTTTTTCTTACTACATTTATTTTCTTACGAATAGTTACAATAATATATCAAATAATAAAATATTTATTACTGAACGTAATACAACTTTATGGCTCGTCAATATGTATATTTTTTTTTTCTTTTATATTCTTCATCAGATGACTTCCGTTGCAGTGTCCAACAGTAGTCAGCAAGCATCTTCTCATTGCATTTATCACTCTTCTCCATTTGGGCTATATCTTGATGAAACCGTTCTCCCAAAACCGCTCTCAAGTTGGGAGGGAAGAAAAAATTTTTAATGACATGGCCCTATAAGATAAAATAAATTCATTAACAATGTTTTTGTAATTCGTAGCTCTTTTGTTGCCCAAAATTGTTGATACATGTTCTCAAACGCAGTCCAAGCTCTTTTTTTTCAGTTTATTTTAATTTTCCTTTAAATTCCAGGTCCTTAATTAGCGCGTGGATTTGTTGTCCCACAAAAATCCTCCCTTAAATCTTTGAGTTATTTAATTTCTAATTCAAGTACAAAAAATACCTGCACCTTCTTTATCCATTGCTTTCACGCAATTCTTTATTAGTCCTAATTTGTTATGGAGAGGTGAGAGTAGAATTTTATTTTTCAACCAAGGTAGGATTGACAACATTTTTTTGACCAATTATGTATATGCACTTTGGCCATTTTCTAGTGATCTGCTTTTTCTGCTGTCCCCGTACGTATCTCCCATAATTCAATAAAGGCTAGCCTTAGAATGTAGAAATTTCACATTTGGAATTGTAACATCTAGTCGTGTACTATCCCTTTTGATCATAATTGACTCAGGGGGAGGGCGAGGAGGTTTAAGGGAAGATGAAAGTAAAACAAAATTGTAAATTTGTCCGTACGTAGTAGAGATAAAACAAATTTGTACGGGATCCTTTTTGTTTAATATGAAATGATACATAAATTAAGTTCTATGGCATTTTTCGATCTGCAGCATTGGAAGGGTGATTTCGAACGACACTTTGAAATGAAATAATTTTAATGTAGTGTAACTAAACATTTTTAATTTAGTAGGAACACAAGTTAGTCATGAGGTGCTCATATCTAATTTTTTTTTCTATGACGAAAAATATATAATTCATTTCTATTAACATATAAACAGATTGAAATTGCATCGAAATATTTTTAGCACGAAATGCTCTCTACGAGAGAGTCGTGCCCTTCACGTTAAAGTATGCTCTACGCATGCAAGTTGTACAATTATAATACGAAATGGAGTTGAAGATGTGATTGATAAACTGAATCTCCAATGTTAAACTTAAATGAATAATGATAAACGAGTTGAAACTCGGGATTGTTCATTAAACATTAAATAATATCGTAATATAACTCAAAAGAGTGTATTAAAAGAATTAATAAATGCAAACAACATAAATTAGCAAAATATATTCTTAAGAACTGAATGTATAAATTAATGATTATTTGTACAGAAGACCCATACAATACTAATTATTTATAGCATGGAAATAACTGAAAGATCTGTTCCCATTTAAGCAATTATGGATTATAAAGTTAACCGAAATACTTAAGACGTTGGCCTTAATACACAGTTGAACTTAAAGTTTGGCGAACTATAAGTAGTTTAGGTGGATGTGTGTTGGGTATGAAGAACTTCTCTATTAGAAGTTTAGGATAAAGTAGTTCAAATATCTCAATTGACAACGTGCGTTAAAACCAAGAACTTGCTCGCCTCTCTCGAAGCTATAAGTTTAATTCCAAAAAGGCCAAGGTTTGTTTTTTGTTTAATATTTTTTTAAATTCATTAAAGGATTAGCCAAATAAGATCCTTAGTTAGCGGCTCCACGTAACCCGCCCTAATTGCATCTCTTTCATGAGGTCAATCGTAATAAATAAATAATAGCACATTTAGAAACGCTGTTGTTACAGGCATAGTAGTTTCGCAACTGTAGCCGTTCATTGGTCTCTCTCTCTCTCTCTCTCTCTCTCTCTCTCTCTCTCTCTCTCTCTCTATATATATATATATATATATATATATATATATATATATAAATTGTAACGTCTCTCTGTACATCGATTTTTATTCTCGAAATTTCACGATACTTTTTCGTTTCATATGCCATAGACACGATATCTGCAATTTGAAGCTTCAGTGTCTGCTTGTTTATTTGTTTGTTACCTTTTCACGCTCAAATTACTGAACCGAATTATATGAAACATAGTATGTGTACTACTACTAACCCAACTTTGACTATAAGCTATCCTAATATTCTCTGCGACGAACAGAAGTGGGTGTTATAAGGAAGGTCTGAAATTAAAAAAAGGGATATATCGTTTCCTATTGGTTTTTTGACAAATATGCACATAACAAAAGTTGTTTATTTTGTTATTTGAAGTAACCGTATACCGAAATATAAATGAGATATACGCCAAAAACTATAGTGGGTGTCAACAATTTTATTAGTCACTAATGACTAAACCGGACAAAACAAAATTCGGTATGTGAATTAGCGTCAACTCTTCTATGATTATAAGCTATATCAAAATTTCTAGGGTCGACTAAGAGTTGGGGCTGTAAGGGAGGCATTATATGGAAAATCGCTGT
Source organism: Riptortus pedestris (assembly GCA_019009955.1). Lineage (NCBI taxonomy): Eukaryota > Metazoa > Arthropoda > Insecta > Hemiptera > Alydidae > Riptortus > Riptortus pedestris. The sequence continues at coordinate 48,078,493 of CM032233.1, read as the reverse complement.
AATTCGTTTCCTATCGGTTTTTCGGGAAACATGAATATATTAGAAGGTAATCATTTTGTTATTTAGGGTAACTTTTGTTACATTCACTTTTGTCGTAAAATGAAGTAAACACGAGATATACGCTAAAACTATAGCAGGAGTCAACAATTTTATTAGTACTTATTTAAGTGTTTTTAATATAGGCATATTATGACAAATGATCTTATGTTTTAGTCTTATATGATAGTTCTAAGTATGATTTGGATTAGTGAGGTTATAAATCTCCGTCGCCCCATCCTCATTTTTTTAGTTTCCCTAAAAATAACTTTGTTATTTATTTCAAATAGAAATGTAAACTATAAGAGCATTTCCATTATTTAATTTGTATAATGTATTATTTACACAAAGCCACGCTGAATTTCCACAAGTAGTGATAGCGGAAGTTGTAGGGAATCAAACTCTTTGGTTCTGGTAATAATTTATCTTATTTCCGATATCTTGATGTTCTTGAAACAAATATGTACTATCATAACAATTAAACGTTGTTGGGTAATGTCATTATGACAAAAGACAATATGCGTTTAAATTCGATATGATTGTTTAAAGTATTACTTACGGCAGTGGGGGCTACGATCTCTTCCCCTCACCTATCTTTTTGAATATAAATAAAATTATTTTCATGGTGCCACTATTATTTAATTCCATCAGGTATATAAATTATTAAAACATTCCAAGCGTTTAATATTTTGAATGAATAATTTAAGGAAAACAATGTTGATAACCCTCATGCGGGAGCGGAAGTTGACGGGAGGCTAAAACAGTTAATTGAGTTAACTTATTTCCTGTGAAATGCTGGCATTACTGGAAGTGATTTCTACTGAGATTTACTATTACGAATATAATCTTATCTACAAAACTATGCTTAAACTATATGTGCTCGGATTGGTTTTTGACAGGAAATATGTACATTATAGATGATATTTAATTATAATAAATGCTATCCATGGTTATAGTTTGAATTATTCAAAAATGGCGTATCAAAAAGTGGAGAGGGATTGATTAAGAACACATTTTCATTTATTCTTCAAAACTAAAATTTCTGTTGTATTAGTCCCCAAATGTTTCCAGGCCCTTTCGGAAAAATAATACGTCGTGGAGGGAAGTGTAGTTGTACAAATTGAAGTTTTGCTATAAATATACCTGTCAGTCAACAGTGATTTCCCGGGCATAGCCGGTTACCTTAGGTAGATTGTATATACAAAATACGTAGATTATAGATGATATTTAATTATAATAAATGCTATCCATGGTTATGATTTGAATTATTCACGGTGAGTCAAACAGTGGAGAGGATGATTAGGGACTTATTTTCATTTATTTTTCAAATCTAAAATTTCTTTTCTATAAGGCACCCAACTGACCCTTACGGGACATTTCAGGAAATATTTCGAAATTCCAGCCATGAGTACAACCTCAATAGCTGATTTCCCTTAAGGGAAATCTGGCAATAAATTACCCAAGAGGCTTAAATTCTGGCTAGGGTTGGTATACAAATGCCTGTGTGGATACTGGTTCTTGGAAATATACTACTAATTTTGAAAGATATAAAAACTTGAATCCATTCATTTCATTATAAATTTTATTAATATCAACATCAATCAGTTTGAATTTTAAAATTTGATACATATATTATTTGTCTAGTCGCTCTCTAATTCGCAAATTTCGACATATTAAAACCAAACTACTTATAACATGTAATTACAAATAATACTTTCATCTGAATAAGATAGATTGAGTTTGTTAACGGGCAGAATCGGCCCTGGGGGGGGGGGAGGCAATAGAGTGCTAAAATAAAAATATCTGCATTATTATGTGTCGGATCAAAAAACGTTATACAACCGTATTAATCTAAATTAAATCTACTACAAAGTTTGACCTATGCAGTTACTTTATACGACCAATGGTTAACAAAGTACACGCGATTTTAGTCTTTTTAGCGAGGTCTAATTCGAAAAATGAGTTATGGACGTTACTTTCATAAAAAATGACGTAACAATTTCTCCAAATCTTAGTCGAAATGTGAACTTCGTATAAATAAATGTAATGGGTTATATATCTGTAATCATGATCTTTAATCAATTATAATTTCAATGCCGGGTGCATGGTTCTTTTTTTAATTTAATTAAGGAAACTAAAAATGTAATTTCATTTAGAATATGCCTATTTATGTTAGTAATTTGTTTTGGTGTTGTTATTAACACATAATTAGGTTAACAGTTTCAGTAGAAATTTTTTTTTTCTTTTTCAAAAGTAATTAATATACATTTTTTTAGTAATTGTACTACGCACTGGAAAGATCTATGGTATCAGTTTTCCTTTAACCTGGGGAAAAATTATATTATTACACTAGTTTTACTCAACTTTCTGTTAGCTATGTTTCCGTGAACATAATCTAAAGACAGCCAAGTTTTATGCCACCGTGGTGTCGGATCTCAGACAGAAATATTATTTAAAACTGGAATATATTCTTGAAATGCTAGGCAACTTAGAAAAAACCTGTAATTACACAGCTCCTGCTGTGATGGACGATTCTTTTTTTATTCTTTCTCTCTCTAGAATGATAAGTACTATTGATTAGATTACAAATCCAAGCTCCTCTGAGTAATACTTAATTTTGGAACTCTTGAGGATCTAATAGGTTCTTTTCAATGGTTCTGGTTAGTTGGGGAAGAATACAATTTTCAAATAATGTTAACATTTTGAAATATATTACCACTTGCTCAAGGCTGTCAAAAATAAAGTTAGAATTTAGTGTGCATAATTGGAGTATTTTTATTGTTACATAAGATCTCTAAAAACCTAGAATTAAGTTTAGATATTTGGGTGGAAATTAGATCTGTGGCTAACAAGGATTTAGCAGATTTTCCTTAAGGGAAATCAGCTATTGAGGTCGTACTCATGACGCGATTTTCGAAAAATTTCTTCAAATGTCCATCGATCCTACCCAGGAGATGTCGAAAATGAGGTCCGTTCAAAATTATATATATATATGTGTGTGTGTGTGTGTGTGTGTGTGTGTGTGTGTGTGTGTGTGTGTGTGTGTGTGTATATATATATATCAATATATATGTGTGTCCAATATCCAAACTCGGAATTTAATCGTTTTATGTAAAAAGGAAGATCAAGTTCGATAATGGCTGAAATCGGACAAGTGGGAGGGGGGATAAGAGGGGGGATTTTTGAAAATTCGAAATATCTCCGTTATTATGCATCGGATCGAAAAGTTGTATAGAATCAATCTTATTGCAAATTAAATTTACTATAAATATTGTTCTATAAATTTTATTTATAGTAATTATTTATTCTGTATCTTGAATATTAACCGAGATATTTGAAGAAAGTTAGTTCGTCCCTCCTGACTGTTCGTCCCTCGTGAATTGGTTTAGAGATTCGTACCTACTGCCGTTATTAGTAGGCAGATTTCTGTATTGTAAAACTTCACGTGGGAAATCTGCTTAGTTTACGCAGCCCCTGCGTGGTGGACTTTTTTAGATATCCCATTTGATAATTTTACTCTCGTAACGTCAAATCATTCATATTCACTGGATAAGAAAACCTTGTAAGTTAATTTGAAGAACTATGAAATGTGGCACTGGATCTTACAAAATTTATGGGAGTAATGATATCTGACCTCCAGTAACAACTAAATCATGAGTGCGTTTCGTATTTTATGAGATCTCTTAAACTTTGCATACTTACATCTCCAGAAGTTTAATTTAATCACAAAATACTGATAGCCGTTTTAATGTTCCTGTCATTGTAATTTAAGCTTGAGAACTAGATTATTTCAGGGCAGGCGTATTAAAAAAGAAATGTAGCGATTCACATAAAAATGAGTCTAACTGGTGCATGAAGAGTTTCTTTACTTGCTGACATAATAACATTCCATGGGAGGCGACAACAATACCTAGATAGTTGATCTCAGTGTAACACCATTCAAGTATGTCTAAGAGCTATACAATGTAAAACATAATTTAATGAAACCAAATTAATTCTAAGAAGAATACATTTACATAGATGTATGCGTCAAAACTTCAACATGAAATTAATATTTTTCAACCCCGTTCAAAAAAGCTCCCCCACGACGGGGCTACGTAATCATACTATTCTAATCTCATCTATCTATATGTTTATATTACTATGTAAAAATCCGATGAGGGGTTTTAGTGATGACTGAAACTGGTATTCATATCACCTCAGGCCATTAAAGGCGACGAACTTAAGCGTTGCATGAAACGGTTAAAAATCAAGTATAGTATAGATCGATTGATATTTTCGTGTTATGAACGTAAAATGTTAATTGATGGTGTCATCGATAAACGTATTTTCTTGTATCTCACACCTTAAAAGACCAATGAAAACAATATTTGGTATTTAAGCCTCGAATAAAATGTTTAATGACATAACAAATTATTGTCAGTATGTCAAGAGTAGGAGTGGAGGTTTACTGAGGAATGAAAATTAAAATAAAAAAAAAATGCAAATTTCTCGGTTAACATTCACAATAGAGAAAATATGTGCTCGGTAACATTGATAGGCAATACAATTTTCAATAAGTTTGGTTCTACACTTTTTTTCAATCCAACGTATAATAAGAGAGATACATACAATTTTTGCAATCCCCTCTCTAACCCTCCCCCCCCCCACTACTCCCACTGGTCCGTTTTAAGCCATTAACGAACTTGATCTTTAGTTTTACATAAAACGTTTAAATATCGAGTTAGGTAACGATCAAACAAAAATTAATACCACTAGAGTGGTAACAGACAAATGTATATATATATATATATATATATATATATATATATATATATATATATATATATACTAGTTAACGTGCCCCTGCTTCGCTAGGGAAATCAGCTTGGGGAGTCTGAGAGTAATGATTGTAATTTCTTTTGGCTTTAGAATGCACAATATTTTTACACTTCCCGTCTCAAGTCTTTACTTTCGTTACTATAGCATACTTATAGAATTTTTTAGTCTCAAAAAGTAAAAAAAAGATAAAATAAAGATTAGTTCCTGATCAATCTCCCTTTCCATTGTTCAAAATACTGTTTAGTTTAAATCATAAATATGTACAGCATGTTTATTACACACACATATATATATATATATATATATATATATATATATATATATTTGTGTGTGTGTGTGTGTGTGTGTATAATTTTGAATGGACCTCATTTTCATCATCTCCTATGATCGATGGACAGTCGAGGATATTTTTCGAAAATCGCTGGGAAAGAGTCAGGCTTAGATAGAAGTGGTTTGATGCTCTGAAGTAAAGCTTTCTGAAGCTGGGAAACCCTAATTGCGGGAATCCGGCTGGAGACGGCAATAAATGGTTTGGGATAGTGCAGAGGATCAGTTACTTACTCATGGACTGTAGTAATTAGTATGACTAATTAAGATACTAACTTCAATCAGTTCTTGTAAATAACATAAGTTTAAGTGAGAAAGAAGGCAGCAAGGTCCTAGTCAGATTGTCCTTAAGTGTTTTAAGACTTAAAAAAAGATTTAGAATTTTAAATTGTTTTTACGAGTATAATGATAATTCGCCACGAGCAAACATAAAAAAGTTGTGTCACGTTGGACCTGCGTGAACTAAGCAGCTTTTCCACGTGCTGAACAAATTACTGATCTGCCACCGTCTATTCTCCTTTTTTTCCTGCAATAAGAAACCTTTATATAGATGTTAGGACATGGGATATTTAGAGGCTCTGGCGCTCATAGTTAAAATGGCGTTAGTTAGGAAAAAGCCCGTCACGCAGGTGCTGCGTAAACTAAGCAGATTTTCCTCGTGAAGTTTAACAATAGATAAATCTACATACTGTTAACACAACTCTACCATGAATATTAAGTGAATCAATACAAACGATAATAAGAAACCTTCCGACGGGAAGCATCTGAAATGTAAACAAACAGTTCTGCCAACTTCTTACCCGAAAGAA